>OU611762.1:9728752-9781252 GCA_914767535.2 Dunaliella primolecta | reverse complement strand
ATTGGTCCATCTGAAATCCAGATTGTTTTCATTTGATGCTTGCTCTTCCATGCCTCTGTTGGGGGTCGTAAAGCTTTAGAACTGAGAAGGCCCCTTTTCCTTAATTTGTGGTGTTGGACTATTAATTTACAGAAGTTGGATATGAAGACCAGAGATCAGAAGTACTCTCCAAACTGAACTGGGATGAATACCAGAGGAGTATTCTGTTCAACTTAGACTAAATATATTAGGCTCATCACTCTGAGTTAAGGTCCTGCACACAGGTACAGAGCTGTACCAGCCAGGCCTGCGTTTCAACAGTGTGGGGAGGTAATCCACTGCCAACATCCTCTCTTTATCCCTCTATCCCTCGACCAACAGGCACGCTAGTGGGTCATGTAATTCGAGGACACATCAACATTTGCTGTCCATGACCCCAAGCGTGTTCACCAAAGCCTGGTGGGCGTATGATCCCAAGAAGGATAATGTGCTTGGGGACAACAAGGGCGGGTGGCCAACAGGTTGTAAAAGAAGTAAAGGACCAAGCGCCAGGACGTGAAGCCTACTTTGGTGGTGAGCGTTCGTGATTTCTAACTTTTAATTTCAAAAATTTAACTGTACGTCTTTAAAGTTATCAACTCAGGCTTGTGCGTGTGCCTATTACATTTTGCAAAGCCAAGCGCGTGCATGCTATGACCTACTTAAAATAAAGTGATGACAAGTGAGTGTTGTTGCTTTGTTTGCCAAAGGGGTCTTGTAGATTGATGCCCTCATCAGCAACCAAATGCTCACGTGCTGCTTGTTACTCGCATGGATGCCTCTGCTAGCTCTTGTTCTGACAATAACCAGGAGCAATGCAGACAAAATAGCTGCAGTAAAGTGAGACTTTCTTTTAAAGTCTCACTTTAAGAAAGACTCTTCGCTGGATACCATCCAGCATGCATAGTCAGGACTGGCACCCACAGTGAGTCCCAATTTATAAATTACAGGCAAGTTAGTAGCAACCCAATAAGTGTGGATTCAGCAGGATGCCAACCCTCCATTCAGGCATGCACTCATTCCCTTCCGAACAATCCCCAGCCTTGTACTCACTAGATGCAAAGTTTGATGCACAGAACTTATCCTTGTCTTTCCTGCACACGCAATAGAACACTTGTGTTGCAGCATTTGAAGCCTCCCACTTCCTGCCTCAAACATAAAGGGGCTGGTGATATTTGCACCTGGCCCCACATGAAATGACACCACTTCAGAATTTGTGCGCACAGGTATTGGGGCCAGATGAAGCACGTACCTCATACCGCAAATTGGTGGAGCCCTGTGACCATGTGCCCTTCTTGTTGGCACTAGCCACCGCCTTCGGCAGGGTTATTTACTTCACTGCACGCCAGGTGGTCGCATATGCCCATTGTCTCCTTTGAGGCGCTGACATTCAGAGCACTGTTGGTGAGTCTGATATAAAAAACGAGTGGTGTTGCTGTCTACACACCTGCCTGCAATTAGATGTTTGACAAGTTGCAGTGTGGATTCAATTTAACATTTTAAAGTATCTGCATATAACCTTGGTGGTTGACCTGCCAGTTAGGTTACAAGCTTTCAATGGAATTTGTTTGCTAGACTGTGCCATCCAAGCAAGAGACCCATGGCTTAAAAAACGTAAAAAAAGTATTTTCATTAGTCTGCTTCTGTTCCGAGTCCATCCTCGCTTATTTGGAAAAGTAAAAAGAATGCCTGGTTCAATTATTATGTTAGCTTGAAATATATGACACTGCATAGGAAAGACTGGCATCCAATATTTGGGCATCCCTAGGAGTTTTTGGGGAATTATTAACAAACTTTAATTTGCTGTTGCCATGCAGGTGAAATTGCACCTCTTGGGCCCCTTCCGAGAGCAGGCAAAGGGGCAGGCGAGGGGACAAAAGGACAGCTGCTTGTTGGCGTTCATGACTTGTTTGTGCTGTGCCACGCATTTGCTCACTTCAACTTTCGACTTATAAGGCACACCAGGGCTCAGTATGCAATTTCATTCTTTCTTCACCTTCTGCGATAGGCCTGTTGCATGGTCTTACATCTACCCTTTGCATATTCTTTTTTTAGTTGCCTGGACCAATCATTGATTGTTAGTGTAATCAATCGCATCCTAAATGTTGTTAGTTGTTTCAACTGGAATTTCAACCAGGTAAAAACCACAGCTCATTTGCAATTGTTTCAGCCCATACAACAACCATGATTGAAACAACCAACATCAGCCAAAATGCCAATTCAAAAAACCCTGGCCGAATACAAAAAATGGTTGAAACAACCATTGGTTGTTTAGCAATTGTTTCAGTTCCAGAACAACCATGATTGAAACAACCAGAAAAGCCCAAAATGCCAATTCAAAAAACCCTGGCCGAATACAAAAAATGGTTGAAACAACCAGTGGTTGTTTAACAATTGTTTCAATTACGAAACAACTGCAATTGAAACAACCATTTTTCTATCCAAAACAACTTGCTGTTGTTGAACTGCAAAATAACCATGGTTGTTTCAACCATTTTTTGTATTCGGCCAGGGTTTTTTCAATTGGCATTTTTGTGGTTGTTTCTGGTTGAAACAAGCAGGAAACAACAGGCCAAACATTTCCGACGCATGATGGGGAAGATCCAAGTACGTGTATTTAGGCATTGTATAAGGTGGGTGAATGGCATGTGCATTTCTGACAGGGAGAGCGCACCATTGATGGTAAGTCAGCCGCTTACTGTTGCTTACTCTTGGATCAGGGGCTGTGAATTGGTTCCAATAGCCCAGGTGTCTAAATCTCAGGTCCACCACAAATTGACTGAGGTTCACAGGGTCACAAGCCATAATTTGACGTTTCATCAGATCCGAGTGAGCCAAACCATCCAGCGCAGATAAGAGATGGGACGTCCAACAACAATCAGTCATGGAGCTAAGGCTGATGTCAGCATGGAGAACCTTTTTGAGAAGGAGACTGTTGCACTTAGTAAGCGAGTTGTAGAAGCGCATAGTGGCACGAAACCAATTAAACTGAAACGGTTCAATGCCTCATTCTCGTAAAATGCTCCAAGATGGTGTTGTGGATTTCACTCCAAGAAGATTTTGCAAAACGTTCAGGATCCACATCTGCAACAGGTTGTCCATTTCTGCGCCCTGCCGTAAGTAAGGAGTGGCCAAAATCTGGCTAGCATACATTCCTGCTGGGATAGCGTACGTTTTTAGGAGCCAGATGAGCGCATGCAGCCGATTTGTAAGGTTGTGGTCGTGAGCAAAGGTTTTGACACGATAAGTCCCCGCCATGCATGGTTTCAGAGCAGCCTCAGCAGCAGTGGAAAGGTTGAGACGTTTGTCACAGACCATACCCAGATATTTAAAAGAATCAGTGTAGGGCAGGTTTTCACCATCATACAACAATTGGGGAAGAGTGTCAGCTCTGGAATTGAAGCAGACGACCTCAGACTTCTTTGTGTTGACCGTCAGGCATTTTCTGGTTGCATAACCCTGCAACTTGTTTAACATGGCTTGCATGTGGGTGTGGTTGTTTGCAGTCAAAGCAAGGTCATCTGCATAAAGCATATGAGAAACATGAAAATTTGGTAAGCCTGTCACCGCGCCTGTTTCTCCATTTGTGATGCAGCCAATGTCATTAACGTAGATTGAGAATAGGAGTGGTGACAGTGGGCACCCTTGTTTAACTCCATGCGTTGGCTGGACACTTGCCCGTTTATCTCCGTCAACAAGGATGTATTTGTCATCTCGGTAGAGGTCTTTAATGATGGAGAGAAGCTGGCTGGGCATCTGGCATTTGTGTAAGTGTTCAACACTTACTGGGAAGTTCCCACAATCTGTCTCTGGGTATTGAGTCATATGCCTGTTTGAAATTAATAAAGGTGGCATATAAACGTGGGGAGCCTTGAGGTTGAAGTATCTGAGCTGCATGCTTCAGGTGCCTCAAAATAAAAAGTGGCTGTAAGGTGTTGCGGCCTGGAAAAAAGCCAAATTGACTGTCAGGAATAATGTTGTATATTGCACACCAGTCTTGAACCATGGAGCGGAGGACATTTGTGTACAGGCGGTATAGTGTGTTACTGACTGCAAGCATCCGGTAGTTTGAAGGATGTGTCACAGCGCCCTTTTTGAGTCATGCCTAACTCACTGCAGGATTTCACAAATGATTTGAGGCACAGATTGCGCGGTGCATGGAGAGCTGTTGAAGGAGTGGATCCGCAAACAACAACCAACAAACTGGCCACATATCAAGCATTCTTCAGAGCTCACACTTTGACTGTGGAGACTGCGTCTTGGGAGGATGGGATTTCTCCGGTGTGTGACAGATGCTCGTGCGGGCAAATTCAAGATGAGGCCCATGTTCTTTTCATGAGTAGGTATGAGGGGCTGTGTGCTCTAAGACATAAGTACTCCGAGTTGTTACTTTATCTGGCGATTCTTCACCTGCACATCCTTTCTTGCAGCAACAACTTGGTGTCCAGGCTGTATCTAATTTCCTCTTGCAATGCAATAAGCTTTCTATTCATGTCTGAGATTTTGGATTTGCTGTTGGCTGGTATGGACCAGCCACAGGCTGATCAGCCAAACAGTCTGGCTGAAGGTCTCCCTGTGTAATCTAATCTAATCTGATCTCAGCGGATTTGAGGTACAAGCAGCAAAAGGTATGGAGAGAAGCGGATGCACTCAGTCCCTGAGATGAACAGGAAAGCAGTGACTCACCATCATTGGTGCGGAAAACCTTCAAATCAAACAGCACGCACACCCTTTTGTATCCCATCATATCTATTTAAGGATCTGGATAAAGGAGTCATGAGGAATGTGAGTAGGTTTAGGCTTCGTGCCCACTGCTTGAAGGTCGAGTCCTGTAAATGGTTGGGTGGTTCAAATATTTGTGATAAGCGTGGATGTGCTGAAGTCCAAGACGAGAAACATGTTCTTGTCTATTGCAATCGCTGTGAGTTGTGTGAGCTGCGCAGAAAATACAAGGATCTGTTAATTGATCTTATCAAACCATTACACACTTTTGCCCAGCTTCCAACACTGACTTTATTCCTTTCATGGCGAACTTCCACATTTTGACTGATCTTGAGGTCAATGCTTTTCTAAATCAAGACTTGTACAGCTCTTCAAATTTTAAGGATGACGAGTGCTGGACAGCGCAGTTAATTCAAGCCTTCCAAGGTTTGCGTGGTTCTGAAATTTTTGAGCAGGCTGTGAGGTCAGGAGGTGCCATTTCCATGAATGATTTTAGTGCAGACTTGAGGTACAGATTGCAAGGAGTTTGGAGAGAAGCTGAGTCAGTGGGTCCAAGGGGAAACAATAACAAACTAGCTACTTACCAAGCTTGGTTTGCTACTCCTTTTGCTTGCAACGCTTGCCAAACCTATGCACCCCTGCCTTGGTATCTTTTTTTGGATTTGCCTAAGCAAGTTATGCGTAATGTGAGCAGGTTCCGGCTTCGTGCTCATACTTTGAAAGTTGAATCGGCTGTTTGGCAGGATGATGGTACCTCTGTGTGTGACAGGTGTCCTTGCAACCAAACTCAAGATGAAGCACATGTCCTTTTTAACTGTACTGATGAACACGTTTGTTCTCTGCGCTGCAAGTATCAAGTGCTATAAGCATGACGTTTCGAGTGCCTGATTCTAGTTTAGAGGATGCAGACTGGGGAATGCAGTCTGAGCATGTGTGTAAGCCTGGGGGCTGTGGTAGCAGGTTGTCCATGAAATGGCGGCCTGAGCTTGCTGAGGTTTATGCGGAAGCGCTTGTGGGGAACAGTGAGATGCAAACTCAGTTTGAGCAGGCCATTGCAAAGGAGGACCCTGTGTCTGCCTGTGAGGCAGCATGTTTTTGCTTGCGTTCAATGATTGTACAAGCTGCTGGGGATGCGGGCATGACTGGGCTGGTCAGTGTGTGTGGGCCTTTGCGTGCCAGCCGGAGGGGCGCTCACAGCCCTCCCTGGTTTGATGCAGCTTGTAGAGAGAAGCGTCGTGTGTTCATGGAGGCTCTTCGAACTGGTCAGCCTCTGCATGCGCGTGAGTTTGTGCGGAGGCAATACAAGATCCAAATTCGGTGGTCGAAGCGTGCATACACGCAGAGACAGAGGGATGTGTTCCTAGGGAGGCTTTACAGTAAAGACCCTGATGTGCATGCAATGCTGAGGCGATCTAAGCGTACTCAGACCACACCTGTGGCACAGTCTGTGTGGGAGAGGTATCTAAAAGTGCACTTTCAGCCCCGTGAGGCAGCTCAATTGGTTTGTGGGGGTGTGGCTTTGTCTGCGAGGGATATGGCTGTTCCTTTGGGTCGTGGGCGCGACGTTGAGGCTCTTTTGAGACAGGGCACTCAAAATAATTGGATGCCTGAGCCGGATACAGTTGCTGTGCCTTCAGAGGAGGAGATGCAAGGGCTGGTAGCCAAGCAGATTGGCAAGATGAATGGGCGTGCTTCCCCTGGTTTTGACTGTGTGGCTGCTCCTTTTATCAAATATGCTGCTGTGGTGCGCCTGCGGGTCAATGGCCGGGGCACTGAGCGGGTAAATGTGCTGGTGCCATACATTGTCCGGCTTTTCAAGTTGTTCTATGACAAGGCTCGCATTCCTGAATGTTGGAAGAAGGCCAAGCTGACCCCCTTGCACAAAAAGGGGCCCCTCATTGAACCAAATAGCTATCGCATGCTGGCTGTCAGTGGCACAATGTACCGCTTGTATGCTAATGTGATTCGTTCTCTTGTCACGGACTGGTGTGTGGCCTCAAACAAGATTCCAGACACACAATTTGGCTTCTACCCTGGAAGGAACACCCTCCAGCCCATCTACATTTTAAGGCACCTACAGCATGCTGCACGCACAATCAAGCCTGGGCGATCTAGCCGGCTGCACACTGCATTCATTGACTTCAAGCAAGCATATGACACCATTCCTAGGCAGGCACTCTGGCAGCACCTGCAGCGCACACGCATGCCCACTTCTTTCTTGTCCGTCATAAAAAACATGTACGATGCTGATGAGTATATTTTGAAGGATGGAGAGAAGAATGCTCAGGTGCACCCTAACACAGGTGTGAAACAGGGCTGCCCTTTGTCCCCTCTGCTTTTCTCTCTGTATATTAATGACGTTGATGAAATTGCGGAGGGGGTGCAAGGTGCTGTCACGGGTACGGCTGAATTCTATGTGACGCACATGTTATATGCTGATGACCTGACTCTGATGGCCAACGATCCTGTTGCGTTGCAGACCATGTTGAACCGCTTGCATGCGTATGCTCAGAGGAAGCACTTAGTCATCAACACAGATAAATCTGAGGTGGTGCACTTCAATTCCTCTGGGTCGGACCTGCCTGTTTTTCATATTGGGGGGGTGCCACTGGCACACAAGGAGTCTTTTAGATACCTTGGCATGATGTTCCACAAGTGCATGAGCATGGCCAAGTCCTCTGAGCATGCAACTGGCCCCTTCATGGCGTCTGCATTTCGGGTTTGTCAATTTGTTCGTGAGAATTTTCTGGCAAATAGGCCGTACGTGTCTCTGTGGCTTGGGAAGACGTATGTGGTTCCAGCTGGAATGTATGCAGGCCAAGTGTGGGGCACTGAATACATTAAAGGGGGCAAGGAATTTGCAAGTGATCTGCAAGTGCGGCACATGAGTTATCTTAAGAGCACGCTGGGTGTTAAGCGTACCACTACAAACTGGGCTGTCCTGAGGGAGTGTGGTCATGAGCCGCTTCAGTTTTACTGGTTTAGGTCTGTTGTCAAAATGTATAATAGCATGCTGAGGTCTAACAGTGAGACGTTGAGAAGAGTGTTAAAAGCGGATTTGAATATTCATTCGCGTGAGCCAGCCTGCTGGACTGCTCAAGTTTTAGATGCTTTTCAAGGCTTACGGCGCTGTGATTCCTTTGTGCAAGCTCTGCGGCAGGGCACTCCTATCCCTATTAAAAAATTTACTGATGACCTCAGACACAGGCTGCGGGCAGTGTGGAGAGATGTTGAGGGAGTGAACCCGCGGGACACATATAGTAAGCTGGCAACTTACCAGTCTCTTTTTGCAGTGCCTTTTGACCATAACATGCGTGCCCCTGCCCGTTTACCAAGGCACATGCATTTGGATTTGTCTCCACATGTCATGACGAATGTTAGCCGTTTCAGACTCAGGGCACACACACTGAAGGTGGAGACAGCAGCTTGGGATACTCGGAACACTCTTTTGTGTGATCGCTGTTCTTGTGATGAGATGGAGGCCTTATGGAGTTTTTTGTGCTTGGCTTTGCGTGCTTGTTTCATTTAGAGTGACAGTATGTGTGATTTTTACAGTTGACACTTCTGAACTCAGCTCAAGGCTTCCAGTTGACATTTACACAAGTTTAGTTTGGTTTGGTTACAGGCACCTTTTGCTTCAGCTAAGCTGCCCTTGTAGGCAGGTACAGCTATGTAACCCTATCCTATCCTATCCTTGTGATGAGATTCAAGATGAGGCTCATGCCCTTTTGGTGTGCAGAGACGCAGATGTTTGTGCTTTGAGAAGAAAGTACGCTTACCTGTTCAACTGTTTCTCTGGTGATTTTTCAATGGAGCAACCATTCTTACAACAAGCCAGTGTCCAGGATGCTTCTGATTTCCTCTTGCAACACAACAACAAGCTTTTTTCGTTTGTTTCTGAGCTTATGGACATTATGTTGGCTGGCAAGGACCAGTCACAGGCCGATCAGCCGAACAGTCTGGCTGAAGGTCCCCCTGTGTAAATCTAAATCTAAATCAAGTGCTTTTTGAACCTTACTTCCAGGATATTCTTGAGATGCAACCTTTTTTACTGCATCAAGTGAGCTCTCAATTTGTTCATCAGTTCCTTCATCAGCAAAATGCAAAGCTTTTGTTTTTTTGTGTCTGAGCTTATGGATTTATTTTTGGCTGGTAGATACCAGCCACAAGCCGATCAGCCAAACAACCTGGCTGAAGGTCACCCCCCATTGTAACCATTGTAATAGATCAGCAAGTTCCCATTTTGGATACCATTTTAAATGGATCGTTTTGGATCCTTCAGAGAAGTTGAACCTTTCCGCTTTTAGGAGATCCAACAGAGGGGCGCATGTAGGGCAGTCCCAATGCTTATTTGGTTTGCTCAATGCCCGTTCATTCTGAGAGCAGGAAAAAATATTATCAAACAACAAGCAAACATTTGAAACTTTGTGTTTAACATTCAAACATATTTAATTAATAAATCTTTTGCGACAATACTAGCATCTGCTACCACCCATTCCTTCACTCGCTTCAACCTACTTGCAACAAAAAGCAAAACATTTAACAAATGTGTTGCGTGACTGCATAAAAAAGTAACATCATACTGTAAGGATAAATTTGAACTTTTGCACATAAGACTCAACCAGCACGTAAACCTAATTTAACGTTTCTCACTTCGTGCGCATATACAAATCAACACAGCTTCTTCATCACGCATCATTCCGTGCAATATCTTGCTTGTGATAACAACACATGTGGTGTACTGGCATGGTTAGACATATCATCAAAGATCCTTCAACATTTATACAACTGCTTTCCATTGAGCAACCTCTCTACTCCAGCAGTAGTGAATGTCAAGAGCTTAGCACCAAAGTGTTGTTGATCAGCTGGCCTTTACACAGCTTCCCAACTCGGACTACAAGCTTGGAAACCAAGGTATTGGCAGCCTTAGTAGCTTTAAATGTCCATGCGTACCGCTGACGGAGCAGCACTCTGATATTTTCGTCGTCTCGAAGCCTTGAACCAAAAAAGAACAAAGGTGCACACACCCAAAATAAACACGACAACAGGCACAACTATTGCGGGCACCAGCACTGAAGCATCTGTGTCTTCACCTGGCTCCTCCTCCTCATCATTGGTTGGGGCATCACCACCTATCAACCCAGTGCTCACGTCTGCTTCGCCAATAGTGGGTGGAGCACCATAATTATCTTCACCAGCTATATTTTCCACAAAAGATTGTGCTAGCTCTTGGTTTGCGTCTGCTTCTCCACCTAGTTCCCTGGTGAGTTGGACTCGCATGTTTTGGACATCTTCAGCAACATCCTCAATTTCCACATCAGCAGGATAAAACAAATCAATGGTGTAGGTGACTTCAGTGTTGCTGGCCGCCCGGAATCTCAGCTCAGCCCGAATAGCCAGTTCTGAATTCAAAAGCGCCCTCTCAACCAACTTTCTTGCAAATGCCCTGGCCTTGGTCAGTTGCAACAATCTTCTGTTGCTTCTCTCCACCACAAAAACACCTTCATCCCCTAGTTCTTCTATGAACTGCGGGGTATTACCGACAATCATCCGGCCTTCAGACCGTTGGCTCGTGGTGCCCGTATTGCCTGCGTGTGTTTGAATTTGCCATCAACCAGGAGAAAATTTAAAAACTGAGAACGAAAGAGTGGAAAGCCGCTCTCTTCAAGTGAAAGACCTGAGCAGGTAGTTACCCAATCTGTTTGGTGACAATTTACACCTTGGTACGCCTGACACATTGAACAATGCAACCCACTTGTCGATCAAGTCATTTAACTTACACTTTCAGGTTTAAGCCATTGACAATTGGAATCTCAGTGCAAGGGCTCCATTGCTGCTGGTCAGGCAAGCTGGGTGGGGAGCTCCCTAAGGACCCCATTTTGGCAGGGATTTTACCTGCTCTGTGGTACCACACCCTAGGAACACTCTGGCACAAACTGTGCAGGATTGCTCAGGTATGTCTAGCTTAAGGTCCTGTAAACTCAGAATTTGTTGGTTTCTTTGGGGCAAGAAGACAAGTCTACATGGCTGACCCGACCGATGGTGAGGTGTGCTCTCAGGAACAGCAGCTTCAAAGCCAGCTTGGTCCCATCCCAGAAGCATCAACAACAGCATAAGTATCAGCACAATCAGAGGCCGCAGCAACAGCAATTAATTGGGTGTCCAAACAAATTGTAAATAGACGCGTCTGGTCTGGATGCCACCCCATCTAATGTAGGAGGTATAAGAATTGTTACGTTCCTCCCTGCTAATATTTGGACGTCCAGGCCGGAGGCAAGGGAGCCGGTCTATTCGTCCTTGCCCAAGGGACAAGTCTGGTCTGGTCTGGTCTGCAGTCGCTAAGCGTCAAAACCCTGACCTGTAGCTTGCAAGGACAGCCTTGGTGGCGTGCTAAGCTACTAGTCTTCAAGGTTTGACCTTTAAAAAAATGCATCTGGTCTAGATGCCACACAGTCTCTTGCAGGAGGTATACGCATTGTAAAACTAATGCTTGCAAGAAGCCTATCGAAGTGACTCTAACTGAAAGATCAATTGTGAGAAACCAAATCAAATTGAAATAAGAAATTTGCATTTTTGAGTGGAAGCCATTCAAACTGGTTGTGTACGCATGGTGACATTCTGTTAAATCCTTCCTCAATGCAATTTGTTTTGCGGCAATGCAATCTATTTTGCAAGCGGAAGTTGTCACTCAAATACAAACTCACCTGGAGATGGCAAGGGTGGTGGTGAAGGTGATGGTAAAGGCGAAGGTGAAGGACTGAGTGCTGCAAAGGGAAAGAAAACCACATACACAATATTTTGAACAGACAATCTTCAGAATTAAATAAGGTTCCTTACACACATTTGTAGCTCATGAAATTTGTGCCATTATGGCCAAACAAACATGCATCAATTGCTCCAATCAAATTGTTTGCCTGGCTTTCATGACGCCACAGGGAGGTACATGGGCTGTACAAACCACATGCCTGATCCACCGCTTGTCAAGGTCTCAAAGAAATCAAATTAGCAAAGCAAAGATCAAGTAGATAGGCATGAAGTGTATCAACACTTTTTTTTATGGAAATGTAAGAGTACAAAAATAAGGATACAATGCCATTCACTTATGCAATACCTCACGAGGTATACACCACACAAAGGAAATTAAAGGAATTGGTTGCCTCTTGCCCCATGTAACACTCGGCCTCCTAAGTGGAAAATTAATGCTTTTGCCAGATGATTATAATGGAATTTGCAAGCAGTGTACCTTCCAGGGCATTGTCGTTTATCGACTTGACAAGTGGGCAGCTAAGACAACATAGGATCAGGTGCCTGCACCGTAAGGCTAGCCATACTCACCATTCTTCCAACGTATGGAAGCACGTGCATTGAAGCATGTGCAGCTTGGAGCGCTAGTAAATCTAAAATGTATAATTCAACGCCACGAAGAGGCACACACTTGCAATAGGATTTGCCGAATGCGCCTTTTTGGCGAAGCCCTCATTCAGAGGCGACGCCCAAAGGGCGTTGCCTCAGGGGGAAAGCCCTATTGTTTGCCAGTTTCACACTTTTTCTCATACCGGGCCACTGTACGCATGTGGCCCACTCACGCCACCTCAGGCTCTGGGATTCGGAATGCCCCGATAGCAAAAACTTTTAGAAAGCCTCACAGAGTTTTTACAGCTCCTGTGCATGCATTGCAGAGCAATGCCCCAAACTTCTAAAAAAGTTTGGCAGCCAACCAGCAGCTCCATGCAGCTAGGTTTGTCAATAGTCAAATTACCGTAATCATTATGTACAATTATTTGAGAGCGGGGTGCGCTGGTTGGCCCAAACAAGGGTTTGACGAAGCTCCAGAGCGTCATCCAGGGCACCTCAGCAGCTCCTCCCCCCTCTGTTGGCGTTGCTGCTACATCGCCGCTGCAACAGCAACAGCAAGAGCAAGCATCCGGGGAGGGCCAGGAAAAAAATTCGTGGTGCCCGCGGTTACGTGCTGAGCTGCGTCTAAGAAGCATAAATTATTGTTATTTAAGGGGTCTGTCAATGGCGTAAGGTCATTTAATAGGACAAGTGCACTTGTTAATTTGATTGGAAGTGCTCCCTAAATAGCTAGACCACTTGGTGACGATGAGATGTGCAAGTGCTGGTCAAGGGAGAGCTAAAGCTGCTGCAAAAAAGGTAGCCCGGCCTGGACTTGCTGGAATTCTGCTGTAATGTTGTTTGACTCCTGCTGGAGTGCTTCTTGGTGCAGTGGTGCAGCATGCTGGCATGAGCATGCACGTGCGCGCACAAGCGCGCGCGCACACACACACGCATACATACACACACGCATGCTTGCATGCACACTCAAACAAGCATGCTTACATGCATGCACACATGCACGCATGCACGCTCAAACAAGCATGCTTACATGCATGTACACATGCACGCACGCACGGGCTTTGCCAATTTTCTCCGTTGCTTAAGCTTGCAACGCCTCCCCTTGTCACAGATGAACCTGTCACCTTGTTCAAATGAGCTAATTATCCACAGGCTTTGCAAATTGATTGATGACACCTTTGCTGACAGGCTTGCCAATTCTCATATGTATGGGTTTGCATTGTGCAAGGCACTGCCCTGTAAAAATGGAAGAATGGATCATAAACTGGTTCACAAAATCATTGGAATTGCGAGCAGCGCTGTTTCCTGGAAAATTGAAGTTTGGAACATCACGAAGTGCACAACAAAAGATCTGCGTGATGAGCAGGAGTGTCCAAGAAGTAAAACGTCGTGTACAACTTCTGCTTAAAACTACATATACACAATTCTGAGCTCAGGAGTTTTGAATTGGTACATGTATATATACATACATACATACATACATACAACTATAGGTCGGGGGGTCTCTTCTTTCTGGGATTCCACCCCAGGGAAAAGTTCCTGTAAATTTTGGAAGGCGCACATCAACCCTGTAACGGTGAGGGAGAAAAGGTATACTCGAGATGCTTTGATGAGGTTTCCCAGGCCTCATATATCGTTACAAACCCAGTAGAAGTTTACGTATTTGGAAGCTTAAGCTCAAGAGCTATCGATTGGAGTGCGGAGGGTAAGGAGTCACATGTGCATCAATCACATACAGCAACCTAACATCTCAAATACTGTGTGCCCACAACCAATTCAGTGGTCTGCATTTTAAAGTTGATTAAAGAATCTATTTTAGTTTGAATGGAGGTCCCACAAATAATGTTTTAATCGGCTTCTTACCAGTATGAATATCTCAAAACCAAAACCGGTTGCTGCTGCTGCTGCTGCTGCTGGGTTGACTAGGTATTCAGGCTTTGCAGTAGCAGCAGCTGCTGCTGAGAGCACACATCACCATTAATTAGCAATCCCAAGTAATCCCAAGGCTGTGACCTTGGAGCTCAACTATTGGAGCCCAGGCATGTAACATTAGATGAGCTGTCGCCTGCAGGACGCCTTGCAGGGTTCTTTTGCTTTGCTGGCTGCCCCTTCCTGGATGCCTCGGCCTTCACAATCCTGGCTTGTTTTGCTAAGAGCTGCTGGGTGGGGCTTCCTGGCTCCAGCCACCTAGCTAAGGAGTTGGACCTTGAGCTGGTGGCCTGGGCGGCCATTTTTTTACAGAAGACCTTTTCAGTCCTAGAATATTTCATTTTCAGATTTAAAAAGGTTTAGGGTTTTAGGGTTTAGGTTTCTAACCTCTAAATCCTAACCCCTAAAGGGAAGTCCTTGAATGCCTGGTAATGAATAATTAAACATTTGGAACTTTGGCTCCACATCAGATTAATATTTGAATTGGCCGTGGAAACACGGTAGTAACACTGCAAGGTGCTCAATGGAATTTTGAAGTCAAGAAAACCGTTTATGGACTTGCAGGCTTATTGTAGGTGTCTGGAAAGACATGCATGCATTATCATCAGCGGTTTTTGCTCAATTACTCCGCTTTAAGTGTTCATGAGATTACAACTGGATGGGGAAATCAAAGAGGAGCAGGTAAGAGTCATTTTTACATGCCTAGAGGCACCGGAAGTTTGGGGTGGAAGGGGGGGTCAGGGGAGTACAGCCCAAAATTCACCTGCACCTTCCTGGAGAAACTCTTTTAATTCTCATGCTCCCCCTCTGAATGTTTCGCGAGCTTTCTCTACACAATTTTAAATACATCATCTAATTCCTGAACTCAGGCCCCCATTGGCAACCTCTTCAGACTTTGAATTAAAGGGGTGGGGAGGCAGTTTGCATGACTTTAAGTCAGTGCCATATGCACATGGGTGTGGGCCGCGGGGGTTACGGAGGCAATTTTGCAGCTAACTTTCCAAATTTCTAGGATTGTGACAATATACAATGGATTATGGCATGATGAAGTTAGGAGGGCAGCTTGTGGACTATAAGCCAGTTGTAGGTGCCTGGCAGGCATAGCTGCACAAAACGGGGTTGTTGGTACGGATACGGATGCCTCACCGTGGGCAGAACAAGTGTTACAAAATAGCTGTCCTGGAGGCACAGATCTGCCCCTAGAGGCTTGCACATAGCCATTGTATTTTTGCAGACCTCCAAAATACAGTATAACATGAACAAACAATGGAAGAAAGAAGATCTATGTAGGGAGTATGATCTAAAGAAGCATCATAGTTGTGAGATTGCTTTGATTTAGCCTAGCAGTCATGAAATTTGATGTCCTACATAAAGCGTGTAACCTGCTGGCTTCATTGGCACATCAGGCTTGCTAATTTTAGGGAGGGACACTTTTGTGCCATGCTCTGACCAAGCCAGCAAGCTCCTGCACCTCTCCCCCCCTCCCTTCCATCCATCGTTCGCTGGCTCCATAGCACCTTCAGTAGCTGTAGCTGGGGTGCTTGCAGGCTGCAACACTGGCCATAGAGTGAGGACTGCTCTGACTGCACCACTGCACAGTTCCTTTTTCCCTCCTTGATGCTCACTGCTCGGCAGGGCACTCATCATGATGTGCTGTCTACCAACTACAACTGGTGTTGCTAAGTACAAACAGGGAACAGCAGGACATCTAGGCAGGAGCAGCGATCCCCTTCAAAGATAGGTTTTTTTCTCTTCGAAGGTCTGAACTGCTACTTGCAGCTTGGTCCATGCTTGAGCATACCTGTTCTGTCTGCAGGTGCGCCCTTGCATGCAATGGACATGCTTGGCGGGGCAGGGGAGCTGGTCAAACTTGAACGGTGGTTACAACTCACATCACTTTGCAAGTTTGCATGATGAAGTGTCAAAAGCACCACAAGTAACCCCCTAGAACACCATTCCTCTAGGGGCCCTCCAAATCTAGAGTTTGGGGTTAGAGTCAGGCTACCTAAGGGTTGGTTGGCTAGGCTACCTAGAGCATCAGGTGCCCCCCTTGATGTGCGGGTTGGTACTCCAGTGTAAAAAAGTGTGCCAACGCAGGCATTGAACATACATTGGCAAACTTGGAGATGCTTGGTAAAGACTACCAACCTGCAGGTGACGGCGATGGAGGTGGTGGAGACGGGACTGGCGGTAACGGCGAAGGAGGTGGTGGAGAGGGGACAGGTGGTGGGGGCGAAGGAGGTGGAGGGTTTGGGACTGGTGGTGGGGGCGAAGGAGGTGGTGGCGACGGGACTGGTGGTGGGGGCGAAGGAGGTGGTGGAGACGGGACTGGTGGTGGGGGCGAAGGAGGTGGTGGAGACGGGACTGGTGGCGGGGGCGAAGGAGGTGGTGGAGACGGGACTGGTGGTGGGGGCAAGGGAGGTGGTGGAGACGGGACTGGTGGTGGGGGCGAAGGAGGTGGTGGAGACGGGACTGGTGGTGGGGGCGAAGGAGGTGGTGGAGACGGGACAGGTGGTGGGGGCGAAGGAGGTGGAGGGTTCGGGACAGGTGGTGGGGGCGAAGGAGGTGGAGGGTTCGGGACAGGCGGTGTGGGCGAAGGAGGTGGAGGGTTCGGGACAGGTGGTGGGGGCGAAGGAGGTGGAGGGTTCGGGACAGGTGGTGGGGGCGAAGGAGGTGGAGGGTTCGGGACTGGTGGTGGGGGCGAAGGAGGTGGTGGAGACGGGACTGGTGGTGAGGGCGAAGGAGGTGGTGGAGACGGGACTGGTGGTGGGGGCGAAGGAGGTGGTGGAGACGGGACCGGTGGTGGGGGTGAAGGAGGTGGTGGTGACGGGACTGGTGGTGGGGGCGAAGGAGGTGGTGGAGATGGGACTGGTGGTGGCGGCAAAGGTGGAGGGGGGGCTGGGACTGGTGGTGGTGGGGTTGGTGGATCTGAGAGTACAAGCAGGTAAAATGGACAGTGGTACACAACATGAGAACGTATGTTTGTGTATGTGTGTTTGCGTGTGTGTATGTGTGTTGTGTGTGCGAATGTGTGTGCTTTTCATGGACAGTGGTACACAACATGAGAACGTATGTGTGCGTATGTGTGTGTGCGTGTATGTGTGTTGTGTGTGCGTATGTGTGTGCTTTTCAAATTCTGTCCTCTTGCAGCAAGCATCTGCAAAGCTGCCGGCTATGAAGTTAATTGAACTCGCTGCCAGGTTTGCAACTATTCCAAAAACTTTGAGGTGATATAAACCTGTCAATTTCTAGCCACCTTCTCGCACATGAACGTGACGTCTACTGGACATCTTCAAGGAAATGCCTGAAAGAGCTTGGCTGCTGTACTGATGGATACTGAGGAAATGTTGGAAAGAAGTTCTTGAAGAGATGTAAAGTGCAATTTTGGGGCCTTTCAGGGCTGTGCAAGACCCAACTAGAATTGAGATCCAGCTAGAAATGCACAAGTGCTATTTGGTTGCCAGCGAGGGAGCTTGTTGAGTAAAAACTTCCTTGGTAGTTTTTAAGATTGTGCACTTTCCCTGTCTAAAGCAGAGGCCGCCCTTCTCTATCTTTGGAAGCTAGGTTTGAAAACCAAACAAAACCTGACCAAAAATTAGCATGAGACACTTTAAATTTTGGATCCACATACATATATCTAAATTGATAGAGGGGGCTATCTGAGGCCAAACACCAGGTGTTTTTTGCATGCTCCTCGCGTAGGTGTGCACCAACTGGTAATTTTGGAATTTGGCTTCCCCTGGTAGCCTGTAATGCAGGCTTTATCTAGCATTGAAGTTTATTAATAACCAGCAAGGGCACATGCCTAATTGGTCGCGCCATGAACCCTAGTTTTAACCACCGAAGCTCTATATCTGACCACCCACTGCACCAAGTAAGTGATTTGGGGTCCCTGTGACAAGACACTTTTATCTTTAAAAACATGGAGTGAAAATACCCAGTTGGTTGGTATTATGTGGCAATTCCAGCCATTTCTCATAATTTGGGTTACGTGCACCATGTGAGCTTTAGCCCAGTCTATCTAAGCACACAGGGTGACTTACACAAACCTGAGCATATGCTCTGGTAGCCTGTAACAACAGCTACACTCGAAAGAAAAAAGTTTGTTTCAATCAGATGAAGTGGCTGTGAGTGGGCGCACTTAGAATGCAAAAAATAAGAATATTTGGGCACATGCCCCAGATAGCCCCCTCTGCTAAATTGACAACTATGTTACATTTGGTGAAAACACTCAAGGCTCTTATTACCACCGTGCCTATTTTTCATGAATAGATGCAGGGGTTGTTCTGCTGCCTTCAATTTCTTGTCTTTCTTCTTTATCCATAATATGCAACACTTTTCTAATTCCAAGATCCAAGCATGCACAATCTACATGCACAACCCTCCAGCTGACAAACCTAAGGGAGGCGGCAGAGGTGGGGGGGGGGTTGGGACTGGTGGTGGCGGGAGCGGAACTACGTGTGCGGGGAGGTGTATACCAAGGATGAAAGCAGCAGAATCAGCATGGACAGTTTACAAGTTTAAGACGGACAGTTCAAGGAAACGTGCAGGAAGCAGCTGCAAGATGCAAAGGTGGTTTCACAGTGGGAGCAGGTGACTCACAGAGTGCAGGCTCTGGTGGTGGTGGAAGAGGAGGGGGAGCTCCAGGAACTGGGGCCGGAAGGGGGGGAGGAAGGGGATCTTCCAAAGGTGGAGGAGGTGGGGGCGAAGGTGGAAAAGGTGCAAAACCTGGACATGAGGCCAGTGACATACGAGAGTAAGTGGAAAAATGGAGGAGTGCATTGGCCATTCAATAAGAAACATTGAGCAAGAGCGCTGGCATTATTATGCATAAGGCACATCTCACACACTGCAACCCAGGAATGAGACAGTAGAATGATAACTAACAGGGTGATAGCGGGAGCTAAGGAAATGTAAGCAAGAAGCTTAGCAGGAACATGAGAAAATTAAATAAACTCACTTGGGTACACTGCAGGATAGGGTGGCGGGTAAATTCCCGGATAGGGTGGTGGGTAAACCCCGGGATAGGGTGGCGGATAAACTCCTGGAAAGGGTGGCGGGTGAACTCTATCTCAATTGACAACTTTGTTGAAAAGTTGGTGAATAACACTCAAGGCTCTTGTTACCATTGTGCCTGTTTCCCTTCAATAGATGCAAGGGTTGTTCTGCTGCCTTCAATTTGTTGTCTTTCTCCTTTGCTTAAAAGACGCAACACTTTTCTAATTCCAAGATCCAAGCATGCACAATCTACATGCACAACCCTCCAGCTGACAAACCTAAGGGAGGCGGCAGAGGTGGGGGGGGCGCTGGGACTGGTGGTGGCGGGAGCGGAACTACGTGTGCGGGGAGGTGTATACCAAGGATGAAAGCAGCAGAATCAGCATGGACAGTTTACAAGTTTAAGACGGACAGTTCAAGGAAACGTGCAGGAAGCAGCTGCAAGATGCAATGATGGTATCACAGTGGGAGCAGGTGACTCACAGAGTGCAGGCTCTGGTGGTGGTGGAAGAGGAGGGGGAGCTCCAGGAACTGGGGCCGGAAGGGGGGGAGGAAGGGGATCTTCCAAAGGTGGAGGGGGTGGGGGCGAAGGTGGAAAAGGTGCAAAACCTGGACATGAGGCCAGTGACATACGAGAGTAAGTGGAATAATGGAGGAGTGCATTGGCCATTCAATAAGAAACATTGAGCAAGAGCGCTGGCATTATTATGCATAAGGCACATCTCACACACTGCAACCCAGGAATGAGACTGTGGAATGATAACTAACAGGGTGATAGCGGGAGCTAAGGAAATGTAAGCAAGAAGCTTAGCAGGAACATGAGAGGAAAATTAAATAAACTCACTTGGGTACACTGCAGGATAGGGTGGCGGGTAAACCCCTGGATAGGGTGGTGGGTAAACCCCAGGATAGGGTGGCGGATAAACTCCTGGATAGGGTGGCGGATAAACTCCTGGATAGGATGGTGGGTGAACTCTATCTCAATTGACAACTTTGTTGAAAAGTTGGTGAACAACACTCAAGGCTCTTGTTACCATTGTGCCTGTTTCCCTTCAATAGATGCAAGGGTTGTTCTGCTGCCTTCAAATTGTTGTCTTTCTCCTTTGCTTAAAAGACGCAACACGTTTGTAATTTCAAGATCCAAGCATGCACAATCTACATGCACAACCCTCCAGCTGACAAACCTAAGGGAGGCGGCAGAGGTGGGGGGGGCGCTGGGACTGGTGGTGGCGGGAGCGGAACTACGTGTGCGGGGAGGTGTATACCAAGGATGAAAGCAGCAGAATCAGCATGGACAGTTTACAAGTTTAAGACGGACAGTTCAAGGAAACGTGCAGGAAGCAGCTGCAAGATGCAATGATGGTATCACAGTGGGAGCAGGTGACTCACAGAGTGCAGGCTCTGGTGGTGGTGGAAGAGGAGGGGGAGCTCCAGGAACTGGGGCCGGAAGGGGGGGAGGAAGGGGATCTTCCAAAGGTGGAGGGGGTGGGGGCGAAGGTGGAAAAGGTGCAAAACCTGGACATGAGGCCAGTGACATACGAGAGTAAGTGGAATAATGGAGGAGTGCATTGGCCATTCAATAAGAAACATTGAGCAAGAGCGCTGGCATTATTATGCATAAGGCACATCTCACACACTGCAACCCAGGAATGAGACTGTGGAATGATAACTAACAGGGTGATAGCGGGAGCTAAGGAAATGTAAGCAAGAAGCTTAGCAGGAACATGAGAGGAAAATTAAATAAACTCACTTGGGTACACTGCAGGATAGGGTGGCGGGTAAACCCCTGGATAGGGTGGTGGGTAAACCCCAGGATAGGGTGGCGGATAAACTCCTGGATAGGGTGGCGGATAAACTCCTGGATAGGATGGTGGGTGAACTCTATCTCAATTGACAACTTTGTTGAAAAGTTGGTGAACAACACTCAAGGCTCTTGTTACCATTGTGCCTGTTTCCCTTCAATAGATGCAAGGGTTGTTCTGCTGCCTTCAAATTGTTGTCTTTCTCCTTTGCTTAAAAGACGCAACACGTTTGTAATTTCAAGATCCAAGCATGCACAATCTACATGCACAACCCTCCAGCTGACAAACCTAAGGGAGGCGGCAGAGGTGGGGGGGGCGCTGGGACTGGTGGTGGCGGGAGCGGAACTACGTGTGCGGGGAGGTGTATACCAAGGATGAAAGCAGCAGAATCAGCATGGACAGTTTACAAGTTTAAGACGGACAGTTCAAGGAAACGTGCAGGAAGCAGCTGCAAGATGCAATGATGGTATCACAGTGGGAGCAGGTGACTCACAGAGTGCAGGCTCTGGTGGTGGTGGAAGAGGAGGGGGAGCTCCAGGAACTGGGGCCGGAAGGGGGGGAGGAAGGGGATCTTCCAAAGGTGGAGGGGGTGGGGGCGAAGGTGGAAAAGGTGCAAAACCTGGACATGAGGCCAGTGACATACGAGAGTAAGTGGAAAAATGGAGGAGTGCATTGGCCATTCAATAAGAAACATTGAGCAAGAGCGCTGGCATTATTATGCATAAGGCACATCTCACACACTGCAACCCAGGAATGAGACTGTGGAATGATAACTAACAGGGTGATAGCGAGAGCTAAGGAAATGTAAGCAAGAAGCTTAGCAGGAACATGAGAGGAAAATTAAATAAACTCACTTGGGTACACTGCAGGATAGGGTGGCGGGTAAACCCCTGGATAGGGTGGCGGATAAACTCCTGGATAGGGTGGCGGAAAAACTCCTGGATAGGGTGGCGGATAAACTCCTGGATAGGGTGGCGGGAAAACTTCAGGATAGGGCGGCGGGTAAACTCCAGGAGAAGGTGGCGGATAAACTCCTGGATAGGGTGGCGGGTATACTCCAGGATAGGGTGGCGGGTAAACAACGGGATAGGGTGGCGGGAAATCTTCAGGATAGGGCGGCGGGTAAACTCCAGGAGAAGGTGGCGGGTAAACTCCAGGATAGGGTGGTGGGTACACTGCAGGATAGGGTGGCGGGTAAACTCCAGGATAGGGTGGCGGGTAAACTGGATAAGGAACACCATGACATGTAATTCGGCAGATGGACAACTTTTTTTGCAACAATACAGTTGCCACCTTTCACAACCTGCTAACTGTGGCAGTCGTCGTCTGTTGACAGACAAAATTTACAGCTGTCAGCTGGAGGGTCATAATTTGACCTTTTTGGGGGGTCTGTCACAGGAAGCTTTTCTAAGCATCTTAAGCCTGCCGCTCCCAAACCTTTTTATGCAATCCTTTCCTGTGATGACAAAGGCACACCTCTGCATGAAATATTTGGAAAACAATCGGCTCTGTGTGTGTGCTAGGGTGCTGAAAAAAAAGAACAGGAAGCAGTGTGGGGAAAATGGGAATGATCCAACCTGCCCCATTTTGTCAGATTCAACCTCAACTATGAAACAGTGATACAGCAGAGACCACTGCGAAAGAAATGGGGTCAGTTGGTGGTTGGGTTGGGTCAGGGCGGGCGAGAACGTTGAGGGGGAGGGAGTAGGTGGTCCTCTGAGCCCTCATCGCTGTTTCCACTCGGGGAACAATTATTGTGGGCATCCTTTTCACATTTTCTGCATTAAACTAAGGTCTACGCCCAGGGAAGTTCAGGGAGGTCTGAGGCATTTCCAGTCCTACCGGGAAAGCCTTTCAAAAGTTTCCAGTCCTGCCGGAACCACTCTGAAATCCTTTCCAGTTCCAGTCTTTAAAAAATTTGAACAGCCGGGGGCGTCAGCCCAAGCGGGGTTCGCATGTGTGTTGTATGTTAGTGTCCAGTACCTGTCAAACTGCTTATGGAAGTTCTGCACATTTAGCCAATTATGCCAACTATATGCGCTTTTTTCTGGTGTGGGCATTCAATACATTTGTTTGCACTGCATTGGCCATCCCCCTCTTGGAGATTGGGGGCTGCAAAAAACTGCCTCACATGCGAATCCTTCATGTTGAAAATTCATTCCAAGCAATTTGCAGCAAAATAGACATGTGGTAGATGTGCATGTATGCGCATGCATTCATATATGTGTGTGCGTGTGTGTGCGTGTGTGTGTGTGTGTGTATGTGTGTGTGTATGTGTGTGTGTGTGCGTGCGTGCGTGCGTGTGTGTGTGTGTGTGTGTGTGTGTGTGTGTGTGTGTGTGCGTGTGTGTCGTGTATGTGAGTGCATGTGTAAGAGGACCTGGCTCAGGACCTGGTGTGGGGCCTGGAGGCCCCTGCTTGAACCCCTGCAAATGAAATTTAAGGCCTTCAGGTAACACAGACCATCCTATTGCATGCTGACTGATACATTAGGTGAGCAGGGTCTGTGGCGGCGGGTGGGAGCAGGCAGGCTGGTCATGAGCCTGCCCTCTCCCTCCCTCCCCCTCCCTCCCTCCCTCTCCCTGGGGCCTCCCCTCCTTCCAGTCATGGCTGCTGTCGACCCTAGCTTTGAGTGCTTACGTTTAAGAAATGCACTGGAAACGATGATTTTTTTCCGGTCTTGCCGGACCAGGTCCATAAAACTACTGGTTTTACCGGACCAGCTTTAGCCTGCGCCGGCCAAATGTCTAATTAAGTTTCCAGTCACGGTCGGCGAACTTCCCTCTTTCTGCCACGACCAGAATTGTCCTAAATATACAGGGTTGAAGTTCTAAGGCTTGCTCAGATTTCCAACCATACTTTGAACTGGCAGAGATCGGGACCTCCAATGGGTGCCAAGGCAGAAAAATCTGCTGATGAACTTCCCAACGCACTATATCTTATCTTCGCACCAGCTTTCAATGCAAAGCGGCAGCAGTTCAGAGTTGCACAAATCAGTTAGAACCCTGTGGTTGACAACAAATTGCATGCAGTTTGGGCTGACTAGACGCAATGGCATTTCCATCTGTTGCCTGGCTGCAATAACTCGGCACAGTTCACACTTTCATTTTCTTGACTAATCCTGCATTTTTTTGTGTTTTAACCCACATCCCAGAACGCTTAGCACTCAGAATGCTTCATTACTCCCAGTTAGTGATGGGAATGATGCAAGGTTGTATAATTCGAGAACTTGGAACTGTTTGCAAACTCAGACTTTTTCAAACTGTTGGCGACTTTAATTTGCCAGTTCGTATCATTTAACCCCCCTGCCAAACATTGATCCATTGATAACCCTTGACACCCATTCACACACCTGCCCAGGCTTTTGCTGTACCCTTTTGCTATGACCTTTAACAGAAAACGTCTGAAAGGGAATTGGAATGAAGGGTGGAGGGGGTTGAGGTGGCTGGGGGGCACTCGCTACCCCCTTCTCAGCCTTCCCGCCTACAGGCAAACGCACGACCGAACAAATTGCCAGACCTCAAACTTCGTCAAACACTTGGCACACTTGTAAGACCGGCAAATGATACCCTGGAATAATGTTACATACATGTACAGATCCAGACGTAAAGCCAACGGGTTGCAGTATGCTGTGTTCAGCTCACGAGGACGCAAGCTCAGGAGGGCGGAGAGTGCGTAACAACCATACAAGGCCTTTGAACGCATTCCCTTGCATCCCAGGCCATGCCTCTTCATGAGTGTTACATTAACAGCTTCATTACAAGTTGTAACCACTTCCTTTTCCTCAAGAGTCAGGGTCAGCCCATAGGCGCCATATTCATGCAAACTCCTCATCATCTCCTTTCTTACCGCGCTATTGCAATAATGTGGACGCCCTCCGCCCTCTTCCTTCTTATACTAAGTTACGTAAATGAATGTAGAATTGGGTTGCGCAAATGTAATTTAGGTGGCGGGTCAAAAGGGCCCATAAAAAGTTTTCACAACCCCCCAAATGGCTAGTTGCACCTTCTTTCTTACAACCGCACAAAAACAAGACAATAAGTAGGTCACACCTGGGTACGTTGGTGGGTACACTCCAGGATAAGAGGGCGTAACCACTGGCAGACCCAAGTAGGCTAAGACTTGTACTGGGCCACAGTCCCCCTCATTGCCCTCAACACTGATAAAATACTCTGCAGCATCAAGGCAGGAGAGGACACACTGGGCTCAAATACATGCATCAATAAGCAAATGAAGCCAAAACAAGCATGGTGTCCCTAATTCTACCTGTGTGTGGCTCAGCAACAAACGACACAAGGCTGAGGGTACCTAAACCATGGTCATCATTGGTGGCCACCTGCAACAGGAATTGCACAAGGTCTTAAAAACAAGAAAACACGGAACAAATTGAACAAAGTTGCATCAAGCTTATTCTAAATTTGGTAGCTAAAGCAAAACCTGCTGAAAAGGATTAGCCAGCGGGACCTGCAGACTCACTAAGTCAGGGTCAGTAATGTCCAAACAATGCGACTTTGACACCCAGAGACTTGTATCAAACTGCTTGCCAGAGACTGATGGTAGGGTTTGAATGGTGATATTTTCTTTTTCAATCATTGGAGGTAACCGCATAACAAAATCTCTGGAATTGAGCGAATGGTCGTCGAGGTCACTACCATCAAAGCTGTTTACTCCAAAGCTGCAAAATGAGAAGCAAGGAAAGAAGGATGAAGGTCGGGTGATAGGTGAGGGAAGCATCGCAAGCAATGCTGGAAAATTAGCAAAGCCAGCCCTTCACTGACTAGAGGCTTCAGTAATGACTCCAATGAGTTGCAAGAAAACGACGCCCTAGACAGCAGTAGAGCCAAAATGCACATGCGAGCGTAAATGTTTCATCAGCGCAGCATTGTTGCGTACATTGTTGCATGCATTACTGTGTGCATTCTGCATAACGATTGCTGCATGCATCCTGCATGCCTGCTGCGTATGCATGCACTCTATATGAATTTTGCATGCATTGCCAATGACCACCCATTCTCCTGGCTTGATCTAAACCAAGCCATGCACCAGAGGCTTATGCCTCATCAGGTCACAGAGAAGCAGGTCCTGCGTCCCGTTGCACCAGCAAAGCATACCAGGCTTCTTGTCTCTACTTGCTGTGCACAGCACACCATTTAAGCTTGCAACACTTATCGCAGTTGAATTGTTGAAATACGATGAATTGAGTTGGAATCATTTGCAGGAGCAATTGGTTTTTGTCAGCCAGGCCACTCCCAGGCCCCAGACTTGTCAATTGCACAAGCATGAGTGTGCTGAGTGAGCCCATGGCATCAGGTTTTGTTCCATGGGCGTGGGGTAGCCAGGCTGGGCTCCATAACACGTCAGCTTCTCCAGCCTACCAAACATAAAACTGAATCCCAATCACATTGCTTGCTGCACCTCCCAGCCACCCAAACTCATATCTTCCGATAAATTTTTTTGCATAGCAAGCATGCCAAGTGTCAGGGCAGGGGGTGCGCTTGGTGGGCAATGCTTGCCATCCTCTGCTCAGCTACCAAACAAAGTTTAAGAACAGTTTGCCCATGGCCTCCCCCCCTAAACCAATACTACAGTGCTGCTTAAAACTTTTTGCTTGGCCTGAAACTTGGGCGGAAGATGCCCTGGGTGGGCCAGGGCGGCCATGTGTGAACTTTACTGGAAGCCGGCAACCCTAGGGGCTCACGCCCCATTAATGGGACTTCGCCAAAAAATGAAAGACAACCTAGGCACAAATTAAAATGTAATAACGAAATCATGTCAGAGCAGGCAAATGAACAGGGCACAAGTGGATTTCTGCAACGCAACCTTTTTTGAATTGCCATGAGTAATACTTGGTCTGCTCCATCAATTTAATATTTTTAAATTATCATCAACATACTTACCAGGTGTTGATATCCGCAATCATCTCTGTAGATTTCTTGAGCAATGTATCAAGATTGTAAGGGTTATAGCAAGACCCTGCATTGAAGGACATTTAAGAATTCGCATACATAGATCGTGGATTTTTGAACAAACAAAAAAATCGGTGGCCTTGATTGATTGTTGAGCAATTGCACGGCAGCAACAAGCTGGTCCCCATGAAATCTTATGCACTTCCTGCTAGGAAGGACCGTAAGCAAATACAACACATTGGTGGATTAAGGACAGAAGGGACAACATATATGTTTAAGAACGTGTGTTACCAGTGGTTGAAGGGGGAGTTTCAACCACAGCAGAGGACACCTCAACCTCGATGGGGCCACAAGCGCCATCATGCCCCTCAATCGCAATAAAATACTCTGCAGCAGCATTGAGTGGAGCAGCTTTGTAAATGCCGACCTCTTTGTTAACTCAAGCACAACTGCAAATTCTTTGCTGCCAACATACCTGATCCGGCCTCAGCAATGAAGTTGACTAAACTAATATAAGAGCTATCAGGCTCGCCACTGCCATTTTCTGCTACCTGGAGATGGTGTAAAGCAGACAACATTGCACGTTGTAAGGTGCGGGCATCTAAAACATTTGAAGCCCTTTGTGAGCTGATGTGCAAAAGCAACATTTTTGACATGGACAGGCAATGGTGTGCCCCAAAGAGGAAGACATTAATACTGTCTTGCTGAAGTTTCACGCCGTCCTGCAAGATGGTTTAGACTTACAATGTCTGAGAGGAACACCTCTGTGCCACAGTAATCCCTGGACACCACAATCCTGGCATCATATCCATAGAGGTCCATTACTTTTCGCGCTTCGACTGTCATGTTGCGAGACTCTTGTCCTGAGGGAAGAACCATGATGAATTCCGATGACCGGAGACATGGAGGGACGCCATTCCAGAAACGAAAATCAGAGGAGGCTTCAAAAGTATTGCTCCCGTAACTGCACAATGAAGGTCGTGGGATTGCACAAGCTTCACCTTGTTTACAATGCCCACAGTTAAGTGCAATCTCCTATCCACTTAGAAATTATGTGATAAAGGGGGAGTGCACAAGCAAACAAGTGGGCATTTGTTGATGCATGTTGTTGCAATTTCCACTTCCTCCCTGCCCTCTTACATACCATGTGTGGATGCCCGAGATGGTCTCCGTATCATTCTCGCCCAATCCCTCAAGGCTGTATGGTGCAATGCATGAGCCTGTGTTCATTCATGTGGGATACAAATCGTTTGGCAGAAATAGAGCCAGAACCACAAAATCATCAGGAGATCATCCCAAACTTGTCTAAAAATGTGTGATGCATATTTACGAAACAGTGTGTTTCTTTCACTGTACCCCCCAATAATTTTCCATTCACATTTTGCACAACCCTGCAGGAGCAAACAGCACTGCCAGCCCACAGGTTTAAAGTTGTACAAACATGTGCAAGTTTGCAAACAAATGCACTAGGAAAGCCTGGCCAAACTGCCCCAAAAAAGTGCCTATGTGGCTTCATTGAAATGTTTTCTTGGGCAATCCAAATCTAGAGAGAATAGATGCCCGGGTTGAAGGATTTGCTGCAACAAATTAATTCAGGTGCACTAATAGCTCAAGGGATGAAACATGCAAACATGTAAAGTGTCAAAGAATTTAGTGGTTCCATGTAACATCAAAAACAGCTTGCTGCTGCTACTGCCGCTCGTTGGGGTTTGACTAGGGCACCTGTAGAAGCGGTGTAGACCCAGATTTCAGCACATATTTGAGGCCATGGGGCCTTCCTGCTTGCTTGCAGTCACCAAATTTCATATGCTCACCTTTCTCTTTCTTGAACTTTCTAATAACCTTTGTGATCTTTGTTCTTATCTTTTTGGTGTGCACACAGTCATCTCACAACACTCAAAAGCACATTAATCACAAATCCACACGGCCCTTACCAAGGAGCAGTTGCAAAGAGCAATGACCTAGAAGCAAGTCCACCGAGTAAATGGCGATTTGGGCCAGCATTGCACTACTGAATGCACTCTTTAATCCCATTACCTAGTACCAACGGAGGTGGAGGCGGATTGGGGAGGGGGTCCTTTGAGCTTTCGTTTGCTATGAGCGACACTTGAACAGGGCCGCAGTCATGGTGCCCATCAATCACAATGTAATAATCTGGCGGACACAAAAGATGAAAGTGATCACAGTTAGCTGCAGAAAAATGGAGCAAAAAGCAGAGCATGCAGCCAGCATCACACTGTATGGCCTGACCTTTGGTTGCTTCTGCATAGAATTCAACGAGGCTGAGTACCGAATCAGGGCTCTTGTCATCGTTCTCAATGACCTGCAGCAAAAAAAGAGCAGGGTACGCGTAATTTAACCAGCCATACAGCAATGAGGACTCTGATCTGCCTCCAAGGAAGCACAGAAAACATACATGCTTTAACAAGTCAGGGAATGAGGCACTTTTCCCCTGTGCTCAATGCACTTACAACATGTGTATAATTGGCCTCTGCATTGCACTCATTGTCCAAGACCCAAAGCCACGTGTCATATTTGCCACCAGAAGCTGTTGGTTGCGTCTCAACAGTGATGAATCTGAGTGAATCAGAACTGGGAATCAAGAGGACGCGATCTGGAGACGACAATGTCGGGTCGCACTCCATGAAATGACCGTCAAATGAATTATTCTCATCGCTGCGTGCACAAAGAAAGAAGGGAAGATCAGAGGCTAATTTTGGAACAGAAACTATGGTGCGAAGGTGAGAATGAGATTAAATGAATGATGTATCATGAAAGACACAGGCATACAAATGCAAGCAGCTAAATGGCCATGAGACGCTCCAGCCACACAAATTCAAGAGTGACAAGGGAAAAACTTTTCTCTTCATTCAATGACAGCCCAGTCTTTTTGCACTACCATGTGTTGTAATCAAGGAGCGTCTCCACGCCATCCACCAGGTACACAGTCTCATGAGGCTCAGCACACACTTCTGCATACAAAAGTAGCGCTATAACATCATTCAAGGAACGGTAGACCTGCATTCTGTTTTAGCATAGAGGTCCATGTTAAAAGTAAGCCAACCTTGCCACACAGTTTGGTGAATAAAATGGAGGAGATTGAAGCAGAAAACAGCAGCAGTAAAGCAGAGGGTTGATACATACATGATTTAGTGAAATGGGCGAGTCCTCACCTTTACTTATGCCAGGCGGGTAGGCGGGTGGATAAATTCCAGGATATGGTGGCGGATAAATCCCAGGATACAGCGGCGGGTAAATTCCAGGATACATTGACAGGTCGATTGTTGGTCCTGGAGATGCGAGCACCGAAACAAGCACTTTCACGTATTGATCACTCTTATTAAAGAAAGACACACGCTTTTAGGCAAAGCCCCAGGAAGAGGCAGAGCCAAAAGGGCGTTGCTTTGGGGGGAGGGCAAGACCTTGATTGCTTGAGGTGCCAGCAATTCAGCATTTTTCACAAGGCCACTAATGTTAACTCACACATCAGGCTTTGGGATAAACAAAAACAAGACAGAGTAAACTTAGAGCATAGCAATGCTTGAAACGATTCTTGGCCATGCATTGCCGAGTTCTACAAAGGTCTTCCTAGGCGATCTATGCTGTTCCATGGAAAGCTTGTACCTTGAAGAACCCGAAGAGCTTAATGAATTTGCATTTTCACTTGGGAACGGGGTGCACAGGTTGACATTAACAAAGGTTTGACCAAGCTCCAAAGCATTTTTTCCGTGTAGGATAAGCCCTAACCTTAAAGGCATCAAACACTTTCTCATCCCTTTTTGGCTTTGCTGCCATATCACCGCTGCACCAGCAACAGTGGGCGTTTGATAAGGGCAAATGAAATGTCCCTGGTGCTCTCTGTTTAGGTCAACAACTCACTGCAATGCTGCGCTTTTAATAATCTTTTAAAGGTCTCTGTGATTGAAAAAGGTTTAAATAAACATTCCCTGTCGAAAACAAGTGACGGTGTCCTTGACTTGGTTAAATGATTTGGTCCCGGAGTGCTGCTGGACATGCGCACGCGCAAAACACACAAACACACGCACACGCACGCACGCATGCACACACGCACACGCACGCGCGCGCACACACACACACACACACACACACACACACACACACACGCACGCACGCATGCACGCACACATGTCGCAAGTCTGGCCAGTTTGCAAGGCTGCTTGCACAGATCCCCATCCCTCTTTCCCCTGGTCATATTGCACTCTGCTTGTATCTTCAATTATTTGCACCCATCCCTTCTCCTTGACTATAAGCCATTCTAGGGCAGGCTATGAGTGAGACTCTGGTTTTATTGCTACAGCCAGCGACTGCACGCATGTGATGGACCAATTGTCTACCTTTTACTTCATGGCGAAGCCCCAGTCATGGGGCGAAAGCCCCTAGGATTGCCTCCTCACGGCACAGTTCACACCAGGCTCCCCAGGCCAGCCCAGGGCACCCCCCACCCTGGAAACTTGGCTACCTTCCCAAACAAAACTGCTTGGCAGTCCTGCAGTGTCATAGGGGCGTGGGAGGCAGTGGCTGGTGCTGTGGAAACGACCACACCGAGTTTTGCAGGCAGTTCTTGGCCAGAGCCAGCATCCTACCATCTGCCCTCAAACTCAGCATGCAGGACCAGCTAATTAGTTTACCGGGGATTCCAAGTTTTGGTTGCTTCCGGTGCAGTGTGCACAGTTTTAGAGACCACTCATTTGTTTGGCAGCTTAGAGAAGCTTGTCAGTTGCCCCCATCCAGACCTCTGGAACAGCTCCAGTCAATACAGATTTCATCAGCGTACACTTGTGGATGCACTTGCTGTGTCCGGGGCCTGGGGTGGTCTGTTCCTGGGACTTTGCAGTCCACTTGCCGGCCATTCCAGCTTGCTGATGAGCCAACGAATTTGCACAATTCCAATTGTGTTGGGGTCTTTAATTTATTTTCTAACGATGGTGCGAGTTGCTGCGTGAATAGAGGTGAAGCTACAAAAAGTTATCTGACGCGACGAGGAGCATGGCCTGCACCCCTGACCTGAGTGTGTGGATGAGGGAGCCTCTAGTGTATGGTCTGCTGCTGGTTGTCTAGGGGGAGCATGTAAGCAAGGAATGGCAGGAGCAGTTTGCATGGCGCACACTCAGCTAGGCATTGAAAAAGGCATGGTCTGCAGCAGGAAGGTCCTGTTGTTGCCCCAGGCACTACATACAAATGCCACCTCTGTGTCAGGAAGGATTGGCTTCTCCAAATTTTCAGCATTGCTTATGACGCTTCCCTCACTTGTCTTTTCTTCATTACACAGCTTTAGGCTGTCCTAGAGGATGCTTGGATTCATGCAGCCAGATCCCCTCATGAGAGGCAAAAGCCATCCTTGTTTGGCACAGTTTCTTGTGAGCAGAAGCAGCAGGTGATGCTGCAAGTGTGATTTCCAGTTCAGATGATGGCGGCCATTGCTCAACTTCTTACAACCAGTGCATGGTGTTCGCGACTGCTTCAAAGCTAGTACCTGTTTTGCTGTTGCCACCTCTTTGAACCAGAATTCTCAGACAACAACTTGAAGCCCTGGCCAATGGGGCTACACAGGGTACATCTTGTGTTTTGGAGCTGGACATACTTAGCTTAAGGTATGTGCACACATGTGTATGGTTGAAGCTACGCATGCGTTTTTCAATCCTCTGGTTGCTAAACACTGTGCTTGTTGCTATCCTGGCAAGCATGGAGCTGTGCATGAACATGGCCTGGCTATTTGCGAGTCATTTTAAGTGGCCCACACAGGCATCCAAGCATAATGCATGCTTCTTTCTTTTCTAATGCACATAATCAGGCTTGGAGGGTTTGGTCACAGCCTGCAATGAAGGCATCTCTATTGCTGATGAGCATGGGTTTGTACATAAACAAGATGGATGCTACTATCAATGTACTCTCAGCATCACATGCAGATTTGAAGTTGAATACAAGCTCCCACGCCTAGCGCACAACTTCAGGTTAAGGTGGCCTGGTTTGATCAAGCATCTCTTCTTCATGTTTTAGCCGAGCTGCTCTTGTAGGCAGGTGTAATTCAACCCTTGCCCTTCCTTTTCTAAAGCTCATCTTAAGACTAGGCTGGATAACAAGAAGGCTGGTTGCATCTGTGCGTCAACTTCAAGATTTATAAAGATATAAAGATTTATAATGATCACATTCTGCAACTGTGAAGGAAGTCCACGCAGCCCAACTAAGCGTTTCTCCAACATGCCTAGGATTTAAAAAAAGGGACCTTGCAACAACTTTCAAAAAAAGGCCATCCTAAAGAAAGGGGGCTGTTTAAAAGCCCTGCAACCTTTTTTGAAAAGAAAATGATGCAACGAGTATAAGATCATACCTGGATCCTTGCTAGGAAAGAAAGACGGTGAAACTCCAGGATAAGATGGGACTGGGAGTTCCTCGCGTGGAGGCTGACCAACCTTGACCTGGACCTGTATTGGGCCACAAGCTCCCTCAAAGCCTTCAACGCTTATGAAATAGTCTACAAGAAAGGAAGTGCAGATCCCAGATTCAGGTTAAAAACTATCATGAAAAAACATTGCGTTGCCGATTGCCACCTCACCTTGTTCAGGCTCAGCTGTGAAAGACGCTAGGCTTAGCCTTGAGTATCCAAAATCATCACTTTGAGTCACCTGCAAAAAAGTAAGGTTTTGCCAATTTTAAGTCAACTTGCTGCCTAGTGCTACAAATAAACTGCTCCCCTGATCTGGGGATGGTGCCCTAGCTTGAGAAGAGGGGATAATGAAGCAAGCATGGTCAAACTCACGACGCTGTCTTCATGAACATTCAGGTTGCACTCAGTGGAAACCCAAAGCTGCGTGTCATATTCCCCTCCAACAGCAGTAGGAATGGTTTGTATAGTAAGCTGTCGCTCCATAGAGGAAGCAGGCAGCTGCATAACAAAATCCCTAGACGAGAGAGGATCTGCTTGGTCCATGTGCAGACCATCGAAAGTATTCTCATTGTTACTGCAAGTAGGCAAAAGTTAGGGAACAGCTGGGAACTTGATTGAGGCATGGGATTTTTAAGAAGCCAGCATTTAGTAGGGCATGCATCTCCTACTTACCAGGTGTTCACATACGTAATGATAGAATCTGACTCCTTGAACAGCATGTCAAGTATGAAAGGCTCAGAGCAAGACCCTGCACAGCTCCAATGAGAGGATTGGATGTCTAAGCATCAAAAGTTTTCAAAGCGGTGTGGAATGAGAATCACATTTAGGGGTGCATGTGCTCTTTTTTAAAATCCTGAGTAAAGACCGACAGCACCCAAAATCACAGAGCTGGGGTTGACCCATTACGTCAGCATGTGATCATGTGACTGCACAGCATTTGACATTCCTGACGAGCGATATCAAGCATCAAATTAACGCAAATCATAAATGAGCATGTGTGAAGCGTACTTGCACAACAAAAAACACGGAACAATAGGTGAATCTGAACATTGACACTTCGGTGGCCAACATAGCATCACTCAATGCACATTTCCAGCAGCTCACCCTCAGGAGCAGGTTGGGCAGATGCGTGGACTGAAATTGAACCACACGCGCCTTCGTACCCTTCCACCACAATAAAATAATCTACAGCAGAGGAGGAGCATTGCAGGTGCGCAAGTTGACAAAAAGGCAGATTATTTGAGGAGGGACAAATTGTTATGCATCAGCAACAAACCAACCTACCTTCGTGCGGCACAGCAGTGAAGATGACGCCACTTAGCAGGGGGCTTAAGAGAGCAGTCATTGATTGGGGTAAAGGTACAGGGATATCATCGTTTTGAGTGACCTACAATTTTCAAGCAACAGCAGTTGCTTTTGTTGAGCTAGTCATTTCAAAAAGATGTTAAGCTGAGCCTTTGAGCAAAGGGGAACACAGATGTGATCAAGCACGAAGGAGTTTCTACGAACACGAAAGGATAGCTGATGCAGATCGGCTTTGCTGACTTACAATGTCAGAGTCACGGACACCTCTGCTGCAAGAGCCGCGTGACACCCAGATCCAGGTGTCAAACAATCGGAGGGTGCCTGCATCCCCTATCGTTCTGATTGTGATTATCTGTGCAGTCTCCATGGGAGGAAGATACATTACAAAGTCTTTTGAGCTGAGGCAGGCATCAAAACCACGCCAAAGCTGCTGGTCATTCGAGCCATCAAAAGAGTTGTTGCCAAAACTGCGGTGCAGAGGATTTTGACAACTTGAGAGGTTCATGTATTGGTCTTCTGGGTGCTCAAGGAGCTTGGCTTGCTTGCCCTTGAAGAATGCTGAAGAAAAGGTGGCACATGCTGCTTAGAACAAGGGTGATGAGCTTTCAAACTTGTAGGGTAATTTCAGAGGCACCAACTGTGGCGTGTTCACAAGTAAGCAACCAAAAGCGCTGCTTTTTACTTACCAAGTGTTAATACTGGGCCCCGTTTTTGCAAATTCCGCATTTCCAATGGTGACAGAACGATCGGAAGAAGAGGTGCTCAGGAGCCGCCTGGACAAAATTTCACCTGCGCCCTCAGGTGGCGGCGGTGGCGGCGATGCCAATGGGAGGAGATCAGACAGAACGTACGGCTTGCTGCATGAGCCTGCATGTTGCAAATATTCCAGGGGGGAAATAAGTGCAAGATGAGACAGCTTTCATAGCACTTGAAAGCAATCAACAGGGATTCCACAATGTGTTATCTGCAACGGCTGCAATATGGTGCTTACCTTGAATTACACCAGTTGGAACAAACGGTTGGTCCTTAGAGTCTGTAATATTTGAAATCAGTGCAGTCACTTTCACATCAACCTGACCACATGCTTTGTAGCCATCAACGATGATGAGATATTCTGCAAATGGACGGGCACACAGTTAGCGGGAATTTTGGTAAGTGGTGCAATCCTTCTAGAAAGAACACCACTGAATCCTATTGGACAGAAGGGGCATGCCAGACCTTTATTTGGTTCTGCAGCAAAGATCACACTGCTGAGAGTCGAGTCTGGGTTTTTGTCATCAAATCCTGGACAAGTGCACAGTAAGTGGACAATTTTGACCAGGGAAAATGTTTGCAACAAAGAAGAATGAAGCCACTGAAAAGAATGGAGCATGCCAAACCTGTTTGCCCTCCCGAACCGAAGAAAAAATCCTGTACAAATGTGTATGGGCCTCCATCGTCGTTTTCTGACACCTGCGTAGGGATTGAGGGGAGGATACGCAAGTAATTCAGCTCCAGCCCAAGAACATCTTGGGAATTCAAATTAATGGAAAAGGTGGAGCATAGCTTGAGTGTCTGTTCAAACAGGTTGCTGTTCTAAAACATTCAAGAAAGACAGCATCATCTCTTCTGCTTGCACTTACAATGTGTGAGTGATTACCACTTGCTGCGTTACAGCCTGAGTCTAACACCCAAAGCCAAGTGTCGTACTGCTCTTTGGAATAAGTGCTCAGCGTCTCAACTGAGAGCACCCTAAAATATTGAGATCCAGGAAGGCGCATGACAAACTCAGGTGACGAAATTGATTCGTCACATTCCATGTAGTAGCCACTGAAGGCATCTTCTCCGGAGCTGCGTGCAAACAGGTGCAAACACTAGTTTGACACGTAGGTTCTCATATAACAAGCAATTTTGCTTTTTAAAGAGGCGAGGTCAAGATCGTTACATATGAATGCCACTCAGCCCAATCCGATCCACAAGTGCAAGGTAAGATCGATGTGACAGGCAAATAATAGGCATTTGCAACACTAAGCAACACAATGTTAGAGCAGGTAAGACATTGAATTGCACGTGGCCTAAACAACTACGGCTTTTTTGTGCCTGTACACCTTGCCAATGGAACCTACCTTTCCAAGGATAGCGACAAAATAATATCAGGGTTTTGCAATGTAAATTAAATTTTTTGGAAAACGAGAAGATGTGTACAGCTTGCATAGCCATTGTATCATAACTTTCTATAGCTGGGCCTGGAAGAGTTGCTTGCTTCAAAGCTTGAGTGGTTGCCAACAACATGCAGCATGAAGCGTCCCTAAAAATTTTTAGTCAGAGCACGCAGAGAGGAGTCACCATTGTGCAGGACACCCAGAGGCAGTATCTTAAAACCTCATGGATGTCTCTGAATCAGGTTTTGTCTCTGAACAAAGGGTGGTATCCCTTTATATGTTTTAATGATTGAGGTCTGGGGACACCCATTCCTGAGATATGCTCGATCAAGACCAGGTGTAACTTTTTAAAAACCTCAATATTCACCTCGCCGTAGAGATGTACTCATCACATCACCACCCCAAACATTTCCATATCCAACCATGCATCGACCACACGCCCCTGCATAAAGTATTGTGCATCAAGCACGTGGGGGCAAAGCACACAGGACATCATTTAAAATATTACTCCAAAGGTCAACCAGCACCAAAACAAATCCAAGTCAGGTCAAGGCAACCTATGACCAAGCAGTTCACCCTGGGCAGGCATGTGAATGTTCAATTGCTCACTTCATGCTATCCCACATTCATTCCTCCCTTTATTGTATCCTTCTTCCACATCTGCACACATGTATATTTGTTGCTGCATTGGGGAACCTGCTGCTACCGTCTCACCACTGCCACTATTTGATTCCGTTCCGATTGCTTCCAATGCTATTTCTATGCCTGTGCGCTTGTTGCGTGCTAACAGAATTTCACCCTGCTGTTGCTGCTATGAAGGGGGGTGAAGCTGAGAAGGTTACCCTCGCTGCTGCAAGGGAAGGCCGACGACATTGGGTGAGCGATGCTGACCATGCATACTCCGAGCTGTCCTTAAAAATGTAAAATTGTGCAACCACCATGCATCCTTAAAACACATTGATCTTCCAAGCACATGGTCACTGCACAAGGCAGAACACATCATTTTTGTGCGGTGATGCATTTTTTTTACAGAAAATCAATGATGCAGGATGTTCAAATTACTTGAAAATTTGTGAAAAATGTCCTGCATATTGAGAATGTGTAGGAAGTTTTAAAGAGAGTGATCCAGGAGAAGGAGCAATCCAAACTCGAAGTGCAAAAAAGGTGCCAATTTCAGCAAAAACAACAATTACGTTTAAAAAAAATGTAATAGATATTACATCATTAGGCATTATAGCATAATGTCAGTTGCATGTAAGAATATCGCCAGGGGCCTGAGCAAGCTTTCGGTCATTTTTGGCGGACCCCGTTGCAGCCTGACCTCTGACAGACCCCACTCCTTCACCAATGAATATTTTAGTTCTACAGAAATTGGTCAAGTGGTCACCATAAGGAATGATTTTTAACCACGTTTGACCTGAGGCAAAAAATCTAAAGCCCCTTTCCCAGCCATCTAATGGCGCAGGACGCATTCGCGTGTTGCCTCAAGTACTTCTGCATGCTCAGGGTCCATGAGAGAAGCCATTTCCTTCTTTCCCACACCTCAGCATAGTACCCTCTCTTCCCCTCAGCATCAGGTACACTTGGGGGCTCCTTCCCCTAATTTTTGAATGAGGATTGTCCCAGAAGCACAAACAGAAGATCATAAGGTTGTACCCTGAAAGCTCCAGCAGGTCCAGAGACAAACCTTCCCCTCCTTACCTGCATACTTTGTTCAAAGTGATAGAAATTCTGGATCTTTATGTGTACCTGCACTGCTCTAAGGGTAAGCAACCATGCAGCTTAATGGGAAGGGCAAGCTTGCTCTTCTGCTTCTCCTCAGCTACACGCTGCTACACAGCAAGCGCATGCAATTCCTTGCTGCTTCTTGCTGCTCCTCCTGCTGCCGGTAAGTGATGAGTTGTAGCTGTCCATACAGCTGGCGGGTCTTTGGGGTCTTCCTCGCTCGCTCATACCCTTCGTTTCCTATACATTGTTTTACAATCCCGCACTTTCCCGCAGCATTTAAAAGAATTTTTTTTTTTCGGGTGCACGCAGTCATCCCGCATAGTTCAAAAACATTTTGAAAGATGAGTACAAATTGGCACAGTAACTACTGGGATCCAATACGGATGCCCATACTATCAAGGGGCAGAGGACGTGAGGCAACACTCATTCAGAGGCGACACAAGCGCAAGGAGGGTGATGGTCAGATCAACCAGCTTTAAACCTGCCACATTTTGTATCTGGAAGGTTGGATTGAGATGTGTGACAGGCAGCAAAATTCCACTTATGTTGCCAGACCTGCTCTCGTTCCTCGTCAGCCCACGGGCAAGCCAATAAATCTGCCCATGGTCCTAATCTAGCAAATGTGGATGCTTGCTTACAAATGAAAGTGCTGCGGAAATGCAGTAATCTTGGTAGCCCTTGCTGAACCTTGACGTTTGCAACAGAAAATCATCAAAGGAAGGGTGACAAATTCTGGTGGGAGGCGCACACAAACTCTAGGCGGGACGCCTCCCTTACCTGAACATTAAGGGTACCAAAGGGAGTCAAAAACAAAAATCTGCACTTGCCTGCACACTCTTCACAACCAAGAAGTGCAATGTGACTCAACTATACAGCTGAACATCCTCTGCTTTCACTATCCCGGAATTGCAGTTTGAATAGCTACACCTCTGAAAAGAACCTTCATCAACTTCAGCAGCACAGAGGGCAATACTAAAATCAGTACTTGAAGAATTTTAAAGACAGGTTGGAACTGCGTACCATGTATCGACATTGGACACCCTCTCCTCGCATTGCAATGACCCCTGACCGGGTCCGTCCCTTGTGACATTGAAACAATTGCCATTTTCTTGTGGATCTATCACGTATGGAGCGCTACACGTTCCTGCAAAGGAAAATTGGAAGACAACTGTTACAGGAGATTAAAAACTCCTCACCAGCTCACTGACCTGCACATGTAACAAACACACTGTTACGATGCAAAAGGACTTGTCAACCATGGATACCAAAATAATAAAACCCGTTGCATACACGCATTGTGACATTTCCGCCCATCTAGGGCTAGGTGCGCGTAGGAACGTGGAATGCACCAACAGTTCCGACAATCGTAGTTTCAACACCCAACGTGGATTGATCCCTGGAGCTTTGCAACCGAATGTAACGGTGTGAGGGCCCATAAACTTTTATAGGAAGAGTACTTTAGAGGGCCCATAAGGAAGAATTGGAGGGCCCACATAGGAAGATTATGACTTTAATGCCAAAAACTACATTTTTCAACAAGATATACCACTACGAGCACTGGTGCTTGCAGTGCAGTACCATGAAATGATCCCTTATGTCTGCAGATGGTCCAGCTTCTTACAAAACAGCAGCAAGCCTACTGGCATCAAGGAAGCCACACCATTTGTCTGTCAGTCCTTTGGACCATCAAAATGTATATCACACGTCCAAATGAACAAAAATTCTATAGTTCATCCACACAAATCCGCAACACCAAAAGATGTATCTATTAGAGGTACAAAATTTGTCTGCACCCAAAAAAAGCAACATTTTTGCAGCATGATATAATGTCATCACAATGTCTAATGTCACTTCAATAGTCGCTTTGTGGCACATGCTGACAAGATGAATAATGCAACTTTAAACCTTGCTAGCATAACAGTTTATCTAGACAGAGGTAAAGGCCTTATTTTGCTCTCCAATTTTGTGGCATGTGGGAAGCGACACAGCAAGCACGCCCCATACTGCGACACTTCATTGCATGGGTGCATTGCGCAAGAAGCGTGTCAGCGTGCCATAGCCGTTCCTTCAACTCCTATAGGATGAATGGCACCATGCCACTTTTTTAGCCTCCCCCTCTGACCTGTGTCATTACGTGCCTTCAGTAGCAGTTTTTGATCTGGGAGAGATTAGCAGGCGTCACAATATTCAGCAGTTTTTGTCTGGCAGGCGAACGTGCATATGTGTATTTGTCAGACCAAAGTGCTTGCAGATGGCAAGCACTTCAAGCGTTGCCACACGCATGCTTTCCATGGCCACAATAACATAAGACTTGAGAGAGAAGGTGCTTCCAGTACACCGCTCCCATGCCCCAGCACGTGTAAATCAAAAATGGGCCTGGATGTACGTGCAATGTAAAGAGCATAGAGGGATGTATGCAAGCAAGAAATCCTAGCTTGAAGCAGATGTACAGTGAGTGCTCAGAAATAGGGTCAAGGGTTTAATTTAAGCAAGAAATTGCCTGTTCCAACTCACAATGCTTGCAGCAAAGCTGGAGTAAAGCATGCATGGCATGCCCACGTAAGACTTCAACATATGGGCCAGGGAAATGTGCTCCCCTATTCAATCCTGGAGTATGTATATGTGTACCTGTTCCATAATCGCAACATTGCACGGTTCGCGAACCGGAGGCTCTTTCCTCCACACCGTTCATACTGCACTCGTACCAGTACATGGCAAGGAAGGCATGGAGGGGCGAGAGAGGCAAGGGAAGCAACCCTGCCAGGGAGCCTAAAGTGAGCTCACCATTTCCACCAAAAATAAGTTTCTTACTGTCCAAACCTCTGGCATGCAATTGTCCACTTCTGAACCAATGTTGTTTATCTCTTCGGATCTAAGGATAGGAAGGGGTGCAACTTGCAACAAGGTCCCTCCTGGGATGACGCAAGACTGCATTGTTAGAACTGGATCAGGATGGCCAGAATCACCCACTGTGCATGAGCAGCGCAAACATGCACTCATATGAGTGCATGTAGCAATGCACGAAGCAACGCGTGAAGTAACGCATAGGCAATGCATTCTACAATGAGCATATGAGAGGCAATGTTACAAAGCACATAAATAAAGACAGATAACAAAACGAGCTGTTTGTGCATGAAGTGAAGGTCCCCAAGGTGTTTATTGATGTACCAGGTCTTGACTTGCACACTGTTTGCAAGGTCCTTTAATGCCCCAATGCGTGATTTGTTCATCATTCCCAGCATGGGATGGCTGTCTCTTTCCTCTGCATGCGTGCCCTATTCATGTGTGCATGTGCAGCGCAGGCACTCCTTGTTTAAGTTTGCTGTTGCATCACACTTAGTTGGATCACGACTGGACTTGTGCGCACGTGTAAAAAAGAAAAAAGTGTGTATGCTTGTCACAGGGCCCCATTATGGTTGCACATTGTGTTGTTCCGTGCGACAGTCTGAGATGAAAAATGCGATGAAATGCGTGTAAAGTTCGAGTTCGTAAAAGTGCGAGGTTTGTCGCACGGAACAACATTGGTTGCTCATTAGACGTACCGGACCCTGAATACGCTGAGCCGTACCATTCTTACTCTTAAACATGTTTACACGTAGCAAAGCGGCCAGGCATGGGCCAGACAAGCAGGGCTGGCAGGGGACCAGGCAACCGACAATCCAAATAGGCATTTGTTTGATAGATGTCACATATTACTTTCTTTTGCAACATATATGATATAATATACTATAATCATGAACGAACATGAGTGGGTTGAGAAGAAACCAAGCAGCATTGCACAGCTGGGAAACAGGCCTGGAAACAGGCGAGACACCCAGCTCATGATGATGATGATGATGATGATGATGATGATGTCACTGGAGGTGGTACAGCCCGTCCAAGGAAGCAAGCTGAGCAAGACAGGACAGCGCTTGCGCAAGCTTAAGCGATGGGAGCACTACTTTGGCAAAAGCGTAACGCTGCTTGTAAGCACAACCTCCAATATGCAACACTACAACATGCAGACACAGCATATCAATTCAAAGCCTTGCAGGAGCTACGATACATACTGCATATTATTGCTCCGGGTTGTACATGCATTCGATCAATAACAATCAATATCAATCACCGGGTTAGGATTAAGGGTTTAACTAACCTAAACCTAAACCAAACCTAATCTAACCCTAATCACCTTGCATAAAGCATACCGTTTTTTGGCGAAGCCCCATTTATGGGGCGTGAGCCCCTAGGTTTGGCAGTTTCCCGGTAAAGTTCACACCTGGCTGCCTAGGCCCTCCCAGCGCACCCCCCAACCTAACACCCGGCATGCAGGCCAAGCAAACTTCTTCAGCTAGCATTGTGATGTGAGGGAGGCAGATAGGGCCATGGGCAAAGTCATCTGAAACTCTTTTGTCAGGTAGCTGAGCAGAGGATGCCCAGCATGGCCCGTTGAGCGCACCTCCCGCCCTGGCACTCGGCTTGCTTGGCGAGCAAAAGTTTCATCGAGGGATTTGTGTTTGGGTGGCCATTCAATGCGATGGGCAGTGACATCACAAAAATTTAATAGCCACGGTGAAGCTGACCTCGATTGCTCTTGAGCTGCTGAGCTCTGACGCTTAAACTCTTATTGCGACACTGGGAATTCTCAATGTTAATTATGTACATAGTAATGTCAAGTTTGCTGCTGTTGCTGTCTTCGATGCTCGATTGTTGCTGGGCACAGCATGTGGAGGAATGGGCTGGTTTGCACATATCTACGAGTGAGCTGTGTACTGGTGCAGGTGCCTTGGTGCAGAGGCTGGAACAGCAGGGGCAACAACATGCGCGACATACGGGCAGCATCTGTGGCCAACCTGGCCACAATGCCTGCACGCACGTCCAGCATGCAACAGCAGCAGCAGCAGCAGCAGCAATGCATGCAGCAACATACGCAGCAATGCACACAGCAATGCATGCAGCAACGTACGCAGCAATGCACGCAGCAATGCATGCAGCAACGCAAGCAGCAATGCACACAGCAATGCATGCAGCAATGCACGCAACAATTTTGCACTGGTGATGCACATACATCCACGCTTGCAATTGCATGTGCATCATGGCATCCTCTAGTGCTGTCTAGGGCGTCGTGTCTTTTGCAACTTGATGGAGTTGTGGCTGAAGCCTTCGGTCTGTAAAGGGCTGGCTTTGCAAATTTTTCAGCGTTGCTTGCGACGCTTCCCCCACTTGTCGAAAGTGCTGACAACAAGCAAATTTGTTTTAAAACCTCAAAACATCCGCTTGCCTTTAACACATTCATTGGCGCGAAAGGCCAGCGCTTTGGGACAGCTTTTGGCCAGGCTTTTGGGACAAGAAAGCGCACTTTTCACGGGAGGTTTTAGAATTTAAACGCAAGTAACAGTTTTTAACAGCATGCTTTTGCGGCACCGAAACGCTTTTGCGTCCCAAAAGCTCATTCACTCGAGCTGTCTCGGTGTTCCAATTCTCATACCTCTTGTCTCTCAAGAGTCTCAAGTCAAGGCTCTCAATTTTCTATTCTATCAATATTCTAGGTGGTTCTAGAATTCTAGAAAAAAGATTATGAAGTAACTTGGGGCAGAATCGGGGCAGTCATCACATTCAAACAGTCCCTGGTACCTATTTTGGCAGAGGCCTGAGGTAGCCTCAAGACTGTGGGTAATCACTGCTGCTGTGCTGCAAATTTTCAATGACTCTTATGTCTGTGCCTCTCAGTAGTAACACAATTTAAAATCATTGAATTTCGAACAGGTCAAGATTGCTTCGTGATTGGCCCCTGTGCAAATGTTGGACCGTGCCAGAACTCCCTCTCCGATCCTCCCTCTCCTCAATCCCCTTGCCCCTGGACCCAAGGTGCAGTTGGAGCAGCTACACATGGCGCTGGCTCCAGCACCAGCTGCAGGTATTGGTAAGTGCTCAGTCCAACTGATGCATGCGCACTGCCCGCTGCCCTTCACATGATGCTCACTGCACAGATGGGCAATGAGTATGATGGAGTACGCATCACATACATCTGCTGATGTTGTGCACGTGCATGCAGGGAAACCAGGAGGTGAGCAGGAGAAGCAATCCCCTTTGAAAATTACCACCACTCGCTTCTTCTCTCCTTTCATTTTGCAATGGGGTTGCAGCAGAAAAAGCGCTTTGAAGGAGCACTTTCAACAATGATTTCCACGCGTTTTGTGCGCTTTCAACAGCGCTTTCCACGCACTTGTATAAAAGCGCTGTAAAAGTGCAGTCTCATGGGGGCAGTTTGTGAGCACAAACCTGTGTGCAGGTGTGCAAGTGAGCAAGTGTAGGTGTGTGTGCAATTGCACGCTCAGGTGTGTACGTGTGCATGTGTGCAGGAGTTTTTGCTCGTGCGCATGTTGTGGGTTTGCTGCACTCCTGAAATTGTGTGGTCTGCATGTATGTGTGCTGTTGGATGTTGTTCGCCTGTGCAAGTCGAAGTTACAGTGGAGTTACAAACGTTGACCCGCCTCCTTGTGCTTGTCTGGCTCTCTTTCCGTGCTCATCTGGCTCTCTTTGCATGCTCATCTCTCTACACGCAGCGTGCTCATTTCAGACTGTTCGAGGGCTAGATTGATTGTTAGATAAAAATGGAGTAAGTTTGCTCTGTGGAAATGAAGGGGCATATTTTTGCATGCACTTTTCCCAAGCAAATTGGGGTTAGAACGCTCTCCTGACCCCTGTTATTTATTCAACGCAGACAGCCGGTTCTGAGCGGCACGGTGCCTTAAGCCTACATAGGCAAATTTGATCCACGCGCTTTCAAAGTGCTTTTGGCAGGCAAAAGCGTGCTTATTGAAAGCATAAGCGCGCGTTTTACTTTGATCAACTGCAAGTGTGTGTGCGTGCGCGTGCGCGTGTGCAAGCAACTGGATGGAATCTACTAGTGGTTGCGAATTGAGAAACCACTGTATCAAAGAGGGTCGCTTTTGGCTGTAAAAATGCGCTTTTGCATTGAGAAGCATGGAGACCAATGGAAATTTGCTCAAACACGGACAGGTACCCATCTGTTCCAGTAATATTTAAATCAGGGTGTATTGTTTCACTTTTATTTGCTCTCGCGGCGCCAAGGGGGATCATTTTGGTGCAGACAGTTGAGCTCATCAAAAGCGTGGTTTCCTTTTTTGAAACCGCTCGCAAATTTTTAAGTGGCATATTGTTATTATGCCTCACTAAATAGATATTAAGGCAGTTGTGGACTGTATGCAACTTGTGGATGTTGATTGTAGTAGAGTCAGCGGAGCCTAGCTTCTGCTTTCGAAAAGCGCGCTTTTGCCCTCTTATAGCGCGCTTTCACATTTAAAAGGTGTTTGCTTGATACCACACACAGCTACAGGAACACACGATTGTTCGATGGTGGCAAGCTGAAGGGAATACTGACAAATGTTTAGAGCTTGCAGCTTGACCAGGGAGGTAGCATGCATTTTGTCAAACTAAACTAAAAGCACACTTTTATACCCTGTATCCAGAGACCTGCTTGTGCATGCAAACGACCTGCTCTCATCCCTGCAACTGCATAGTGGACCATCCCTGAAACAAAATGAGGGCGTCTGTGATCGATGCATGTGCATCCACAACACAAAATCAGACACACAAAAGCAGGCTTTCATGAGCGCTTTAAAACGTACAAGCGTGCATTTTCGTTGTTAAAAGCTAGCTCCTGCACACTTGAAATGACATCTTCAAGTCGACATCAGGAGCTCCTGGGACAAGAAAGTACACTTACAGGTGCATGATGCAAGAAGCAGCTTGCATCACACAGGTTTTAAAAACCTTTCCATTATGCAAGCACACTTGTTTAGGGTTAAACCCTTGTTTATCTCACGCTTTGAGACCTGAAAGCGCACCTTTAGCTTACAAGAGCGCGCTTTTATGAGGTCCAAATGCTGGATGCGCAATTACAGCAGTCTTTGTGGTCAAATCATGGGCATGGGTACTATGGGAACCAAAAAGCACTCGTTCGTCAAAATGAGGTTCATCCGTGACTGTGCCCCCCTTGTTGCACCATTTGTGCTTTTATGTTTAAAAGCGCATTAGAAGTGTGTCTCATAGGGACAGTGATGCTAGAGCACTTGTGACCGCTTTGCCATGCATGGATAGAGCACCACAAGGTGATCCCAGGCTTTTTGGCACACTCCGTACCACTCCCTAAAAGCTGCCGTACTCGTTCCCGTACAATGTACTGCGCAACTTTGACGAGAGCAGCTACAACATTGCAGTCATTTATACAGATCTCATATGATCGACACATTCATGGTAGTTATTGCGGATTTTTGCAGAGGGGGCCAACTAAGCATGTGCCCAGATATGCTCCTTTTTTGCATTTAAAGTGCCCACCCACAGCCACTTCTTCTGATTGGGAAAGTAGCTTTAAATTGTAGATGGCGTTACAAACTACCAGAGCATATGCACGCGGTAACCTTAACTTTTCAGAATCCCCAAAAACTGAGTATGCAGATGTTTTGGAAATAACCCATTTACGTAGGAGGCAAAGAAGTATGTACAGCAATGCATGAGCCCCCCAAGAAGGCATGCTCTCAAGTAGGCTTCAGGCACCCACTATGGTGCTGCACCGCCCAAACCTTGAGAATTTCACAAAACTGAGTATGTAGATGTTTTGAAAATAACCCATTTACCTAGGAGGCAAAGTTTCAAGTGAAGTATGTACAGCAATGCATGAGCCCCCCAAGAAGGCATATGCTCTCAAGTAGGCTTCAGGCACCCACCATGGTGCTGCACCACCCAACCCTTGAGAATTTCACAAATCAGAGTATGTAGACATTTTTAGAATACCCCTTTAACCTAGGATACAAAGTTTCAGGCAAATCCAGGAAGTTCGGTTTTGGGGTCCCTGAATTTGCCTAAGTCCCCAGGCTGTAACTGTCAAAGCACCCACTTCGGCACACCCCCCTACTTTGAGATTGTCATCGCATTCAGTTAAAAATACTGATTCGAATGCAATTTGAATTATGAGCTGAGGTGCAGTGTGTGAAAAGTGGGGGTAGGTGGTGATTTTGGTCATCGCCCTTTTGAATTTCTAATTACCCCATACCCAACTGTTGTAAACACGCCCTTGGTCTGGGGGTGAACAGCACTACTATGGGATTTTTGTGAACCTTGCTGGAATGCCAACATTCTTTATTACCGTGCAAACTTTATATCACCGCGCATAAATAACCTTTTTGCCCTACGCGGTGACTGTGCACACATAAATTATAATTTTAATTTTAGGGTGCGCACCACGCATGCGTGGTTGTGCGCGGTTGTAAAGATGAACTATTTTTGGGACAGCAAGAGGTCAGGAGCGCCCCCCAGCGAGCCGTGCCCCCCCCCCCCCCTCGCCCGAACAGCCTCCCGCACAGCACCCTCCTCCACAGCTGCTTCTTCTCTGCTAGCTGCTCCTCGCACCGCAGCAGCCCGCACCATGCATGCAGCATCAGCAGGACAAGCTCACACATGCAAGGGCCAAGCTCGCTACCATGGACGCAGCAGCAGCAGCAGCAGCAGCAGCAGTAGCAGCAGCAGCAACAGCAGCAGCAGTAGCAGCAGCAACAGCAGCAGCAGTGGCAGCAGCAGTGGCAACAACAGTGAGAAAGTCAGCGCTAGTAGCAGTGATGAAGAATGAAGATGAAAAATGGGGGATGGTTGGATGCGCGGTTGCAAGCTACTTTTTTTTGGTTGCGGGACGAATCCAAGTTTGCACAATACTTTTGAGATTGAAGCATTAAGGAATTGAAACCTCATGAATGATCATATTTATATGATCAGCGCAATCTGGACTGTGGAGGAACAATTGTTCCTTGCAATTGTGATGCACCATTGGTAAGTGCATGGCCCAGATAACGATACACTTGGTACCCAAGCCAGGATTATGCAATAGGGGCTTACTTGGCCCTTATTCTGCTTACATATTGTAGGATGCCAGTGGCCTAGGCCTCAAGAAGGCCCGGGCTCACATGGGGAACCAGGATTGCACGCTGTGGCCTCACTTCAGCTCAACAAGTTCATGAGCAATGCATTAGCATCCTATTTATTCCGGCACAGACTTTGAACAAGTAAAAAGGTCATTTGGCCAAATGGCAGCGATGAATTCAAACTTGTGCTTGCGTACACGTACGTACCAAGCAATGGTGCATTTGCACAACCAGCCATCTAATCGCTGTCCTGTTTACAAGCATCAGCTCACGCACATCATGCTAATGTGATTGCAGCCACGCTGATTGCTTTGCCAGAAAGGGAAAGGGAGCCACTAGTAGTAGGTATCTAAGAATAACATCTGTTATTGGCCAATATGGGGATATGCATGTGCACACTCAAATGCCAAAGCCGAACGGCTTCTTACTTACTGACTCCACCTCACAACTCAAGATGCCTTACCTGATGGACTGTTCTTGGCAAGCCTCCTGCCCTTCCTGCCCACGGGGACCTGGTGGGGAGCGAACACGGCATGTGAAGAGGTCCTGCGAACACGCACACACGCGCACAAGTTGAACAGAGATGATTAGAGAGTCAAGACATTCATTGACAAAGGTATTGCTTCCTTGCGATGGCCATCTCACTGCTGCGCTTGCGCACCTTGAAACCCCACCCTCATCAGCCGAAACAGTGATTGGATGACCTCCACTCCCGTCAGCTGCCCTCCCGTAACCAGCAAACACAGCCAGGATGAGGGTGAGCGCCCTGCTGCAAAAGAAAGCCTGCTTGTGTGGGCGCTTGGGCTTCATTGGGAGGAACTGCACACTTTCCAAGGCTTCCCAAGGCTTTCCTATGCCATCCCCAGGCTTTTTCTCAATCGATACATGTGATTCGATGATAACGGAGTCAACGTACGCGTGTGAACGCACTTGTGCGGTTGCGTGCGCAACCGAAGTTTCACCGTTTCTTTAATGGATTCAGTTCCTCTCCTTTCCTTTTCAAGGGGAAATCCCTTCTGAGCCAATTCAAAAAAATCGTTATGATGTTAGCACACTTTGGAGGCGCGCGCACACACACACACACACACACACACACACACACACACACACACACACACACACACACACACACACACACACACACACACGCGCACGCACGCACGCACGCACGCACGCACACACACACACACACACACACACACACACACACACACACACACACACACACACACACACACACACACACACACACACACACACACACACACACACACACACACACACACACACACACACACACACACACACACACACACACACGCACACACACACACACACATGTACACACACATTAACAGGCGTTCAGGATCCACTTTTGCAACTGGTTGTCCATTTCTGTGCCCTGCCGTAAGTAATTATTATATACTTAAAAGTTTAAGGAGTGGCCCATATCTGGCTGGCATACATTCCTGCTGCCCATGGGATAGCATGCATTTTGTGTCAGACTTGGTCTCAATTTTTGATACTGGTTGAGCTTGTTTCACCAGCTGCCATCAGCCAGAGTCTCGGGCTGTAGGCCACCATTGTAAACCCTTGTAAACCCTTGCATACATTTTCAAGAGCCAGATGAGCATATGCAGCCGATTTGTAAGGTTGTGGTCGCGAGGAAAGGTTTTGACACGATAAGTCCCGCGGGGCCCTGCTATGCATAGTTTCAGAGCAGCCTCAGTAGCAGTTCTAGAATCTGTTTCCACTAGTGGAAAGGTTGAGATGTTTGTCACAAATTATACCTAGATATTTAAAAGAATCAATGTAGGGAAGTGTAACGAGTATACAAGGCTTACAATAGTCTCTCCAATGTGTCTCCTTTTCCTTAATTGATGTAGAGAGTTTTCTCTGCCTACGTAGTTTCTTTTTTTTTCAGTGGCACGTTTGGTTGTTTGTAGTCTGTGAGCGCAATGTACAGGTATTAAATTTGCATGGAGTTCACATTGTAATGAATTGCGCGCCTCCCTTTGCAGGAAAATTTGCAGACCATTACAAGCAAGTTGTTGCAAGAACTAGGCAGTCATATACGAATGAGGCCAAAACGTGCAGGCGAGAGAGCACCTTCCCCAATTTCCCATAAGCTCAAACTCTAGTTAGAAAGCATAAAAGTGTCTCTAACACACAATGGACAAAACTCCACCGGGTTCTTTTGTACATGCACTACATAATATTACTCTCTCAGTGGATGGCCCTCTCACTTTAAAGAATATCAGTGACCAAGGCACAATGGCATAAGCAAACACCTGCCTCAACTTAAGAATGGAATGCAAACACATGCACCTAGGCACGCCATATGAAGAGCAATCAATGCAATACATTATAACTGACAGGTACAAACAAACCATGAACTTGCAGTACTTTACCCCATCAAATTGCCATTGCCTGTTGAATAGACATGTCTGAAATGCATATGCACTTGGTAACTGCCTACTGGAGGAGCACAAAGTTGCAAGTCAATTATAAGCGACGGTGGTCTGTAACTTTGGGGAATTTCAAGAAATTTGATGGAGCATTTTCCGCGTAGATGTAGTTCTTGTTGTAGGATCTCTCTTGAGGGCGCAAGTCAACAAGCTGCATGTCCTGCAATTTGAAAATCCATGCAGCTGTGTTGCTGAGTGTAATCGTGCATCAATGCAGGCTATCGATCATACTGGCAGGTTTGCATGCCTTGGCTGATGCCACACAACCTCATGGACATTCGCAAACTCCACTTTCAACTCATTGGAATTGCAAGAATGCTTTAAACATGAACAGCTGTCTGAGTTGGCAAGTAAATCCTTCCTTGCAAGAATGTGCCTTCACTCATGCAAAGCTCTCTTTGTGTTTGCGTACAAGCATATCATGCAGAAGATCTCCCTTGCAAAACACATTCATGCTGATGCAACATATGTTGTCATTGCAAGTCACACTCACTCATAAGCATGATGGTCGTGTAAAAAAACAAGGGCTTACCTGCCACTGTCCATTAGTTGAGGCTATTAAAGGACGCAGCTCCGCCTAGAAAACATAAAGGAACCAGAAAAGAGCGGGTGTAGGCATCATTAGTGGGACAGGAAAGCATCAATAAGAATTTCAAACTGTAAGAGATGTCAAGTAATTGAATGCAGGGCTAGTGCTTGCAGCTGGCATGAGCGGCAGCCACCACAGGTGCTGCCAGGGAAAGCTTTGCCTGCGTGATCTGTGAGGTCGGGTTTAAGGCCTCAGTGTTCCCGCTCAGCTGCCCTTGTAGGTTGATATAGCGATGTAACCCTACCTCACCTTACCTTTGCCTGTGAGAGCAATGGAAGGATGCAGGGAGGCTTCCAAGTTGCGCACCAACAGAATTGCCGGCGTGCAATTGTGAACTCAAGGATGCATAACCTCAACAGGCATGTTTTGAATCTGGCATTGCTCTGCTTAAGTCTATCCAATTTGAAAGGCCTGTTCACATTACCTGTGACACCGCGAGTTAGCCTAGCAATTTACTAACCTTATGCTACATGCACATCCCACCCACATAGAACTACAATTCTGATTTAATCAGTCACAACACAAGTCTCTTTCAAACGCACATCCCGTGCAATTTTCTTGAAATCTCAGCAATTGGGGCTTGGGTCCAGAAGATCCTCACTGGCACTGCAACACCTCTTAAGAAGACCTCAAGCTTGAAATGATTCTGCCCTGCAAAGCTGGCAAGCTCCTCCAGGCCCAAGGCAAGAGCAGCGCATGGCTCGACCTAAAAGGCGCTTACATTGTGTAGTGTGGCTTGCGCGCGTCGCTGGCCCACCACAGAAGTGCCCGCTGGGACATGCACTGTGCAGCCAGGAATGTGCCCTGCGCGTAATTGGGGGAAATTGAGGAACTGCTTCCGAAAGTCTAAATTCTTGAAAATCAGTTGCTGGGACTATGGCTCCTTTATAATAGGAACCAGCAAAGCACACCTTGCCGCAACCCTTTGGCAAATGTCTTGCAGGTTGCCACAGGTCTGCATCAAAGAAGATGGATCTGGGCCAGTACAACGCCCACCCTATTAACCAGTATTTTTTCTGTTTGAGCAGCTGGTTTGAGCAAGGAAACAACAGTCTATTATTGAAGCTTCGTACACAACCAGATTCCTTTTTTAGATTTTGAATTTGGGGCAGTGCATGGATCCTGGCCTGGTGCCTGTGGTCCTTCCTTATGCACAGAGCCTACCCTGGACCTTTCGAGAGACTTAGTACACAGTTGAAGCTAGACCTTCACAGTG
>OU611762.1:9698752-9723752 GCA_914767535.2 Dunaliella primolecta | reverse complement strand
ACAAGCTGCTGGCAGACAGCCAAGACGTGGCAGACCGGCAGCCTGTCTTCCTTAAAGACAAGGGTGACGCGCTGTACAAGCAGGGCAACTACAGGTATTTGTGTGTGTGTATGTGTGTGTGGCCTTTCTGAGTAGGAGCTCTACTCTTGCAGCAGCCCCACTTTTGTTGATGGGAGGTGAGCTTGGCAAGCCTGCTATTCTCAGGAGGCATGCAAGCAGACCCTTGCGCATCTCGGGAGGCGTACAAGTACACCCTATTTCATTCCACGAGGCATACAAGTAAACCCTTGCACATCTCAGGAGGTGCGCAAGCAGATCTTTGCTTCACGCCAGTTGCTTTGGTTGGTTTAATTCCTTTTTACTTTTATTTTGTAACAAGTAAGCTATTGATGTGCACAGGCAAAGTCCCATTTCCTCGTGGCCCATGCAAGGCTAGCCCGGTCCAGCTATCAACATTTGCTGCTGATGGTACCTCAAAAGCCCATCAGGTGCATCGTGCACCTTCCCTTGCACTTTTCAATGTGATGGATCCCCTCCATCTTTTCTGATCCGTGCGCGCACGCATGTGTGTGTGTGCGCGCGTGTTTGCACGCAATTGTATTTGTATGTGTGTGTGTGTGTGTGTGTGTGTGTGTGTAAGTGGTGTGTGTATGTGTGCGCGCACAAATGGAGTTGGCAGGGGTGCACTTCATGCACCATTGAGTTGAGTGGTGTCATTCCGCTGATCCTCGCGTGCGTGGGCACATGTGGCTGACAGGGGTGCACTGAACGCCTACTCACGCGCCATTGAGTTGGATGATGCCATTCCGCTGATCTGGGCCAACCGCGGTGCTTGCCACCTGGCGCTGGGGAGCCACGAGGCGGCTATGGGGGACTGCACACGCGCGCTGGACTTGTTGCTCATGCGCCAGGACAGGTGCGTGTGCAGGAGGATGGTGTTTGTGCATATGGGTGTGGGAGTGTGCATGCGCAAGCGCATGTGTCAATGGGGGTCCTGGTGAGGAAGAAAGCCACATGGGCTGCGGAGGGTCGCTGCACTTGTGCATATGTTCGTGCATCTGTGTAGGAATGTTGAAGGTCGTGTGTGTGTGAGGCTTGTGGTTTGGAGTGGGGATAGGGTCGAAGTGAGCTTGCACATTCAAGGAACCAAGTGCCGTTTTCTGCTCCTCTGAACATTGCGCTTAATGGACAACCGCTAGCAGCAACATTCAGTGGTTCTGATGGACTCATGCGGACCGCTTGGTGCTCCTGCCTGCCGCTCAGACATGTTTCCCGTGCATTGCAGCATTTTGTAAAAACCACTGGTATACCAGAGTTGTGTCACTCCTTACTTTGAAAGGTGTTGGGCAGCGAAAACCCCGTCAATTTTTTGGAAATGATCTGGATCATCTCAGAAGGTGCAAGTTTTGGCTTCATGCAATCTTATTGTGCTTTGTGGGTATGTAGGTGAGCAAGATAGGTTGTCTCTGAAAGGTGTCCCCTTGTGTGTCCTGAATAGGCATCTATTTCGTTAGCGCTTTCCTTGTGACTCCTTGCGTTCGTGCTTATATTCCTCTGAAGCATGCGTCTACTTGCTTCCTTGCAGGCCCTGGCTGCCTTGACTGCTCGCATCCTTTTTGGTGGCTATATGCGTGCCTTACCTGTGTGTATGTGAGTGTGACCATGCTTGTTCCACACCTGTTAAGCACTTTGTTGAGGCTGTGGGTGTGCCACACCTATGTTCCTGTTTTGAATATTTTGACATGGACACGCACACGCATGCATGCATGCATGGTCGCAGGTACGAGAGCGGGAACATGGACGTGCCTGACATGGCTGCTTACAAGAAGCAGTTGCTGCGCGTGCGTGTACGCCGAGGGCAGGCCCTGAGTCAGATGGGCAGGCTGGCGCAAGCGCTGCAGGACTACGAGCAAGCTATGCGGTAGGGCTGCTTGGTGCTGTGTGTGTGCGCGCGTTCATGGACTTCTTGAAAGTAACTTCTCGGTCAGCTGAGGAATCCTCAAGCTCCTCCTGGAAATCATGTAAGATTATGAGGACACATAGCACACCACAGGCGTCTCATGGTTTTTCCTTGTCTTTCCCCTTTCTTTCTCTGTTGCAGTGCGCAGCGCATTAGTGTTGATGAGTGTATGGGGGGTATGGGCAGGCAAAGGTGTGCTCTGTGTTGCTCTGACCCACACCCCTTTGGAGTGAAATCCTTAGAGTTGTGAGGGTATGCACGTGGCGTCCGCAACACTGACATAAGTCTCATGCCACCACACTGCTCAGCTCAGCCTCTGCTCAGCATAGCGCTGGACCTCATGGCATGCCGCCATATGAACCTGGTCCATGCCAAGCTCTGCCAACCTGCTTGAATGCAATATTTTGAGCAGCAGGCCTCCTTCATGGTGTATGCCTCCTATGATGTGTGCCTTCTATGATTGCCAGCAGCACTGGCGACACGCGCTGGCATGCATGCATGCACAGGCGTTCCTGAAGCAAACTACTTCATACCCCGCACTTGCAGGCTAGACCCTGACAATGCGTCTTTGGCGGCTGATGTGGATGAGCTGCGTGCGGCGCTGGGCCCTGCTGACATTCAGGCACTGAAGCAAAGGGGCGCGGCACGATTCCAGGCAGGGGACCACGTGGGTGCAGTGGAGGCGTGGGGGCTGCTGCTCAGCTTGCCACACGACGCTGTTCCAAGTGTGTTTGTTGGTGGGCATGCCCTTGAAAGGGGTCGGCGGGGGCGCTTGAGCTTTCCTGGTTACGGCTCTGGATGCATGTAGGCTACGGCACAGCTTGTTGTGCGCAGATGTTCGGGTTACCCACGTTGCAGCAGGTTGCTGTGTGTCTGAATGGTCTGGTGGAGGGGTTGGCTTGTGTGGGTGTGGCATGGGAGGCACAGGATAATTACCGCTGAGCAACCAGCATGCTGCCGTGCTATAGGTGTGGGTGGGAGCCTTATAAAGGACTCATCCCTGAATGGATACTGCTGTGATTGTACTGAGGCTCCTGCTGGGGTTGTTGCACGCGCAAGGCCATGCCATGGACCAGGCAGCTGGCTATCATTTTCCAGTCTATTTTGTTCACAGACGTTACTGCCTTTCCCCCGGCAACTGCAACATTGTTTGAGCCAGCTGCTCTTAGGCAGCTGGGAAGATCCCGTGTGACTTTGACATGCGCGGTGATCCTTTAAGTGTACCACCTCTGAAGCCTGCAACATGCTGGCCTCTCTCACAGGCATACTCAGTGTCTCCATTCACTCTTTTTGTCTGCACATACCCCTACCTATGCAGCATCAGAGCAGCAGGCGGCGCTCAGCAACCGCGCGGCTGCACTGTTGGTGCTGGGCCGCTTTGCGGAGGGGGAGGCAGACTGCTTCCGTGCACTGGCCCTGGCGCTGGCGGCGCTGCACAGCCAAGCATCGCAGCAGCAGCAGCAGCAGCAGCAGCAGCAGCAGGCACAGCAACAAGGGCAGCAGCATCAAGAGCAGGCACAGCAGCTGCAGGAACAAATGGAGCCCCTGTGTCAAGAGCAGCAGCAGCAGCAACAGCATCAAGAGCAAGAACAGCAGCCGCAGGAGCAAATGCAGCCGCAGCAACCAGATCAGCAACCATACCAGCAGCAGTCCCTCCCCTCACCACAGCCGCAGCAACTCTCCGTAGACACATGCACCTTCACGCTGCACCCCCCCACTTTGCCCCTCGGCGACCCTGTGCAGCTGGCCTCTGCTGCGCGTGCAGCTGCCACGGCCACTCAGGGCGAGCTGGCACACACAGCAGCGAGCGTGGAGGACGCAGAAGCTGCGCTGCATGCCTATGCGCACACCTTGGTTGCGGCCCTGCAGCACTGGCACCCAGCCTCACAGCAGCACGCTCAGCAGCAACAAGGTCACAGTGGGCAGCAGGGCCACCTTGAGCAGCAGGGTCACTCCGAGCAGCAGGGCTTACTGCAGCAGCAGCAGCAGCAGCAGCAGCAGGAGGGCCAGCAAGGCATGCAGTGTGCTGGAAGCGCGGCTGCAGCGGTCAAGGCTCTGGTGTCTCCGTTGGCACGGCTGCTGGCAAGAAGGTGAATGGGAGGATGTGCAGGTGAAAACTCGTGGGAACACATTGGCTGCACCGCGCGCGCACACACACACACACACACACACACACACACACACACACACACACACACACACACACACACACACACACACACACACACACTCACTCGTTTGTTTAGGGGGGCGCTAAGAGGCCACATGCGGCTGTACAGCAGTGCATTGAGGGACTGCAACCTGGCCGCACAGCTGTATGCAGCAATGAAGGTAAATCTCTGTGACCTTGTTCAAGCCTGCCTGCCTGCCTATCCGTCTGTTGTTTGATTTGTCCCTGTCTTCCTTCTCTTACTTAGGAAGTAGCGCGCCTTCCGCTCTTTGTGTTTTTGCTGTTGTGTGTGTTGTTTATAATATTAACCCATCTGCTTGGCACCAGCTTGTGTGCCCTGTCGACAGCAGTGATTGTTTAAGCCTTGGCTCTAAGGAGACATCCCAGAGTATCCTCATCAATACAGAATTGCTCCATCACACAATTCTGCGTTGGCCTCCGCAGGAGCCTGAGAAAGCAAAGCAGCTGGAAGCAGATGCGTGCACTTTATCTCGATTGATGGATGAGCACAAGACCTCTGCATATCACGCCCAGCAAAGTTTGGACGAGTGTTCAGAGGTGTAATACTCAGGTAAAAGAAGCGCATGTCTGTCCATACCTCCTGCCCCATATGTGCTACGGGCATGGGCACTTAGGATTATCCCTATGTGCCAAAATGCCCGGACGTGTGAATCAAAGCTTGCAAATTGCATTTGATTTGAGTTCCCAATGCCGCAGCAGGGATGCACAAACTCAGAAAATGCCTACATTTGGTGACAATATGGCTGGCTAAGTTTTTTAGGAAAGCCTGCGCAAGTGCTTGCTTTGATTGCGTGTCTCTGCATGCTGGTTCTTAACACATGCGCTTTTGGAAATGCCCATTTGTTTGCACTGATGGATTTGTAAAATTAATCCTAAACTTGGAGGAAAATCCTACAGGCACTGTTATACTTTCTACATGGAAAATCAACACCTAATATGGCCATGCATCCAGGAAACGTCCCGTAGCTAGCAATCTAGCTAGGGCCTCACCAAAGGGGCCTTCATTATTATGAAATAGACGAAGGCTAATAGAAAGACAGAGTTGGGGATCAGCTGGAGGTGTCAGCCATTCTCCTGAATGCCCGGTCTCTCCTTCTCCTGTTCTCTGCTACTGTACACCCAGCCCCCTCTCCCCCTCCCTCCCCAACGCCGAGACTCTCCTTCCGTTCTTCACTACTGTATTCCCAGCCCCTCTCCCCCTCCTCCTGTTCTCGACCACTGTGCACTCACCCCTTCCAGATGAATAGTATAATTGGTGTGGTGACGGTTGAAAGGAAAGGGTTACATAGCCGTGCCTACCTACAAGGGCAGCTTAGCTGAAGCATCAAAAAGTGTCTTTTACCAGAACCAGGCCACCTTAGCCTCAAATGTGAAAAGGAAAAACTACATAGGCAGATGACTCTTACCCTGCATCAATCAAGGAAAAGGAGACACATTGGCTCAAAAGAGCCGAAAGTTCCCTTCACCACAAAGCAGGAAAGGGTTACAAGGGTTACAAGGGGGTTGGCCTACAGCCCGAGAATCTGGCTGACCGGCTGCTGGTAAAACATTCTCATCCAGCATCAAAAATTGAAACCAGTTCAGACAAAATTTTTGAAAATTTGTGCGAGTCTTGATTTAGGAAAGCATTGACCTTGAAATCAGTCGAAATGTGAAAGCTCGCCAAGAAAGTAAATAAAATCAGTGTTTGGAAGCTGGGCAAAAGTGTGTAACGGTTTAAAAAGATCAATGAACAGGTCCTTGTATTTTCTGCGCAGCTCACACAACTCACAGCAATTGCAGTAGAAAAGAACACGTTTCTCGTCCTGGACTTCAGCACATCCACACTTATCACAAATATTTGAACCACCCAACCATTTACAGGACTCGACCTTCAAGCAGTGGGCACGAAGCCTAAACCTACTCACATTCCTCATGACTCCTTTATCCAGATCCTTAAATAAATATGATGGGATACAGAAGGGTGTGCATGGTGTTTGATTTAAAGGTTTCCCACACCAATGATGGTAAGTCACTGCTTTTCTGTTCACCTCTCGGGGACTTAGGGCGTCTGCTTCCCTCCAAACCTTCTGCTGTCTGTACCTCAAATCCCCTAAAAAATCCTGCATGGGTATCTTGGAAGCACTCAGTAATTTCTGTTTAAACACCTCCTCATTGCGCACGCCATTAAATGACTTAGATACATGTGCAGACCAACAAGACTCATCCATATCAGCAAGGTGTAAATCTGCCTTCAGCACTTGGCGTAGTGTTTTACTGTTAGAATTGAGCATATTGTTGAAAATTTTAACAGTAGCCCTAAACCAATAAAACTGTAAGGGCTCTTGACCACACTCTCTCAATACTGGCCAGTTCGTGGCAGTACTTTTCACACCTAGAAAACGCCTTAAAGAGCATAATTGCCTTTTTTGTAATTGGCTTTTGAGCTCACTGCCTTCTCGTAAGTACTCTGTACCCCACACTTGGCACGCGTACATCCCAGCCGGAATGACATACACCTTAGAGAGCCAAATCAGAGCATGTGGCCTATTCCTTAGATCATGTTCATGCACAAATTCCTTAATTATTTGCTGGGCAGCCATATAGGGCCTCACTGCATGCTCCTCAGACACCTTCAAATTCATGCGCTTGTCCACAAGCATACCAAGGTATCTAAACTGCTCTTTTTCTGGAAGAGCCACGTCTCCATACATGAAAGTAGGCAGAGAACACGACCTACTATTAAAATGCATGACCTCTGACTTTGATGCATTGACAGTCAGCCCCTTTCTCATTGCATAAGCTCGTAATATCTTCAGCATAACTTGCATTTCACCTGGGTCATTGGTAGTTAAACTCAAATCGTCTGCATATAGCATGTATGAAACGCCATTCACTCCATCCCCTGTCACAGCACCTCTGATACCTTCACTAATATCTCTGCCCATATCATTGATGTATAGAGAAAACAGGAGAGGAGACATAAAACAAAGGAAAGTGCCAGGCCTAGCTCAAGGTGGGTGGGCAAAAAAGGCCACATAAATTCAGAGGATACGAGACACCCTGTGATGAAATCATGGGTATTACAATAGTATTGTAACTGGCAGGATAAGAAAGAAAGAAAGAAAGAAAGAAAGAAAGGTCTACACCAGCCTAAAAAGGCATGACAGGATACAAAGGCAAATGAGGACATTGTAAGTAAAACTGCACAAGTCTGAGCCAACGTGTCTCCTTTTCCTCAATCGATGTAAGGAGAGTTTCCTCTGCCTCCGTAGCTTTTCTTTTCTTTCTCAATTCCATGCAAGTCCAATCTTCCACAAGTTGTGCAGCCACACGTTCCTCAAACTCACTCAATGCCCCAGCCCTATGGCTTGTAGCATAGGGGCCCTCTCAACATCTTCCTGGTTGCTCAATGCCTGTTCATGTGCCAATGCTTGCTAGATTGCATAGATTTTTCTTTAACTTGCATGGTTGCAGCGGAAAGGCTTTCCGTAATTCTAAATTTGGAACTGCCTAAAGGACCTATTTTAGCATCAACAACCGTGACCGAATATGTTGGGCATACACCGATGCCCTCTCTGTGTGATGCACTGGTTATTCTATCTGTCACCCCCTAACGATGACGACGCCTTGTCTTGACTCCTGCACCATGCAGTGCACTCTTCCATCTTGACTGATATGCAGCTTGTCGTCTCCATGCTCCAGCCCCACTGGAGGGGTTTCAACATCAATGCCTACATGAATTGGTTTAACAACCTCCAAGGATGCGTCAGAGTGATTGCCAAATTCCTTCAGGCACATCCTATTTGATCTCCCCCAAAACTGGATTGTCGCCATACTAAACCCAAATCCTTGTGATCTTTCACTTGCCTCAGCTCAAGTCACCCTCCACACCATTTTGTGGAGGGTGAAATCCACCCTCTCTACCTCCACCTGGAGGGTGAAATCTACCCTCTCCACCTAGGGTGTGGACGGGGTCATCTACATCCCTCATACTTTGGAGCCTCTTAAAAACTTGGCCTTGACACTCATACGGCCATCAAGCTTGCTCTGAAACTTCATGCTCACTCTGTCCAGTAGGAAAAAAAGAAAAAAAGAAAAGACTACGCTTGCCAAGTCTGGCCGCGTGCATTAAGGAAGGGTCACCTGAAAGGCAGGGCCCCACCACACAGACCAAGAGGAAGAGGTGGCACAGAAGTCTACACCAGCGAGTTGGCCTCCACCATGGGACCTACGACACGACTGTCAGGCAGGCCCTGTCCAGCAAGCTCGAGACCCACCCCTAAGCCAGAGAGCAACCTTCCAACATCTCAGCATGGGCCCCCCTCTTGCACAGGGGCCAACCAGGGCGGTGGGAGGTGAGCACGCAGTTATGCTCACTCTATCCAGTAGGCTTATAAACTTGTTAGCACCAGACGCGCTCTTGAGAAGACTCCTCTTGACTTTCATCACCAAGATCAGGCACGGGCTACTGCTAGTAACCCTCCTGATCCCCAATGACTTCTTTCTTTCGTTTCTCTTGGTGAAGAGATACACGGTGCCTCGGCCCTAGGTATCCTCTTTTCCTTAATTGATGTGGGGAGTGTTTTCACTGTCTGCGTAGTTTTTCTTTTCTTGTCGGTATTGGCTTCCGTTTCACAGGCCTCAGCAAAGGCAGTTCTATAGCTCATCCATAATTTATATGGACACCTGCTAAGATGAGAGAATCCTGGAACAGGGCATAGAAGTCCCTGAAATCATCTCACGAGCTATCCCTGACTGCCTTGTTCCTAATGATACTGGCTTCTCTGCCTTGCACCAAAGGCTGCCCTGATGCAGGATTTGTGCAATCTATCCCAGGCAGACCCGCCCACTGTGTGACATTGATCCTTCTCAAATCTCTCCCCAAGACAGTGATACCCACCTTGTTGAATTCAAGTTTTGTCTTGATACTAGACCCTTTCCACCGTGGATGGTGCCACCGTCCAGGCATTTATTTTCAGGGGGCTTTATTTTCAGGGGGCTTCTAAGGGGGGTCCTGCTGGGCGCAAGGCGTTGGAGAGTAGGAGAAAAAGAGTCCAAGCATCCAGGAGTATGGCCGCAACTCACCAGATCCCCATGAGCTCTGTTTCTGTTTTTCTCCTAGGCTAGTTGTGTCATGTTTAGGCTTGAGGGCCCTTTGGTGAGACCCTTGCCAGCTCGCTAGTCAGGAAACCTTTCCTTAATGCTTGCAGTCTTTCGGCTGGCATAGACTCCTCTTTTCTTTTCTGCATGCACTCCAGACCTTGACAAAAGTAATAAACACCAGGCACAAAGAAGAGAACAAAAAAGATTACGCAAGCCAGGTCCAGCTGCATGCTTTAAGGAAAGGTTCCTTAACTAACAAGCTACTACTAGGGCCTCACCAAAGAGGTTCACAGGCCCAGCCAAAATCAAGCTAAGAGCTGACGGGAAGCAACTAGAAAAGAAAAGAAAAGCCTACGCCACTGGCAGCCAAGAGTCTGCGTGCATTAAGGAAAGGTTCCCTGACTAGCAAGCTAGAAAGGGTCTCACCAAAGGGCCCTCAAGCCTAAACTAGACTAAGCTAGCCTAGGAGAAAGCCAGAAACAAGAGCTAATGAGGATCTGGAGGGTTGGCTGCCATGCTCCTGGACGCCCGGACTCTTCTTCTCCTGCTCTCCTCTGCCGCGCGACCAGCAAACCCTCCCCCAGAAGTCCCCAGGAAATGAAACGCATGTCTGGTGTTAATAATAGTTGTTAATCTTTGGATAGCATGGCAACTCAGCTTGGATGCTAATGGTTTAGCCTTCTGCCTGGTTAAACCCAAGTCGATAAGAGGTTGAATGGTGTAGTCGTTATAAATAGTGCCTGTCACACCAGCTAAGATGATGTGCAAGGTCACTTTGTTGTTCCTGTTAGGGTTTCTTGATCTGCGGGTTTTGAGCCTTATTAAAGTATTGGCATGCTGGGTAGCTGCAGCTTCCAGAGTGGATAAAGGGTTGGTATCAGGGCAGAATTTAAATTCAACAAGATGAATGTCCCTACCTTGAGGAGGGATTTTGGTAGGATCGATGTGGTGAGATCGACCTGGGATAGAGCGCACAAAGACAGCATCAGGGCGACTTTGGTGTCGGGCAGAGGATCCAGTACCATTAGGGAAAAAACAGTCCGGAATTGTTCGGGAGATATTTTCAGGAACTTCTATTCCCTGCTCCAGGAGTCTCTCATTTTGGCAGGCATCCATACCAATAAGGGATGAGCCAAATCTGCCTTTACTTAGGGCTTTGACACAGAAGCTAAGGCCAACATGATGCCTATTGGTGTGCATTCCATTCATAGTTGGGTCAGGACATCTAAGGGCAATGTGATTGATTTAGATTTAGATTTAGATTTAAAGGAGAGACCTTCAAATGTGATTGATGCTGTCCATATCGCCGCATAATGGACAGCGTGCAGAGGTGGTGGACATGTTGAATCTGATGGCATGCTTTTGAGTGTAAACAGTTCCCGTGCGGTATTTAAATACATTAATCTGCTGCTTAAGGGTGATCTTTGGATCATTCCAAAAGGAGTTGCTGATTTCTTTGTTGGCAAGTTGTGAGGGTGGGTTATGAGCTGCTGAGCTGACAGAAGTGTTTGGGGTAGCGGGCTGTGTGGCGCAATTAAGCCTCTGCCAGCTATTGTAATAGTGGCCTGAAGTGTCAGCAGAGCCGAGCTTATGTCTTTTGTGCATGTGTGTTTTAAGCTTGTCTGTCAGGTTGGTGAGGTAATGAGTTGGAGCAGTGCGGGAGTTTTGTGGTTCACCATTGCGCCCATGTGAGGATTTCAAGGAAAGCCAGTAGAAATTGTAGAAGGGATCCCTGGCATCTGGAAGTGCAACGTCCGTGGTGTCCATGAGTGCTGCAGTGCGTGCACAGGCGTCAGCCCCCTCATAACCAATGATACCAGAGTGGGCTTTAACTTTATAGAAACGTATAGGGTGTGGAGAGTGCTTTAACAAATCTGAGATGGCTTGGATGAGCTCCGCATGGAGGTGGGTCCTCATATGCATTGGTTTAAGGGTCTGTTTAGATATCTGGGAGAGGCAGGATGCACTATCAGAGGCTATGTTAGTGTGTCCTTGTTGGAGTGCTACTAGAATGCCTGCTAGTTCAGCTCTGTTGATAGCGTTTGAAGGTCCATGTCCATTGGGATTTATGTGCAACTGTAGCTGTTGGGATGATTGAGTAGCGTCTCTGCTCGGCTTGTAAACACCTGAGCCGACCAATGGCGGAGAGTCATCTTTGTGTTGAATGACACTACCATCTGTGTTGGTGATCTCTCTCCAGTTCTTGATTTTAGACGTGAACGTTTTTTTGTAGATGGCAGGATTGAAAGCTGCCCTTGCCTGAGAGCACCTGTGTGGGCAGGAATGGGTGTCGTGGGGAAGGGATTGAAATTTCTTCCTCCAGTTGTTTGATGCTAGGCGTTGATGGGTATGCAGTGGTATGGCAGAATTTGGAGGTTGTAGGGGTAGCCAGTGTGATTCTTGCGGTATGTCTTGCTTGAGAAGTTAGAGCCAGTCTTTGTTGGCAGTATCTAGTGCCTCTCTGGCATGTGGATTCCAGACAACAATGAGTTTCATGGGGTAAGAAGGTAGTGCATGGCTAGGTATGGTATTGAACCAGTGTTTGGGTGTCCGGACTTGAATGCTTCCAGAGGGGAATTTGGCTAGCACATGCACAAGACCTGGGTAGTGGTTCAGCCAACTCATGTAGGCATTGCAGCTGAAGCCTCTCCAGTGGGGCAAGAGCATGAAGGTGGCAATTGGATCGATGGTTTGGAGGGAGGAGTGTACTGCGTGACGCAGGAGTTGGAACATGAATTTGTCATCATGAGGAGGATGGCAGAAGGAGTATCCGCAATAGCGTATAGTAAAAGCATTAGTGCACGCCCCAAAGACCTGGTCTTGGGAGCTTGTGCTAAAGTAGGTCTCGTAGGTACAGTCAAATTCAAGAGGGTTGGAGAACCTTTCCGTGGAGACCATGCACCATTTACGCAGGGTTGATCGAATGTGGGGAGGTGTGATCAGTGCATTGGATTTGTGAGCCTTTTTGCTTTGAGCAGAGAGTTGCTTTTGTTGGGCCTTCTGACGTGCCGGCTTTTTAGAGTCTATCGAATTTGCAGAGACTTATATATCCTATTGTAAGACACCTGCTGCCTCCAGGCTTGACCGCAAAGCCTAAGTGCAAGCGCCAGTGGGCAGTGTAAAAAATGCCGTCCATTGCACCACCACAAAGTGGGCAGCATGCAGAGATGGAAAAACATTTGCACTTTCTGATAGCATTCTTAGCTCTATTTCTGGCTCTCACCTAGGCTAGCTGTGTCTAGTGTAGGTTTGAGGGATTTTTGGTGAGGCCCCTGCTAGCCTGCTAGTTAGGGAACCTTCCCTTAATGCACGCGGCCTCAGGCCTGCATGGACTTTTCTTTTCTTTTCTTTGGGGTGTTGATCGTCCTGTCCTGAACAAGTACACAAAGCAGTTTTTGTGTCCTATTCTTTGCAATGATTGAGGCAATGCTGCACAGGGAGAGCAACGTGCACTCCAATGCATTCCATTACACTCCCATCCACTCAGTAATTGTCAGGGATGACAAGTTTAAAAAGCAGTCGTGATAAATGCGGACGGTTTGCAAGTACACAGCAACAAGCACAATTTAAATCAGGTCAAACATTGCACAGACAGCACAAAATGTCAATCAATATATTGTTATAGGTGTTCATTGATACCTAGCATCATGAGAGTTCGTCACTTACTAGAACACATTTATCTCTGCCTAGGGGTTGACTAATAAAATAATCCGACCTGCCATCTCCAGGCATATGGTTATCTCTTACTGCTTCTACATTGATATGTATCTAGCTTATACCCTCCTGCATTTGCAGACAATGCACACCCCCAGTCTCCAGCGTGACCATGGATGCATTCGAGTTCAAGCGCTGTAGAGATGTTGGCAATGATGAACTGTGGTGCCAAGCCTAAAACTTCATCCTAACCCTGCCGAGAAGAGATACGCTGCATTTCCCTTGCTCAAGCAGAATTAAGGGAGTCAGTAAAGAGTTCAAAATTTAAACACATGGGGATCTTCAGTGGCAAAGTCTGAAAGCACTGACATCAGTGATCCCGGCAGTCAGTAAACTATGTACATCAGCGCAGTGTACACATCCAGCTTGCAGGCTGCCTGCAACGAGTCTCAGCTAACCTGCCCTGAAGACTGACTGCTTAAGTTAATTGATTAATTAAGTTCCAGAGACCATCTGCTACACACACAAATGATGCCTCCTGCACACAAACAAAACACGCTGTGCACATGCACTGCCCCCTTGTGCAAGAACGACAGTAGCAGCCCCTGCATCAAGCTGACGCTGTCCCCTGCGTACATTTGCAGCGTGTCGTAGCACCTGCTGCACCGAAGCAGCTTAGCTTTGCCAATCCCCTGCCTAGGCACACCGCAGCGCCTGCTGGGCAGTTGGGTCGCACACATCACCCCACGCCATGTCCACCGCCGGCGGCGGCTGCAGCTGCAGCCGAGATGCCACCCCGGACGTCAATGCATCATACAGCACACGCACCGTGGCCTGGCAGGGCCCAGGGCTGCGTAGCCCTGGGCAGCCGCCGCCGCTACTGCCGCTGGTGTTGAACAGACCAGGATCTGGGATTGATGCTGCGGCAGACCTGGTGGCTGCTCGAGGTACCAGGAACAGCAGGTCCCCTTGCGGCCACGTGGCTGCTGCGAGCTGCACAGCCCCAGTGGTTTGATATCCTGCAAGTGGGTGAGTGCAGTTTAGGGGTAGACTTTGGTGTTCTAGCTATGGTCTAGCTATGAGCATTGACGGATCCATGCTCAAGTGCTGGTGACATATAGTTGCCGTCACATGGGAGGTTGAATGCACTGCAGAGGCCTCATCCGCAGCACAATCTATACAGCATACAACAGTAAGCGCCAAAGATGTGCTGTGGCATGGAAAGCTGGGTGCACTCTGGAATTGCAGAGCAGGCAGCGTTTGCAGCCTTGAGGTCCATGGCGCAAGCCATAAGCTGCATCGCATCCCTGGCTTGCAAAGCTCACCTGAGGCAGCGTCACAAGCCTTGAGGGCCATGGCGCAAGCCATAAGCTGCATCGCATCCCTGGCTTGCAAAGCTCACCTGAGGCAGCGTCACAAGCCTTGAGGGCCATGGCGCAAGCCATAAGCTGCATCGCATCCCTGGCTTGCAAAGCTCACCTGAGGCAGCGTCACAAGCCTTGAGGGCCATGGCGCAAGCCATAAGCTGCATCGCATCCCTGGCTTGCAAAGCTCACCTGAGGCAGCGTCACAAGCCTTGAGGGCCATGGCGCAAGCCATAAGCTGCATCGCATCCCTGGCTTGCAAAGCTCACCTGAGGCAGCGTCACAAGCCTTGAGGTCCATGGCGCAAGCCATAAGCTGCATCGCATCCCTGGCTTGCAAAGCTCACCTGAGGCAGCGTCACAAGCCTTGAGGGCCATGGCGTAAGCCATAAGCTGCATCGCATCCCTGGCTTGCAAAGCTCACCTGAGGCAGCGTCACAAGCCTTGAGGGCCATGGCGCAAGCCGTCCGCTGCAGGTCAGCTGCCGACCTGCATGTGTGCATTGGATGTGGTGCAGGATGTGTGGAAGAATGTGGTGCAGCGTGTGTGCTGGATGTGGTGGAAGAGTGGCAGGTGCATGTTAAAGGGGCGGATGCATGTGTGAGTGGCTGAGTGTTGAAAGTAGCAAGGAGGAGCGCGCGTTTGTGCGTTGCAAGCCTGAAGTGCTTCTGGATGTGCCATACGAGCATCATAACTGCTTGGGGTGGGCATATTTTTCCTTCCATGGAGAACATTTCATTGCTCAGAGTTTGCTAGCCTTTGTCAAGCAGCATGCAAGGCACGCATATTCATAAATGAATACAGTGGCTCTGCAGCTTCTTTCACACACCAGCAGGCTTGCCCAGCTAGCTGTGCACAAACAGGCACACAATGAAAAGCACACACACACATACACACACAAGCGTACACTGCCATTTTCATGACACACCAGCAGATTTGCTCCGCCAGCAGCTCAGCAGTGAGCTTGGCTGCCGTGGCAGGTGGGAGGCGTGGGGGGCACAGCCGGTTACCCTTGCTGCCGTCCCTGCCTTCCTTGAGGGCCTGGGCAGCGGCAGCGCTGCGCACGCGCCGGCCGGCCAGTGTCGTGATGTAGCTGTGCACGAGCCAAACCACGTATAAAAAAGGTCAGATCAAACAGCCCTAGTTACTTTTGCTGCAAGCATGCAAGCGCCGCCGCTGTGCACGCGTCAGCCTGCCAGCGTTGTAATGTAGCTATGCACAAGCTAGACACATATACACATGTAAACAGGTCAGACTACAATACCCTTGCTACTGTTGCTGGAAGCAAGCATGGAGACACGTGGGAGGCAGCTATCCAATCCAGGAGAGTATGCAGGTGTAAGAACAAGGAAGCGTGCGTGTCCATGTCTTAAACCATGCACGCAAATGCAGGCACAAACACGCACACTGAGCAATAGCCATCAAGTTGTGGGCATGGCTGAGCTCCTGGCCAGAGTGTAGTCCATGAGACGCTTTTGCGCAGATCTACAAAATGCCAGCTTATCATGCAACCCGCCACACACCCTGCTTCTGGACAGTTGCGGAGCACAAGGTTCTCACCAACCTTCAGCGTGCGCACGCTTTCTCCTTCCTCCCTAGCCACAAATACATCCCCATCCACACCCACACCCATATTCACACACGCGCGCATACACACATGCACACACAGTACACGACCTCCCTCCTATGCAAGGAACAGCCACACGCACCCATTTTTGGCCAGCGCCTGGTCCACGAGGCCTGTCCGGTGGGCAGCCAGGTCAGGGAACGCCTCAAGGAAGCTGGCCAGCAGCTGCTTGGCGGCTGCCTTGCGCGCTGGGTCCACGCTGCGCGTGCTGCACACGGCACTGGGAGCACGGCCGCCGCACGCCAGCCGCTCTGCCAGCTGCATTTGGGCATGTGCGTTCAGTGCATGGGACAATGACGCATTATGGCATGCGTGCATGGGACAAAAAACAACGCATTGGGGCACACGCATGCATGGGACACAAGCGCAATCTCATGGGACACAAGCACAATGTCATAGGGATGCGAGGATGGATGCTCATGTGGCATAGCGCATGGATTGAGGTGCACAAAACAGAGGTGCATGCATCGGGGTGCACGAGATGAGATGCATAGCCGCAGTACTGCATAGGTATACGAGGATGAAGGACCATGTGACACAAGGCGCATGGATTGAGGTGCATGAAAGAGAGGTACGTATGCATCGGGGTGCGTGAAACAAGATGCACACAAGTTGCAGTACGCATGATGGGGCACATGGAATGAAGATACAACTGGACGCACGCGCACTCTCTCATGCAGCATGAATGTGCTGCCTTTTTAAGTCTAAATACACAAGCCTGCGAACCCCCATGAAATGGGTACTTCTCCCTGAATTGTTTCCTGCTCTCTTCTTTCTAAGATGGACCGCGTACGTGATCCTCGCACACACTTCGCCAAATTCTAGGCCATCCCCACACCCACCTGGTGCACACGCTCCCCCAGGACCAGCCCCCCCACGAACGCCTGCGCTGCCACAGCAGCTGCTGCTACTGCTGGCGCCTTGCCAGCAACACTCGCATGACCTCCAGTGCTGCCCATGCTCCCCGCCCCACACCCACACAGCTGCAGCATGGCATCCATGCTCGCCAGCCCATCCTTCCCTTTCTTCCTTCCACCTGTCTTGCCGCCCTTGCAGCCCCCCTCCCCTTCCTGTGCGCTGTCACAGTCTGCGTCTGCTGCGCCTGCTGCGCCTGCTTCCTCATCATCGTTACCATTTCCAGAAGCATGGCAGCGCCAGTGTACTGCCAATGCCTCCCACGGGTGGCTACTGTACAGTGCAGCCTGCAAGATGAGAAGGTTGGGAAGGGAGGAAGGCAAGGATGTGGCGGCCGGACAATTAGTTGGGGAGGTGGTGGGGGCTTGGCAGGAGGAGTGGGCAAGCAACTAGGACTTCCTTGTTTCTATTTGTATTGAATTTCTGTGCGATGATTGGCATGCGCAGGATCTACGCCTGCTCTAGGCAAGCCAACGCCTAAGAAACTTCAAAGTGTGCAACATGGACGTGCACGGGGTTTGTGCCTGCTCTGCGCACACCACTGCCTGAACACCTCTGAAAACCCTGTCCAGCACTGCACAGCGTTGTGTTCCACAGGTTTTACTTGTAAAAAGCTACTACTCACCTGAAGCGAGGGGTCTTGGGACAGAGCAGCCAACAACACCAGGGAGGTGTGGCGCAAGCGCACGCGCAGCAGTCCATGGGAGGGGGAAGTGGGAGACAAGCAGCTGCTGGGGCTGCCTAAGTAGGCCTGTGCATGTGCATGTGTGTGTGTCTGTGTGAGTGTGTGTTAGTTTTGAGAAAAGCACAAAACCCACTCATATCTGAGTGCAGCAGCCACCTGCTGCAGAGATCATTGTGGCATGGCCCAAAGAAACTACCAAATACCCTGGATGAGAAGCCATGGTCTTGAGGATGCTGTGGAAGTACCTGCCAACCACACTTGATGTGGTTTTGCTGAAGTGCATAAGAATACAGCAAGCATACTAATGTGGACCGGAGCCGGGCGTTGCCGGCAACAAAAAGCATGAAGGCCAAGGGCCACTTGGAATGTAATGAAAGACTTCTACCCTGGAGGCAGTTTCAACCTCAGAGGGCGTGACAGATGATTGCACAGCGTGAATACAATCATCCCCTTGCAAGCAGAAGACAACTCGGTGCAGAGCTGAAAGCAACAAGGGGAAGCCTTGAGCACACAGACCCGCCAGCACATCTAGGACGTGTACTGCCCCATTGGAACCCCACACACCTGGACAGGGCTGAGCTGCCGGAACAGGTGGTGCTGCATGACATATGACAGGGAGCCCACTCCTGCATGGTCATGGCGAAGCCAAGCTGCCCGGCAATCCACGTGCACAACCACAGGCCGCCCCTGCATGCACATGTGCCCCATTACAAGACGAAATCAAAACCCTGCCAAGGATCGAAAGGTGATCTTAACAAGGCTCAAGCGGGAGGGAGCTGCAGGCCGCCCCTGCATGCGTGCGCCCCATTACACGAAGAAGTAAGTTAGGCCCCTGATACAAATTGGAAGGCAACCTTATAAAGGTGTAAGTGGGAGGGACTACAGGCTGCCCCTGCACGCGTGTGCGCATGCCATATGATGCGTGGGAGTGCATGAAAGCCATTGCACGCAAGAGATTGCATGCTGGGCTTGCCTGTTGCCTGCTTGCCTGGCTTGTTTCTTCTGTCTGATGCATGCTCAGTCATCCACCTAGTGTCATTGCAATGAGAGACGCAGGGTGCTGCTTCCACTTTTTTCTTCCAGCAAACATTCCGTGAGTGCTGCAAGAGGGCCATCAGCTCTGCTGAGCACGGCCCAAGGCCTGGCACTGATGGGCAAAGCCTTTGGTCGAATTGTGACCACCAGCTAGATCATGCCTGTTTCCTGGTCCAAAGTCCAAAATCAATATCATGCAAAACCAAGACTATGCCAGTCCAAAACCAGGTCATTGCTCTCTTCATGCACAACGAACTGACTGAGCAGAAACAGGGTACAAAAAGACAGAACACGCTGCACACTCTGAACGTCACTCAATCTGAGAGGACAAACAAACAGGCAAGCAAGCGCGCGCGCGCACACACACACACACACACACACACACACACAGGCCCACCTGCACACAGTCCTCTGCGAGCTCAGCCCCTGGTGCCACGTGCGCTGCTTGCCACACAGACACGACCGCCACGCATGGCGGGGTGTCTGGTTGGGGCGCACATAGCAACTGCGCATGCTGCTGCTGCTGCTGCTGCTGCTGCTGGTGATGCCGCATGGGCGTTTGGAAGGGTGAGCACGCGAGGTGGTCAGCCATCTGCTCACTTTGCTGCTGCAGCTGCTGCTGCTGCTGCTGCTGTAAGTCTTCCAGACACACGGGCAGCAGTGCCAGCAGCCGCCCACAGCGCAGGCTGCGGCAGCTACCAGCCGTGACTTGTGCAGGCGGCCATGTGTGCATGCGGAAGAGGGGGCTGGCAGTGGGAGGCAGTGGGGCGGCATCTAAATGGGGCTCAGTATGGATTGTAGGTGCTGCAATGGGGCTAGGTAGGGGTGTGCAGGCCTGTGATTGCGCGCCCTGTGAGTCCTCCTGCTCTGCGCCTGCCTCTGTTGGTGGCAGGGGTGACTCTGGCACTGTATCAGGTTCTTGCGAGGGGGATTGAAATTTGGGGGAGGATGGGGGCGTGGAGGGTACGTGGGCTGCAAGGATCACAGCTGGTGGGGCCTCAAGCGCGTAGCGCGCATCAAACACCACCTGTCAGCACGGACACAGAGCGTGAGACATGAAAATAACGCAGGCAGGGCATCCAGCGCGTAGCACGCATCAAACACCACCTGTCAGCACAGACACAGAGCGAGAGACACGCATGCACATGAATGATGCAACCAAATCAGGGCGGACACAGGAAGTGCTGCATGGTGCTGTGCACACACAGCCTGCACACTTTAGCACCTGCACTTGAAAATGAATGGGAGCGGATTGAACGGATGAACGGGCCACTATTTGTGGCACCCCTCAGCTGTTCTCTAACCATTCTGGCCGGTGGTCAGGAGGCAGCACAGCTCTACCAAAACATCAGGTGCGGAAAAAGCAGGCGGCCCAGGCAGGCACAGCTTTACAGTTAGGACACTCACCAATGCAACACATGAGCAGCTGCACAATGCGCGGGGAGGAATCGCTAGTAAGCAAGCAAAGCACGTGGTTTGGGCCGAAACCGGACAGCGCATGGCTGGAGATGTGAAGCTGGCACACAACAGAAGGTTAAGCATGCATGAACAAGACACCCGCGCCCACACCAGCAAGAACAGAACTGCAAGGCATGACGTCATTTCTTGATCTAGGTAAGAGTGCAAGCTAGGGCAGGACAGCCAGTGTGTTTAGGTTGTTTTACCTGGACATTGAGCCAGCAGCCTGCCAGAGAAGCTGCCGCCTGTTGCAGCGCTGCAAGGTAGCGCTGCAGCTGCAATTGTGGCTCCTGCTGTTGCTGCTGCTGCTGCTGCTGCTGCGAGCTCAGGATGCTTTCTGTAATGGCATCCACCTGCAGTGTGTGAGCCAGTTTTTACGTTTTCCCTTGTACAGGTGCGCAAGGGCCAGGCTTGCAGTTTCAAGGCCTTGGCTTTGGGGGGAAGTGGGCAGGCACCGGCTCAGAATAATTTTTGTTTAAGAGCACAGGCATGAGCTTACACTGAAGCTTGCAATGCTCACTGGTGTGCGTGTCATGTTGCACAATCTGTTTGCACCTGCACAAATGCTTGCAAACAGGCCCTCTCTCATGCGTGCAAACAGGCCCTCTCTCATGCGTGCAAACAGGCTCTCTCCCATACATGCACACACACACATGCACGCACACACAAACACCAACCTGCAGCCCCCTGGCGCACCCAGACCTGTCCTGTGGACTGCCCATGTTGAGTTGACCTTAATGTTGCAAACATGTATATGAACACTACTTGAAGCCCATAACCAGTGGTAGACACGTAACATAGATGCCACATCCATTCAAAGTCAACACAGCTCAAGGCGCGCGCATCACATAATTCTTGCCTTGCAAACTGCCCATATTGGGCACACTCATGAGCGCAAGCTCCTTGAACGTGCAGACACTCATTTATTCCTCAGCCAAAGCATCAAGGTGCGTGCACGCGCACCTGGTTCTGCACGCTGCCCGTGTTGGGCACGCTCATGAGCGCAAGCTCTGTAAGAAAGCAGAAGCTCATTCATTTATCAGCCAAGCATCTCGAGGCGCGCGCACACATACCTTGTCCTGCACGCTGCCCATGTTGGGCACGCTCATGAGCGCAAGCTCTGTGAAGGTGCAGGCCCCGGGGCTGGCCAGCAGGGGTTGGTGGTGGCATGTGGACAAGAAGCCATGTGGGCCCACATGCTCAGGTACCGTGCCCTGCAGCAGGGCTGGGGCCCGACTGTGCTGCTGCTGCTGCTGCTGCTCCTGTGGTGTGGATGGCGTCTGCAGCGGCGAGAGCAGATGTTGCTGGTGCTGGTGCTGCTGCGATGTGGGTGGCAGAAGCTGCGGTGCGGAATGATGGTGCTGGGATATGGGCAGGGGGGGCACAGGGTGCGGGAGGGAGTGCCGTGGGTGCTGGAGGCGCTGGCTTGAGGCGGGCATTGGCGGCTGTGAGGGGAGAGCTGCAGCTGCGGCTGCGACAGCCTGGACGTGCTGCTGCATCCTCAGTAGCTGCTGGAACTGGATGACCTGTGAGGCGCACACACCCAGTGTCCAGTGACTATCAGGAAACCAAGGGAATTCAAGGGAATGTGTTCACACACTATACATCACTTGCACGCAAATGCGTGCAGCCAGGTCAAGCGGGTATCAGGAAACCAAGGGCAAGCGCACGCGCGCACACACACACACACACACTCATGCAAAGGTGTGCAGCCTGAGGGCACTGCTGCACCATTATCACTTCCTGCGCCATGACCACTTGCAAGCCACATCGTCCAAAGGAAGCCCTATTGCACCATGGGCAAGTACAGGTGTACAAGAATTCATGCATCAGCATGCATACGCCACACACCCACACACTCACCCACCCACCCAAACACACCCACACACTTTATTTATGCTGAGCTTGCAAAAAGTACACGCGCACCTGAGTCAGCAGCCAGGCCACCATCTCTTGCGTGGACGCCTCCTCGTGGAACATGCCCTGCTGGTGCTGGCGCTGCTGCCACATGGCCATGCTCCCCAAACACCCCATCCGCGCAGGCCTGGCTGGGGCCATCCCTGGTGCTTGCTGGAAGTACGCACGCGGGGGTGGCCCACACAGGCTACCCACACTGCTGTCGCTGCCACTGGCGCCACTACTGCCGCTGCTGCAAGTTCTGCTGCTGTCCTTGCTCTGCCCCGGCCAGTGTTGGAGCCATGCCAGGCCCAACGCCTCCGCCTCCACAGCCTGACCCACCCACGCCTGCGCCCACCCCTCCCACACCTCTGCCTCATCCTCACTCCCTGCCCCCATTGCGCCATTCATCATGCGCAAGGGGCAGCCTGCCGCCAGGGCGCCATGCTCTGGGTAAGCCCCTGCATGCGCCACTGCTGCCTCTGGCGTGCGGACGGCCGCAGGGGTTGGGTATAATTGCAGGGGCGGCTGTTGGCAGGGGTGGGAGCTGGAGGGCACGAGGCCCAGGTGCGCACAGAGCGCTTGTGCACCAGCCTGGGAACAGAGGGTGTGAGAGCACACAGACACAGAAAGTGAGGGGACTGAGATCTGGAGGGTGGGGGGAGGGAAACTTTCAAAGGGCTGCGTGCACATGAAGGGCTTAAGGAGAGGTCTGACTGGATGTCATGAAAAGTGCAGATGATCATGCAAGCAGAGTTGGCTTGTAAAGGACATGACGGCAATGGAAAACTTGCGCATGGAAGGTGCATTGATCTTAAACACTCCATGGAAGCAGGCAGATTGGCATGGTGGCAAAGTGCAAACGGCGCAGAGCCGTTATGCGTGCCTCCGACACAACAGTCTTGTTGCCTCACTTGGATATGCACAAACTGGGTGACAGACCTCCCCATGCAAGTGGATGCAAGACTCAGAGATCAGGCATTGGAGATCCATGCACAAGAGCGGGTAGGCTCTGTGTTTTCCTCTTCTAAACAACCACACCTTTATTTCCAAGCTGATATCTCTAGCGAGCATCAGGTGATGCTTCATACAAGCCCCCACTTTTGGCACAGCCAACCCGAGGAAAAGTCACTCTCCTATCGAATCCATGCATAGGCACTTTTGACTCACGTGCGTGAGGGGGTGCGCATCAGGCAGCTCTGGGACCAGATCAGAGATCTGGCCCGCCAGCTCCCGCAGCCGCTCTGCAGCTTCCCAGGCAGCGCCTGCATGGAAGTGAAACGTCAGAAGTGCGTCCATGCACGGCTGGCAGAGCGAGGTCGGGGGATGCGTGGTTATGAAGAGTCTTTTGATGTACTCTGTGCCATGAGGACAGAGGGCATTGTCAAAGGAATGCGGGATGCAGGGTGAAAAGATACAGCTTAAAACAATCCTCAAGGGCTTTGGCTTTCCTCAAGTGCAGACAACAAATTTACTCATGGCTGTAGAGTCAGCAAATGACTTACTTGATAATAACACACTCAAGAAAGGAATGGGAAATGCAAGAAAAGTGCTTGTAACCACATGTTGGACACGTGTTCAGCTTTCAAGCTTGAAGCTGATCACAGAGACTTTGTTGCACTTTTCAATTCCACCACAGACCTGAAAAAAGTACCTGTTGCAAAAAGCTGAGCGTAATGTGGATCAGTTCACGCCCCTCCTCCCCTAGCACACGTAATATCACGTACCATCCAGGTGTTGAGTCGCCAGCACCAGGCCCAAGGGTGGCCGTGCCTCTTGCACAGCGGAGGCCACTGGGGCGTGTCTGCCCTTACACTGCAAGGCACATGCCTGCTGTGGGTGTTGGTGGGGGCCTTGGTTGCTGGCTCCAGCCTTCCCTTGCTTCTCCCATTGCTGCTGCTTCAAGCTTTGTGTTGGGGAGCTGGCACCAGCGTGGGGTACCAAGGGAGGAGACGCAGGCGTGCATGAGGCTGCGTCTGCGAGCGCGAGCGCCTCCAAAAGCGGCGCCTCCACCTCGGTGTAATGTGCGTACAGGCCAGCCTTGCTGAGCATCACAGCCAGGGCAGCGCCAGTGCTGTGTGTACGGTCGCAGTGAAACGGATTTACAAAAAACAGGTGAGAAAATAAAGCACGGGGCATGCACCCTGATGAGGGAAAGCACACAGAGTATGAAGCCTGCCTTGCTGACGGCATAAATGAAGCACAGGGTCGATAATACAGTCCCCAAGCCTGCCTTCCTGCTGACACAACTGCAGCACGCTGCTGTGTACCCTGTGTACAGCTTTGCACAGCAGTGCAAAAGGCAGGAGAGCCCCCGGCAAAGGATCAGGATTGCATGGAAAGCATGCGGTGTGCATGCGCAGGCCTGCCTCAGTCAAGAAGGTTGCTGACAGCACGGCAGCACTAGAGCTGCATAAAAATGGCCAGAGGGACAAAAGTAAAAAGAGCATGGTACAGATCCAAGCCAGGCTATATGGTTTGAGTGGGGCCACAATCTGGCAAGCTCTCACTTTCCCCTGGAACCCTGTTGCACACTTGCATGGAACAATAGAGGACAGGGCTGCTGAGCAGGGACAGCATGGTAGCTGCAGCATGGCTAAAAACGCATCCCTGGTGTTAAACAAGGGCAGACCTTCTTGGGCATGGGCAAAATTTAGAAAATGGTGCCCATGCCTGTTCATATAGTGCTTGCAGCAGCTGAGAGCAGCACCCACGGTCTTCCCAAACATCAGTCTTGAGGGCCGTTCAGGAGTGCTGCAGATGCCCCCCCACAACAAGCACACCATGGTTGCAGCCTGAGCTGCATACGACACAATCAGCACCACAAGTACACAGTCACCTGTATGCCATGAGCGCAGCACGTGCCGCCTCCTGCACGCGGACCATGAGGGAGGCCTCACTGCGCTCCCTGCCTTTGGCTCCGCCACCACCACCACCACCACCACCACCACCATCACCACCACCATCACCACCACCATTCGTACTGCCAGGAGCACCCGGAGCTGTGGCCTGCTGCTGCTGTGACTGCAGTTGCTGCTGCTGTTGCATCTGCTCTGCTGTGCTGGCATGCTGCTGCTGCTGCTGCAGCGGCAGCTTTTTTGGTGCCTGGGCAGGCACAGACGCAGCACTGA
>OU611762.1:9653752-9693752 GCA_914767535.2 Dunaliella primolecta | reverse complement strand
GCATCAGGCCTGGGTGCCTGTACGCGGGAAACATAAGCTTGGCGTCCACATGCAGGTTGCAGGCTTGCCCCTGCATGCGCCTGCAAGGACGCCTGCTGCACACGGAGGCTCACAATGGAATAGAGCAGCACCCTGCTGAGCCTGTATCTGTCAATTGCCGTGCCCCACAAGGAAACACATAGATGGAGGACAACTGGAAGTGAATCCCCACACCACTCACCCCCCATCAATAGATGCCATGTTGACCACTGCTCATAAGTCGAACCTCCCGGCAAACCCGTCCTACTTACTTTGCCGCATACCCCGCCCCAGCAGCCTTGAAAGACGTCTGCACACCACGCATGTTGCGAGGCAGGGCAGCCAGCATGGCTCTCTGGATGTCATCAGGCTCAGACAGGGCCAGCGCCTCCAGCGTGGTGATGCCCGCCGCATGGAGCGCTCGCGCGCGGCCCACAGTCATGACCTGCTTGTCGTCCTTGAGCTGTGTGTGTGTGTGTGTGTGTGTATGCGTGTGTGTGTGTGTGTGTGTGAAGTGCAAGGACAAATATAAATGAGCATGTGTGGAAGTGTGCGGCTGACATTAAACAACTTTAAAGTAGGGCCAGGGCCAAATTCATACAAGCAAAACGGCATCAAAATATGAACATGTAAAAGCAAGTGTGTACACAGCAAACAGCACGCCACTAAGCCATGATCTATTCTGGACCTGCAGCACGCAAAATAATCAGAATTGGTTTAAACATGACGTATTACGCAATCCAAACATTCATTTTTTGAAAATCCTTTTAAGATTCAGTCAAAATATACAGACATCTTCTGCTATGCCTGCGTATATGATTCGAGGTCTTTGACACTGCAAAAGCTTTTTGGGTAAGTCATTATGAGAGGATGCGCTTGAGAGACAAGCACATAACTACCCAGCAGCTTATGACGATTGAAACTTTGATCCAGAAGAAAATCTTACACAAGCATTTTTGTATTTGTGCGCGTCTACACAAACCTGAAGTTGCACAGAAGTTGAAGCAACACACACACATACACACACACGCAGGCATGCACATACACATACACGCACATGTATGCACACACATACACACATGCATGCATGCATGCATGCACATACAGCAGCAGCAACAGCAGCAGCAACACACACCGACACGCGCACACACACACCATCATGAGGCGCAGCAGCTCAGGCTGCGCACGCAGTTCTGCTTGCTGGGCGATCTGGGCCAGCAGCATCTCCAGCTGCCACCAGCCTGCTGAGCCGCACATCTTGGAAGCCATTCCCGCACACTTGTTCAGCTGATCCTGCGCTTTCTCCAGCAAGCCACGGCTGATGCCTACAGTGAATGAACGCAGCACACGTAAAAGTGAGCGTACAATAAGTGCAAGATTTATGCCCAGCTATTCATTCCGTCTCACATAATAGCCCATGGCTGACTGCTGCACTCATGTGCATGCACTGGGGGATGCATGCTGCGTACAAAGCACAAAAAAGGTCAGCTCAAAAATCCTACACGCGTATTGGTTCAACCCAGAATTTCTCAGGCAGCTCATAGCTGATGCCTGCTGTAATTACATGCAATTGTATGTTGTAAAATGCAAGGAGAATAAAGGAAGCATGCACAAAAATATGTAGAAGTCAATTTGCATTTCCAGCACGCATATCCATTGCGTCTTGCACTTTCTCCAGCAGCCAGCAGTTTTTGCCTGTAGTCTTAAATTCGCATTGTAAAAAGCAAGCTGTGCATGGACCACGCTTGGCAAGTCACTCAATCTCCTCTCTCTTGGGGATGGCAATGAGTTCTATTTCTGTGCTTGATATACACACACACTCACGCAACACACATGAACACCTCTGCAACTTTGATAGCCAGTTCAGCTACCACACAGGGTCGCTGTGCGGCTGCGCGAGCGATGCGCCCAGCCAAGAGGAAGCGCGCGCGCACACACACACACACACACACACACACACACACACACACACACACACACACATGCATGCAAGAAAAGTGACGCACTGCCTGATCGCACCTTTGACAGTGAGTCCATTGGGCTCTTGCCATGCCGGGTCAATGTGTGGCTGCGTGAGCGACTCATGCAGGCACAGCGCCGCAGCAAAGCGCTCGTGCCTGGCAGCCTCCTCCCTGTTGCCCTTGCCGGTAGCGCCCTTCAGGCTTGCAAAGTCGGGCTTGATCTGAAGCACACTCATCACCTGCAAGCATGCATGGGAAGACAACAGTGCCGCATACAATGTTGAAGCACGCTCATCGCCTGCAAGCACGCATGGGAAGGGAACGGCGAATGAAATGTCGAAGCATGCTCATCACCTGCAAGCACGCATTGGAAGGGAACGGCGAATGAAAAGTTTGGAAGACACACCTGTTGAGGGGAAGAACAAGACAAGCTGTGCGTGCTTGCCAGGCTCCAGATAGGCTGAGGAGCAGTACCCAAAAACAGGATGTTCGATGTGAGATCTGACACCCAGCGGCTCCTTTGAAGCATATTTGAAGGATGTTCAATCCAAGATCTGGCACACATCTAAGACCTGACACCCTTTAAAGGATGTCCAATCCGAGATCAGACAACCAGAAGGCCCCTTAAAAAGAAATGGCCACCAAGCTCAGCTGCATACATCATCAGCCGCAGAGCTTGGTGAAATCATTAGGTGCAGAGCTCGGTTAGTGTCTCACCTTCTTCAGGTCTGGGCTCAGCGCTTTGAGCTTGCGCTCCCATCGGCTCCAGTTATGCAGGGCAAAGTCATCCCCCGTGTTCATGGCCACCGCATAAATGAGGTGCAAGCTTCCCCCGCTCAGCACCACGCCCAGCTCTGCCAGTTCCCGTATCCTGAGGAGTAGTGCATATGTATGGGGTTGGTATAATGTAACATACAACCCACACATGTCATCTCTACAACCTTGCACATGATGGTGCAAACGCAAGGCGCAAGCAGCCCCTGCTGAGTGCCGTATCCTGCTCCGCCGACTCTTGCATCATAGGGAGGGAAGCACAGCACAGGCAGAGCAAGCATGCCTTGTTCCTCATCATGGCCACTGTTTGGGCACGCCAGCACAGCACCACGCCCTGCCTTGCTAGCTCTCAAAACTTTAAATTTACAAGCAGCACACACACACACGCAGGTACATTTGGCAAACAAGCCTGCGGTCACTCTGCTCAGACACACATCTTGACCGATACCAAGGAAGCGAAGCGCTACAATGAACAGAGCGCATTTGGGGAAGGTAGAAGCTATAGCCCCCAAGCATACAAAACCACAGGAAAAAAACAGCGCACCTGCTGTACATCTCCTGCCCCGCATGGCACGGCAGGCTGCTATCGTACACAGCTCGTCCATAGGGTGTGGCCACCCACCGCGCCACCCCTCCTGCCCCGCCTTCAAGCTCCCCCACACCCACTGCAGACAACCCCAAGCTGCCTGCACCCAGCAAGCCTGCACCCATGCCACGCAGCACTGCCCCACTGATGCCCTCGCCACCAGCACCGCCACCAGCACCGCCACCCTGCTGCTGCAGCAGCTGCAGCTGCTGCTGCGCCTGGCGCTGCCGCTGCTGCATCTGGCGTATGGGAGGCAGGGCGCTTAAAGGTCCTGATGCAGGACCTGCCGGCCCATACCCAAGAGTAGCAGCAACAGAGGTCCCAGCACCGCTGACTGGCTGGTCCACACCCCAAGTGATGAGGCGCTCTGTGCAGAGGCGTTGGAGGGCGGTGCGGGTGGCGGCGGCCACCTCAGCCCAAGGCAGGTGCTGCGCCAGCAGGGTGCACCTGTGTGTGAGTGAGTGAGTGAGTGTGTATGCATGAGTGTGAGTTTGTGTGTGTGTATGCGTGTGCGCGTGTGCAAGTGTGTACAGCTAGCCTTTTGTGCAGCTAGCCTCAGTTCCAGGTGTGCCGGGAGTGTATGCCATGGTTCAACCCCACAGCTCAAGTGCACCAGCAATACGATGTGGCAACATCGTGCCAGAGATCATGAACTTCCCAATGATACCAGGCTTCCTTCACGACCTGATGAGTTTTCGAAGGAAAAGCTTATGCGACCTGTGCACCGCAACACTCAAGGCACAACACAAGCATGCTGCTATTGTCCTCCTTTTCACAGTGTCCAAAACACTCTGGCAACAACCTATTTAAAGGTGCACACAATTAAAAACGCCGACCTCTACGCAAATGCGGCACACTCATGCCATACAACAGCCTTGGACATAAATTCAAATACGCTCATACAAGCAAACTTTTGTATACAAGACACTTATTTGGACAAAGTAGAACACACTCCAGTACTCACGAGACGAGCAGGTGCACACTGCCATGATCTCCCACGGAGCCATTGCCAATGCACTCCAGCAGCATGCGCTCAAGATGAGTCTCGTGAGCAATGGTGCGTGTTGTTGAGCTGGTGAGGGACGTGAGGGAATTTGGAGGTGCAGCGCCTGTGGGTTGCTGCTGCTCCTTGACCTGCTGCTGCTGCTGCTGCTGCTTGGAGCAGGGCTCAGACAGTTCTGGCTGCAGTCTGCAGATATTGCATTGACGGCAAATCAAATGGATATTCTGCTTCTCCTCATGTATGATATTGCATGAAATACCATAAGCAAGCAGAGTGTGATCTGGACTGATTCATGGCCTCCTAAGAACCTTGTACTGCAAACGCGAGATTCCCTCATATGCATGGTCCACAAATTTTGCTCCTAATTCCTTTCCTTGCCGAGCAGCTGCCAAATTGCCTGCAAACTATTTTCTTTCTCTCTTTCAGCAACTGTGAAGCACAACAGTGGAAAGAGAGGGAGGAAAGGAAGAGCCATAAGCTACCAATTGGTCAGCTTCAAGGAGAAGGCCAGTCTATCTTAGTATGCAAAACTCATTTTCAAGCATGGACAAAGACAGCATGGACAGCATGGACAGCATTTTCAAGCATGGACGCGCCTGTGCGTGCAAGCCCAAACAAAGAGAGACACATCCACAAACACACACATACACATACTCACAGGAAATAACCCCACGTGCACTACTCTGTGCACGGTGGCCTTCTCAGCACCTACCTTGGCGCCTTTGCCACCACGCCCTCAGTGTGTGCACAGTCTTTGTTTACAGCAGCACTTCCAGGTCCAGCAGGGCTATCGGTTGCGACCATGGCAGAGTGTGTGCGCTTGAGAGGGCTGCAGCGCGGTGCTGCACTTGCTGCTGCTGTAGCGCTTACAGCTGCAGCAGCTGGAAAACCATCCCCTTGACCACCTCTGTTGCAAGATGGTGGCAGCGGCGGTGGTGGTGCTGCTCCACATGCTGCAGCCTCTGCTGCTGCTGCTGCTGTGCCTGTTGCAGGTGTGGTATTGCCTGTGCCTACACAACTCTGAGGTGCAGAGGATGCAATAGCCCCGCCCCCGCTGCTGCCAAGCTTGCCGCAGGCGTTCAAAGAACCAGCTGGCCCAGCACCGTTGCCTGCGTTGCCTCTGCTGGCACTGCCACCACGGCCACTGTGGCTGTTGGCGGCTTTGGGTTTGGATGAGGGGGCCCCCTGGCCGCTTGGCTTGACCTGCTTGCTGTCCAGTTGCTTCATGGAGGTGGGGCTACCTGCAACACAATGTGTGTGTGTTTGTGTGGTTTGTCATGCTTCATGGAGGTAGAGCATGGTGTGATCCTGCCGTAAAAGTGCCGGCATGATCCAATGATGCCATTGTTCCAAAACAGCGATCTTGGCAATGGCTCAACAAGCTAGACATCCACCATGCCAGCCTACATTGGTATCCGTCTATAAGCTGTGCTCGTATCAACCTTCAAGGGAATCCCCCTGCCTGCTAGCAGAGCCCTGCTCAGAGGCCTGTGGATCGTCTAGCTGAAAGGAACAAGACGCAGGCAAGGGTGCCCTCAGTCCGCGCTTACCCATCATTGCCTAGACTTCTGCCTACAATTACCAAAATCAGTGAAGGCAGCACACAAACACACAACCGCAGGGACTTGTCCAGCAAGCATAACTCGGAATGCAAGCATGGACTGCAGGTATGGAGGCACAAATGAGCACAGGAAACACTATCAGGGAAGTATTTCGGTATTTAGCACGGCCCGATACATTTGAATAGACGCGGAACATGGCCCTCACCCACAGCCTCAGGCTTGTCCAGTAGGCAGGACTGGAGGGCAGGCATGGACGCACGCAGCAGGCCACATGTGCCAATCATTTCCTGAATCCATTCAACAAACCTTCACAAGAACAGCAACACAGCAGATCTTACAGTCACTGCACATGACACTCACCCACAGCCTCAGGCTCGTCCAGTAAGCAGGACTTGAGGGCGGGCATGGATGCACTCAGCAGGCCACACACATGCGGCCACTCGTCCTTGGGGCTGAAAGCGTTGCCATGGCCAACGAGGAACGACTCCCCCACAGCGGACTGGCCTGCAGCGCGGACGTAGCAAAGACATATGAGAGTACAAGATCAGAGAGCACTCTATCAGGATCAAATACAAAAGACCATAAAACCACAGGAGCAAACACAAAGGACCAGAACGCACTTAAACACACAAGTTCCAGCAAAGGCCAGCCTGCAGAGCGCTTGTGGCACAAAAGGGCAATGCCAGAAAGCATGAGCAAAGGAGAATGTGAATTGGGGAAATACTGAAGGGCCACATGAATCCAGATCGTGTTGGTAGACAGCTGCGCAAACTGGATTTCAAGCAGGCGGGCGGCAAAGAATGGACAGAAAGAGGGGTGAGTCTGTCTTAGGACTTGCAACTCTTAAATTCTAATTCTTTCAAATCAGCTCAGAACCAGCATCTGGCTCTGTCATTCTTGCCAAAACCAGCATGCATTGCACGGTGGCAATGCATTAAGGATGTGTGAGCAACCTAAAGACAGACGCATGCACTCATGGCCTCTCCCCTCCAAATTCCTCCTCAACACACCTGCACGCCCGGCTCTTCCAATCATCTGCAGGTACTGGGAACGGCTGACAAAGCCTGCACAGCCAGTCCAAGCCACAGCACAGGTTTGGAAAGGGTCAGGCAAACATTAGAGGAACCGCATGGCAAATCTTGCGAGCCTGGTATGTCAGGCGCTTGCAGGTTGAGAATCCAGAGGCGCATTTTTGGGTGAGAAAAAGGCCAACTGTAAGCTCTTTTTTAAAAATCAAGATTGCTGGTTGCGGGGCTTGCAGCATGGTACAACCTTCTCTACAGGCCTTCTCTACACTTTCCTGCTCCAGTGCAGAGATGTGGATTCAACTAACTGGACACACACATGTCTTTTTTTCCTGCTCCACAAACCAAGCACCAAGCTTTGCTCAAGCACATCTCTCGCCCCTTCCTAAGGTTCCACAGCATGAAGGCACAACAAGAGGTTTGTTGTTACATTCCACAAAATCCCAACCACCTGGGGAAACTGTACTCATCGCAAAAACAAAGCGGCTCACCTGACAATTGGAAGTGCCTGCATCCATGCTCCCCTGGCTACAAAGTCTGGGCATGGCATGGCGTCCATGTGCCTTCTCTGCGATCCACAGTCCTTTTGCACCACAGGTAATGCAGCAAAACCTCGCACTACAAGCACCAGCAGTGCGATGATATTTAGCACACCCTTCTCTGCACTGACGCCTCACCTTTGCCCCCCTGGTTCAGGGAGCGCAGAATGACACGACGCGCTGGCAGGTTGATGCCTGCCGCCAGAGTCGAGGTGGCGGCCAGTGTGAGCACAGCCCCCTCACGGTATGCTGTTTCCACCGCAGCACGCTCAGGGTTGGTCAACCCAGCATGGTGGTAGCACACGCCTTGCTCTGCACGTGTGAGACAGCACGCCTTTGCTTGGTGATGCTGATGGGCAGCGGGGCACGCACGGAATGTGTGACATCCAGAGAAAAAGGTGAGTGGTGGTACATGGGTGGTATATACAAGACATGCAGGCCAGATCTGCGTGGTTGCAGGGGGTGGTAGCTCAAGCCATGAGCCCATCAAGCCATTCCAGCAGCATGCAAGGCTTGCTGACCGGCAGCAAATAAAATTCCATACTCATGAAGAAATGAAGCACAGTTTACCCCACACCACCTACAACGGCCAGCATGCTGATGGAGCGATGGAATGCAAGCGTGTCTGCTAAGGGGAGTGCAGGCCTGAGCTCGCATGACCAGGCAAGCAGATGCCTGCAAGGTCAGTACCCAATTTTGAAGGCCACAGGCAGCAGCATTACCATATGCCCGACCCACAACGAAACCTTATCCCAGTCTATTGCCCCCCCCTCATCAAAAGCACCTTAAAGCATGGCCACCCCATCTTTTTCGTAGTCTTTCCCCGTCGCTACCACCTTCAGATCACCAACCCATCTCATGCACAGTGAGCTCTGCCAGCTCGTCTGCCTACGCACTGTGCTCATAAAGACACGCCACCACCCAACCCACCACAAGCACTCATCCCATGGCACACACACTGAGGTGCTTGGCCAGATCTGCCTCTGTGTTGTGCTCATGCTGACGTGCTGCTACCCCACCCATCACACGCACCCACACCCTCTACCCCATGACACGCACCAATGAGCTTGGCCAGCTCGTCCGCCTTTGTGCTGTGCTCGCGCAGCTCTGCCACCACCGCCGCACGGGCAGCCACCATGTGCTCAGGCAGAGGTTTGCCCCCCATGCTGATTGGCAGCAGCTCGGCCAGCATGGACGCGATGCTCTCGCACTGAGCACGAGCTGCAACGCAGACAGACAAGGGCAGGAAGCGGATGAAGTATCATGTGCTGTGGGGTGGAGATGAGAGAAAGTGCTTGAGGCACATCTGGCTGCGATGGTCCTACACAAGGCATTCCTCCATTATGGTGCATACACATGAGAGGGGCAGGTCGAGTTGACCAGAATCTGGGTCAACAGATGAACAGGTAGTGAGTGAATTCACAAAGAGACCCAGAGTGGGCGCCCAGTCACTGAGCACAGCCAAGATACTATGTACCAGCAAACAAGCCCTGCAGCTGAGCGGAGCCTCCTCGTTGATAGCACAGAGGCACGGCCCCAACCCAACTGACACATGCACATGCATGTAAAGGGTGTTCCCCTTATAAACATGCTAGTCCAGCCTACAAACACACACACACAAAAGAGCGTGCGTGCACGCACCTCCGCAGAACACCAGCGTGCTGTGCCCCTCCGCCATGACCTCAGCCACCAGGTGCACGAGGCCGTCCCTGTCTCGCTTGAGCCTTGGATCGCTGGGCACAGGCAGCTCCCTCTGCTCCTGCAGCACTGCCCATGCGGGGGGCGGGAGCACTGCGCGTGCGAGCAAGTGCACAGGCACACTTGCACGATACAATTTGGACGGATGGAACGCTGACGGTTTTGAGGCCAAGGCAGGAGGAGGGGTTCCAACGATGAGAGGTGTCTCTTGTGTCATCGAGCCCACCAGGAGTTTTAATCGCATCAAGCAAAGCGGCGTCCGCCTTCAGATCAAGCCTTGGTTGCTGCTAGCACTTTTGCTATGCTTTTCAGCTTGGTGTCACGCAGGCCATGCGCCTCTGCTGCACTTCAAAAAGCCGTCCAAAGCTTGATTCAGGAGCGAAGGACACGAGTGATGCTAAGAAGTGCTTGCTGAGGTGTGTGACCTGAGGTATTTGCCGATCAGGGCTGATTTCCAGCCTTAGTGTGGTGTGGTGTGCAGCATGTCAGATGTGGTGTGGCGTGCATGTGGTGTGGCACCAGCATGACAGCAGCATGTCAGGTGACACCACACCACTTCCCACCCTGGTGTTTAGGATGTTCAGGATGACTGCCGCGCAGGAAAATGATCATCTTTTACAGCTAGAGTGCTCTGACCTTGGTTGCAGCTTTGGTCCGCAAATGCCACTGGCCTCCGTCTGGAAACTTGGCCAAGGAGGGCGAGTGGAGGCTTCTACCCTTGTGTGCGGAGCTACGTGTCCAGTTCAATAATGCACACTGCAATGCAAGTGGGTCTAGGCGTGGGTTGCCTGTCAAGGAAGAGCAAGCACCAGCAGCTGTTCTCACCTGGAGGGGATGGCGTGACCGCCTTCTGCTGCTGCTGCCGCTGCTGCTGCATGCGGTCCACCAACCGCTTCTGCCGCATCAGCTGCTGCTGCGGCAGCTGCTGTAGATTGAGCTGCTGCAACGGCTGCTGCGTTTGCCTCTCGGTCTGGACTCGAGCTGGATGTTGCTCCTTCATCATGCTGCCCATGGACAGCAGGTTGCTCTGCTGCTTCTCAAACGCAAAGGCTTGCGCCTGTTGCTGTTGCTGCTGCTGCTGATGATGATGACGATGATGCTCCTGCTGCTTTAGCTTCTGCTGCTCTTCCTCCTGCTGCTGGTGGTAGAACTGCCGAAGTTGGTGTTGGTGCTCCCGCTCCTGCTGCTGCTGTACCTCCAGCATCTGCTGTGGGCTGCGCTTCAGGAACACCTTGCCCTCAAACACAGCATGCTCCGCCAGCGGCACAGGCCGAAAGTTGGTCATGAACAGCCTCTGCACACACCACATGCAAAATGCCAGATAGTGGGCACACGTGAGGGATGTGAGCACCTGTGCCTGAGAATGGAGATAGGCCGGGACTGGTCCCGAACACTCCAGACTACAGTGTTAGCCAGGACGAATGCAAAAGAACACCATGAAACTGGGCCTCTAAGATCTAGAAGAACTGGATCTGTCCAGGGACGACTTAGCCCACTTCAGCCATGCGTGCATATACTAGAGGGTGAGCAAAAAGGACGTGAGCAAAAAAGAATGAAATGATTAATGCAGAGGCACTTATTGGCAGGTGAAGGATAAACAAGCATACTGAGGTCCATAGGCAAGGACAAGGCCATACATAGAAAAGTGCGCCAAAAGAATAGTGGGCCTAAAGCACAGAGCCAGGGCTGACGCTTTGCTTTGTTGACAGCAACATGGCACACAACCACGGAGCCGTAACAACACCTGGATCACAACACATCGGCATACAATGCATGGCAAGAAATCCTGCTACTGCAGCACTGCAAAGCCTAACCAAGGGTTGGAGGTTGGCTCATCTTTAAGGGCCTTACACGAACATAGTCGAAGAGCAGATATGATCCAAAAGCGAATGCAGAACTGTTGTAGCAGGAGCACAAGACACAGCACAGCACAGCACAGCCCACCGCATCCAGCCAGTTGCACATGCCCTCCAGGCCCCCCATGGTGGCACTCATGGCGATGATCTGCAGCTTGTGTGTGACCAGGCCAGTGGAGACGGCGTACCGCAGCTTGGTCAGCAGGATCTCCAGGCCCATACCCCTGTGCATGGGTATGTGTGTGTATGTATGTATATATGTGTGTGTATGTGTGTATGCGTGTATATGTGTGTATATGTGTGTGTGTATGTGTGTGTATGTGTGTGTATGTGTGTGCGTGTGCATTTGTGTCTGTGCGTGCGCGCGTCTGTATATGTCCTGCCCTTTCTGAGTCCAACACTTCCAGCCCTTCCTGAATTTCCAAGTCAAGATGGCACTCTTATATGCTTGCATTTGGGAGCAGGAAAATGGAAAGGGGGCCAGGGGGGAAGCACAGAAACATTCAGGTTCTCTCCTTTTTCTCTCATAGCAGTAGCCCAGGCATATGTACACGCCCACCTGCCCGGGTCTGCCACCATGTGCGCCTCATCCACCACCACGCACACAAGCTCTGACAGCCGCTGCATGGCCAGCAGGCGGTTGATGGTGGTGTTGGCCTTCTCTATGGTCATGATGGCCAGCGCCTCCTTCTGCAAGTGCAGCATGCACAAGGTCATCCAGGCTCGCACAGGTTCAAAAGAAAAAAGGAAAACCACGCAGGCAGTGAGGAAACTCCTTGCATCATTTAAAAAAAAGGAGACACTTGCATAAAATCATCAGCATTGATAATGGTCAACGCCGCCTGCAAGTGCTGTGAGCGAAGATCATCTAGGCTAGCTACCAGGGGTCTTGAAAGAATGCCTTCCGCCACTGGCATCCTGGAATTTGCCAGCCTTACTGATGGCCATGGTGGCCAGCATATTCTTGCGCACTGCAGTCTGCATGGCATCTTTGAACCTCACACAACATTGCACAGGTGCTTTTTCATCTAAGGTCGTGATGACTAAGGGGGGCCTCCTCCTGAATGCACAGCCAGCACACCATGATGCTGCATGCATGCTTTTTGGCCATATACGTTCATTTTTGGATGCAAGAGTGCGCCTCATATTATGCCACCGTTGGCCCATGCCTTTTCTGCCAGCAAAATAAGAAGCAGGATTGAACTGCTGGTGGTTGCGTTCATTCAGACACAGTTCCTTAAACAAATTGGTAGTCATGGTAGCAAGCAACCCGATAGTGGCCGATGTCCAAAGCATTTCCCTGTTGTTGTGGACCAAGACTAGGGATGTCCTTGAGAGGTGGTACGAGGCTCTGCAATCCTTGCACTCTCAAAGATTGAACCTTTTTGCAAGGCACACGTTTGATAACATCGAATAGACCACCTTAGTAGACACAGAACTTTGCTATGCCTCCTGTGACTGCAGGTACACGTGATCTGAGACATGTTGGAACTTCAATTCAGAAATAAAGTTAATTAAACTCACTCTGTCGCTGAAGGGTGGGTTGCTCTCAGAGTCACCGCAGTAGCCCTTGACCAGCGCATTTGCAGGCTCCAGCAGCTGGCAGCAAGGAAAGGAATGCAAAATGATGTCGATGCATTGTTACAGCAATCCAAGTTCAAATAGCACCCAACCCTTGCCAATCATTGAAAGCGGCTGCTTGCGCAAAAAACGGGCGAGCACACATGCGTTACAGTGTCTGGAAGAGCCAACGTGTTTGCTCAGGGCTTTCACTTTGGCAGGCAACACAATGTGCAGAGCTTGCTTCTTGAGGAAGTGGGCCAGCACTAGGCCAGCGGCACAAGCAGCAGCTTGAAACTCCATGAACTCACATGTATGAGGCAAGACATTCGGGACCTGAAACACAGTATCATCAAAGTAAAGCATATGACAAACAATTGGCTAACTTCAGGGAGCCCTGATACAAATAGAGAAAGGCATTCACACACTACTTACCTTGCGCATGTGGCTCTCCTTCTCTGTGACAATGCTGCAGAAATGGAGGGACATCAAGGGGAAGGATCTCAGGAACCGCAGCTTGGCATGATGAGGGAATTACCCATGCAGACAGCAAAGCTTCAAATCAGCAAGAACAGTATGTCAGTGAATTGTAGAGACAGACAGACATTTCTTTTAAGCGTTCATTAGTGTAAGAAAAGCGTGTGCGCACGCGTGCGAACACAGACACACAGACACACAGATTGCTGCACCTGATGAAGGGCAGGATGAGCAGCGCGCGCGGCAGCGGCTGCCTGAGCTGCTGCTTGCGATCCTTGGGCTTCCGGTAGTGCTCTCCGCCAGGCATGAACGCCAGCAGCTGACGCAGCATGAGGATTTCCGCGACCATGGACTTTCCGCCAGAGGTGGGTGCGCAGTACACCAGGTTGGTGCCATCCTGGACGTGGTGATCCAGCATGGATGCATGGCCAGCGCAAGTTCTTCTGTTAGTGTGTGAAGCTGGCAGCGATCAGTGTGATCCATGTGAGTAGTGTAATCCATGTGGGATATCTGACACATGTAGCATTGTCATCCTGATCGTTGGACACCTTCTCTCAAGTGTCAAGACACTCCACAGCCACACTAGCACTTGCGATGATGTTTACAGATTCTTCCTTACCCAACCATGTACGCACGCACGCACCTCACCACATTCCAGGGCAGCAGCTTGCCAGGGGTATAGCATGGTGATCTTTGCCGACGCATAACAGGCAGCAATGCCAGGGTGGGGTATCCAGTCCTGAGGTAATTGGGGAGCGGGGTAGCAGTAGCACTTGCTTGTAAGCAACAAGGCAACAATTATACAGTGCAACTGGCAGGCTGAAATTTCTGCACGCCTCATGCCTGCCCTCCTCTGCTTTCCGTGCTCACCCCATTTGACTGTACACAAAAGCATCTGTTCTTATCTGTAACCATCTGCCTTGCCACAGAGCTTCTTGCTGCCGTGTCAATATGTTACTTGCGGGAAGCAACAAGCTGTGACAAGAAAGAGCCGGTGCCGGCCTGCTTGCCGTGCCATTTGCTTGCAGTAACATCACAGCGCCGTGCGTGCTGTGGAGCTTTGACAATCAGTGTTTACAATGGAAAATCGTGAGACCTGGTCGGCTTGCTCTGGGGTATTTGCTGGCATGCTGGACAGCTGATGCTATAAGGAAGTAAAACGCCCACCCATTCAGCACTAGGTCTGGGAACCTCAAAGAAGAATCGAAGACAGCAGCAGGGCCACGCACCAGCTCAAAGCAGTGCCTTTGGAAGCCGGCCTTAGCAAAATGCATTCAAAAAGTACTCTGATCAAAAGAGACCCTGGCTTTGATTGCTGCAGCTTGCAGGAGTGGACTGCAGCACGCGGGCATGGCAGAAAGGGCAAAGCCTGACCCTTGGCTCCACCCCACAGTGCAAGCTGCTCACAAACAGCAAAACCTCCGTGAGGGATGTGGCCTGGCAAACGCCATTTGCCGATTCTGTAAAAGTAACGTTCAGGCGCAAAGGGCATGGATCCCTCAACGCATGGCTTTGCAGCAAATCCTCAATGCTCAAGCAAAGCGTCAGCTTATTAATATCGATCCCTGATCGCCCCCTGAAAGGGCACAGGGGATGTGGGCAGCCGCAGCGAGAGAGCTGAGAGCATGAACTAGACTGACTTATTGTACATGCGCATGAATACGCCCCCAGCTCTGCTCCACCACACGCACCGCGACTTTCCTCCGCAAGGGATTGCAGGGGGGTGCTGTGGCTGATGCTGTGGGCAGGAGGCACTGGGAGGGTGGGGACGTTTGGGGCATGCCTGCGAGCGGAGATGGTTTTAAGAACAAGCGCTCAAGGTGGCGGAGGTGTGCAGCGAAGAACAGCAGCCGCATGAGTTGTGGCTGCTTGGAGGCCATGAGGACCACAGGCTGTGGTGGCACAATCATTAACGAAAGCCAGCCAAGCGCACTTGTTGTGTTTTGTTTAATATGACGGTGGAGGTGTGCTTTTCTGTTTCTTGATGGTCGTGAGGATCACCAGCGCTCAAAGCATAGATGAGCAGAGAAGTGCAGTGCTTGAGGTCTGCTTGGGCAGGGGTGGTGTGAGGATCAGCGATCAAGAGGAATGCACTACCTTTTGCTTGCCTGGCTGCCCGGCTGCTCACTTTCGTGCCTGGATGCAGCTGACCAACAGGCCTGTCACGCTGCTGGGTGTTTTAGGTACGGTTGCAATGATCGCACTGGTAGAAACTGCATGTATACCTGCCTTCAGCACCATCTCTGTCGTTTCAAATCATGTAAGCACCATGGGACAGGTAACACTGCCGTCCATGTCCGCTCACCTCCTTCCTGGGGCCCACCCTCTTGGCTGTTGCCTCTGTGTGGTCCGTTATCACTGTTGGGTGGGGCCTGCTGGCCTTGTTGCTGCTCTTGCTGCTGCAGCTGCTGCGGCTCCTTTTGATGCTGTAGCTGCTCCTGCTGATGGCCTTGCTGGAGGACTTGTTGATGATGATGATTGAATGGCTGTTGTTGACGCTGATGATCCTGCAGCTGCTGCTGCTGCGCCAGGGGAAATTGCAGGCGCTGCTGTCCAGAGGTACGACGGTGGTGCTGCCTGGGCATGTGATGCGGCTGCCCCTGCTGCTGCTGCTGCTGCTGCTGCTGCTGCCACATTGCCGGCTGCGGCGGCTCGTGCGGCTGTGAGCCGTGCTGGGAGTCCCACGGCTGCTGCTGCTGCAGCTGCTTCTGGCTGTGCCGGTGAGCTGCCTGCCGCTGCTGCTGCTGCTGCTGCGATAGGTACTGCGCGAGCGCTTGCTGCTCCAGATCCTGTTGGTGTTGGAGTCGCTGCTGCTGCTGCTGCTGCTGCACCTGCTCCTGGGGTGCATGCAGGTCAGGCGGTGGGGACTGATGCTGCGAAAGGACCTGTGCGGGTGCTAGCTGCTGTTGCTGCTGCTGTGGCTGCAGCAAAAGAGGACAGTTTTGTGGATGCTGTTCCTGTGGAAACGGACAAGGCTGCTGCAATGAAATAGGGCACGAGTCCCGGTGTTGGTGCTGGTGCTGGTGCTGCTGATGATGACCGTGTTGACCTTGATGTGCAGCGTGGTGCAGGAGGTGGTGGTGGTGGTGGTGGTGGTGGTGCTGGTGCTCTGCCGCAGGCGTGTGCGGCTGCTGTGGTGGTGCAAGGGCGTGCAGGACGCCCAGCTGGGGCCCCACATGTGCAGTGTGGCAAAGTTCACTACAGTCAGGCGCATTGCCCCTGCGGTTCGCACTGCAACCTTGTAGCATGTTCCCACTCTGAGGCAGATGCGGATGGTGCGGGTGCATGGGGTGGGGGTGGCCACTGCTTCCATGCACCAGGGCCCCCACCTGTTGTTGCAAGTGGTGTACTTGAGGACGTGCTGTGTGGTGTGTTGGTTGTGGCAAGTGTTGAGGCTGGTGTGGCATGTGCTGTGCGCACGATGGCTGCGGCGGGTACAGCACAAAATGGGGAAGGGCGCTGCCGGGAGGCTGTGCAGGGGCAGCATATGGATGGCCATGAGCGGTGGCGGATTGATGTGAGGTTGGTGCGCTTGACGAGGGGGGGACAGCCGTCACAGAGGTACTGACGTGCTGCTGCTGCTGCTGCTGCTGCTGCTGCAGGAGTAGTTGTTGTTGCTGCTGATGGTGATGGTAGAGGAGGCGGTGGTGGAGCAGCAAGGCGCTGTTGCTGCACAGCTGGTCTTGCAGTCCAAGAGATATTTGCTGTTGATGGCTGTTGTGGCCAGAAAGGAGGACTTTACTGTTCCTGCCCATGTCACTCTGTTGTTGGTAGTGCAGCAGATTGGCCTCGATGCACGGCTGGTGTTGTGCGGCCTTCGAGGCAGGCTGGAAAGCAGCCTGGCCTTGCTGCTGCTGTTTGTGCTGTGGGCCATGCGCTGTTTTGAAAGCTGTGCGCGCCGCATGCTGCAGCTGCTCACGGCTCAAGCCTTTGCGTGGGAGGCGCGCTAAAGTACCCTCATGCTGCTGCTGCTGCTGCTGCTGCTGCTGCTGCTGCTGCTGCTGCTGCTGCTGCTGCTGCTTTGGTTGAGGCTGCTGATATTGCTGTCCATGGTCCTGTCCATGGTGCCTTTGATGTTCTTGTTGATCCTGTTGAGGTTGCTCACTCTTTTGATCAGCACCATGAGCCTGAGGGGCCCTACTGCTCAGGGATGATAGGCCGGCAGAGCATGCCGGCCCCGACTTCAAGGATTTGTTGGGGCCTCCAGAACCCTCACCATTGCTGCCACTGCCCTTGCTCCCCTTACTGACAGATGCGCCTGGGGATGGTCGCTTGCGCAGTCCCTACCGAGTGCATGTGTGCATGTGTGTATGCGTGTGTGTATGAGTGTGTATGTGTTCGTGTTTGCGCGTCGGTGCGTGCTTGCATGTGTGTACGTATGTGTGTATGTGCGCGCGCTCGCGCATGTAATCATGCGTGTATGCGTTGATGCATGTGTGTGTATCTGTGCGTGCGCCCGTATAAGTGTGTGTGTATTTATTCGTATGTGCATGCCTGCATGTGTGTGTGCACGAGTGTGTGTTGCGTGCATTTGCGTGTGTATGTGTTTGTGTGTGTGTATGTATGTATGTATGTATGTATGTATGTATGTATGTATGTATGTATGTATGTATGTATGTATGTATGTATGTATACGTGTGTGTGTGTGTGTGTGTGTGTGTGTGTGTGTGTGCGCGTGTGTGTGTGCGCGTGTATGTGTGTGTGCATTTGTGTGTGTGTGTGTGTGTGTGTGTGTGTGTGCGCGCGCGCGCGCGTGAATGCTGAACAGGACGAGCTTGCGAATGGTCAACAGGGCACGAAATGCACGCTGGGCTTCCACTTCTCCAATGGTGAGAGACAGTGTGGGAGTTCACTCACTGGTACAATGAACTTCTGGCTGAGAAGCTGCGAATGAGGGTTGCCACCAGCAGATGGCTTCTTCACTCCTGATGTCTGCCCTTCCTGCTTTTTCACATCTTTCATCTGCTAGTACAAAATGGCATATCGCCAATTCTTTTATAAATCTCCTCGGAGCATCCCGGATTTCATGGAGTCAACTTTGCTAGTTCAAATTGGCACCCAGAAATTCCTCATCCTGCGCATTGGTATTTGAAAGGAAATGCTCCATGTCCAGATAGTTTTATAGAATGATCTTGTATGCAAGGACTTGCAGTGCATGCCACCATGATCTCCATGAACACCGGGGGAACATTTTTTTTGCCAGAGTGCCCTCTTCTTCTTTGGCCCCCAGGAGGTGCAGCGTTCTTGCTGCTTGCCCAACTTCAAGTTGTTGGACAAAAACGAGCACTTCCACTACAAAAGAGTGCTCTGAGGTGTTGAGAAAGCCTCCTATCCTCAGGAGGGGGAGGCTAAGAAGCAGAGGTTGCCACCGTCCTGTCCAGGCACAGCTTTCAGCAAACCAGTGGTTGGAGCAGGAAGGGATGGGTGTGGGTGCTGGGCTGGTGGATGATAACACAGACGTAGCGCCTGCCGTTGAAATGTTGCTTAACATCAGCGGTTCCAGGCAGCGGACTGTGAGCCTGATCAAGACTCACCCTGAGGTGTTACAGGTAGCAATTTCCAGAGAATTTTGTTTTCTAGGGTGTATTCTTTTTCTTTTGTGTGTATGAGCATTCCTTAGTGGGCGCGCTCTTTGAAGCTCAACTCCATGTTTGTTATATCTCTGTAGCACAACCAACAGTTGCTGCGCGGACTTTCACATGTTACAGGCCCCTCTCGAAGCTTGGCAGATTTTCCTGGGAACGTATGGCATCAGGTAAGTATGACACAAGGGGAAGCACTGGCATTGCCGCATTCTCCCTCTTTTCTTTGCACATATGTGTAGCATATCTGTAAGAGAAATTATTGTCACACACACACACACTCATACACACACACACACACAATTAAATGCACACACATACTCGTTGATTTCGCTCGCGCAGTGACTCGTCTTTCTTCAAGCTGCTGTCCAGTCATCCACACCTTTTTACCTCGGGTGTCGCTTTATTCTCAGCAGGGCGTGGGATGGCGTACTTGCAGGTGTGGAAGAGAGATTGAGGTAAAATTGCTTGAAGATCATTGGCGCAAGGGCAACTTTGCACTTACCTCCCCTGACCCACCCACCACCCCCAAATCAGCCTTCTGTTGCCCGAATCCAGACAAAAAGGGTGCCAATCACCTCCCTTTTCAGTTTTCCATTCATCTGCATACCCACCGTGCGGAAAGAGTAGGTTGCAGGGAGTTATGGGGCAAAACTGAGCAGCGAATGCCCATGCATACCTGCCCTGCCAGGCAACCACAACTGGCTTGCAAATCCACAAACTGCCCTCCTAACTTCACCAAGCAATAAACCATAGTATATTGTATCTATCCTGGAAGTTTGGAGTGGTTTGCTGCTCGATCCCCTCCACAAACCTAGTGGCCCACACCCATGCACATGTGGCACTGGCTTTGAGCCGACTAGAACTACAGAGCTTTGCTTGCATGCTGCTTGTGCAAATATGAACTGGCTTACTGCAAGACAACTTGTTGTATTTGACGTCATGCACACTGACACCCCCCCTTTTAATTCAAGCTTTGAGAAGTTTGTCAATGTGTTTAGACGTATCTAGAATTCTGTAGGAACGTCTCAAAATAATTCAAGAGGGGGGACCCCTGACCCACCCACACCCATATGAATTAATAGCTCTCCAGCTCAGGATCCCAGATATCCAGTTTTTGAATGGATGAACACATGCCTTCCGGGAGTTTTTCTCCTGCACAAAGGACAAGAGGAATCCCCTTTATGTTGCTTTCCGATCAAGGAATTCAGTGAAAGTGCTCCAGGAGAGGACAGATGAACTTGCGCTGTCATACAGTATGATTCATACCTACATTTGCAGTAGATCATTGCTTCAATTTGGCTGATTGAGACAGCAATCTTTCTTGGGCTTCAGAAGGTCACGCTTGCAATTGTTGACTTTCGCCTGGGACTAGGATTGTGCACCTTGGATGCAATCCTGCGTAGTAAGGTGGTAGTGGAGCTTGTCCTCATCTACCAAGGTCGCAAAATCTACTCTCAACTTTCCTGACTTTCACAGCAGGGGCACAGCAGGGGCACAATGACTTCTCAGCACATCAGCTCCGGGTCATGTGTCTTTCGTGCTGCGTGGTTCCCAGGGGCCGCATGCTCTCGTGCTTCTCAATCTTGAGGAGCGCATTTGCAGTGCTGCATAGCTTCTTCCCAGCCAGTTAAGAGCTTCTCCATTCCACAGGCCCTTGTGAAGGAGCAGCATGGATTCTTTTTGAATGCCCTTTCCACCTTCAGGGTCAAAGTGCTGCTCATTGGCAAGGGCCAGTGAAAGAGCTCGTCCCAGGCTGGGAGCGCAGGGCCCTAGTCTCTGGCTGCAATTTGCCTTTCTGGATGACACCAAATCTCTGGGTCTCAACCTGGTTCAGCTGAGCCAAGCATGCATGTGTCATCCATGACAAGGTGCACACAAACAAGCATGTGGAAATCCATGAGCACGGCTGTGTTATTATTATGAAGCCTGACCACCTGGCTTTACCCTCTCTCAGATGACAACATCAAGGCATGGCCAGCGGAACGATCATGGCAGAGCCTTATCATCTCTGAGATCTCTTGTAACTCAAACTCCCAGGCATTCTCCTATTCACATGGCTGACGCATCAAGGCTTGGCCAGCTTTTTGGTCGTAGCAGAGCCCTTTTCATTCACCACGGCCTCCGTGGTTTCCATGGTGCGGATAGAAGTTCTGTTTGCATCAAAAATTGCTGAGCCAGGATGTTGTGTGGGAGAACCATCTCTTACAGCGGAAGCATGGACACTGGTGTGCTAATTGGATGGCGATCTCAGCGCTTGTTTGTTTACACCCTCATGCTTTGCCCAAATTACTGCATCCCAGCAGGCCACGTCGGGGATGTACATGGTTCAGTCGATGCTCTCCCTCTGAGCAGCTCCATTGTCTGCTTGCTGCCCTGTTATGTCAATCTCCCCTCAGCAGAGGAGGAACCATCAATGGTCGTGAGCGCTCACATGCAAAGTGTTATCATCAACGATGGCCCATTGCACTTTTGCTGATAAGTTCAGAGCCTGTTTGAGTAGGTGTGTATTTGTAGAGATGCAACCAGAATGCAAACCGCAGCAAGGATCCTCTTGACTAACACTATGCCACAGCCTTGTTTGCAGACGCTTGTCCTATGCTGCTTGCTGTTGCCTTGCGGTTTTATAACCAGCTTTATTTGGTCTCTCGTCCATACAGAAGATATCCATTGATTTTGATTTGCGGTCTTTCACACTCGTATCTACACTGCTTTTCTTGGCCTAAAGGACAACACTTCCAGGCCTCACCGAACAGACATTTGATTGTCCTTATTAACCAAAAGACACCGAAAAGCACGCTTGCCTTGTGCACTGCATCTCCCAGCCTGTGCGCTAAGGAAGTGGCTTGAGTGGCGCCAATCTCCATCCATCCCAAGAGCCTTTACCTCGTACAAAAATTTGCCTCTTGGTGCCCATTTGTGCTGTGCAATCCCATCAGGCCTGTTCACAAAGGAAGTGGCCTCAGTGTCCCTGATCTCCATGCATTCCAAGAGCTCTTGCCATAAGAAATACCTTTCCATTTGCGGCCCCCTTGTGCTCTGCAGTCCCTAGGTCTGTCCGCGAGGGAAGTGTCTCAAGTGGTGTGCCGCGTGCCTGAGCTGCTGGTGAGGTGCGATCCTGATCACTGTGCGCCCGTGGTGCACTTCTTGACTTCCCCTTTGGCAGGCGAAGGCAGCAGCAATGAGGGCAGCGGCACAAGTGGGCGAGGTGATGATGATGATGATGATGATGGAGTGCAGGGGCTTGGTTTGGATGCAGAGGAACTCCGGTGCTTGGTGGCCAGGTGGGAGTGGGCAGCGCGAGGGTCTGAATAAAGTCTGGTGCAGGTGTTTCTTTAAAACCGTACATTGAAAAGTTTAGGCCAGGTGTGTGCCTGCAATTTTCAGTTGTGTCCAGTTTTCAGTTTGATTAAGAGCAGCCCAAGAGAGATCATGGGCTGCATTTGGTGCTCTAAGCTTTTTTGTCTTCAGCTCAGCAAACACAGGTATTTAAGTTTTTTTTGTGATGCAGAGGATAGAGTTTAGTGACAGTACAAAGCGCCCAGAAGGCTTTTCTCGTATGAGCCTCTGGATCTGCTTTTTTTGGCAATTTGTTTTTTGGCCTACTGCATTTATAAAAAGCATGCACATACAAGGGCATGCATGCATGCCTCATTAGTCAGTCCATGGAACAGGCCAGTAGGCTCTGCTGAATAGCACTTGAACTTTGCAATAGTAGCATGCATTCTTGAGCACAATGGACGTTTGAAGTTTAAAAGTCCAAACTCTCACAACTTCAACTGTCACAGCTTGTGTCTGCTACTCCGATCATTCCAGATGAGCGCGCCAGGTGCCCAGAGGCACGCATTGCTTCTTGCATTGCCACAGGGGGTCAGCTGAGGCTTTTCACAGCGCTAGGGTTTGTATACTGCCAGTTGGGGCACACATGCCTAATCAGCCGCGGCGTGAACGCTACTTTTTAACACCAAAACTCCAAACCTGACCACCCACTGTGCCAAATTGTGTGATTTGGATTCCTTGTAACAAAAAATATCATTGCAAAAGAAATGGATTGAAAAGACCCAATGGTTGGTGTTTTATGGCGATTTCAGCCTTTTTCCAATAAAAAAAACACTGAATTAGGGTTTATGTGCACCATTAAGCTTTAGCTTAGTCTATTTAAGCACACAGGGCGCCTCACACAAATCTGAGCACATGCCCGGGTAGCTTATAAAGCCAGCTACAGTTAAAAGCCAATTTTGTTTCAATCAGATGAAGTGGCTGTGAGTTCGCACACTTTAAAGACAAAAAAGGAGCATATTTGGGCATGTGCTCAGCTGACCCCCTCTGTTGAACTGCCATAGTATATTGTCAAGAGCATGCTGTGTGTCTTGCTTTGTGAATGATATGGTGGTCTGCAGCTGTGCCTGCCTGCTTGGTCCTACGTCCTCAGGTGCCCCAGTGTGCTCTTGCAAGATGTGGGGACACAGCTGCGCCCGCGTGTGCACTTCCTGCTGCAAATAGGGCTGAACCCAGGGCAAGTGAGTGGACAGCTGGTGCATGTATTTGACTTAAAAACAAGCAGGCTGCTGCGAAAAGCAGGGCTCCAATGGCACCCTCAAAGCTGTATTAATTATCTCCAATACACTCTAGGAGAAGCAAGTTCGGCTTGGTGACACGTTAGAGTAGCAGCATCTTTTGTATAACTTTTAACCTTATAGGACTACATCAATTTCTTGATTGAAATAAAGACTGCAAGATCATTCTGGGCTGATTGCATTGTTTGTATTCATCAGCTTTCAAGGGCGCCTGCGCATGCCTGCCAGCACGCACATGCGCGCGCGCGCGCGCGCGCGCACACACACACACACACACACACACACACACACACACACACACACACACACACGCACACTCACACAACACACACACACAACACACACACACGCACACACACACGCGCACACACACAACACACACACACACACACAATGCACACACAGGTCAAGCAGCTGGTGCTAGTAAGCAGCTCCCACCTTGTCCGCCCTCCTGAGCAATCCCTATCCCAGCCGATAAATTTTTTGCAGTGCAAGTGCGGCATGGACAAGCAGCAGACAGTGCACATCATTGCAAGTGCACCTGGTAAGCAGGTCATGTGTTTATATGTGTGTGTGGTAAGTCGGAAGAACTTGCACAGTAATCAGTTCTAACTTCACGCACAGTTGGCCCTGAAGTCGTTGTGTTCGCAAATCTTGTTTAGCTCGTGAGTTCCGTCAACTTCAACAAGCGATCTGCACAGCTGGACCAAATTACACAAGCTTTCCAGTACTCCTGTGCATGTTCCTGTGCACACTCGTTTTCTCTGAAGATTTGAAGTCTGTCTTTCTTGTGCTTTGGGTCCTGAGACAAGTGCAACCCATGAGCTGGTGATGCGCACTAAACGTTGCATGCTTGCTGTGAACACTTCTCTTTTGATCGTTCACCACTTTTGCACACTTCAGTGATCAATCTGTCCACCACTGTGCATGCCATGCATGCTCAATCAAAAAGTACGCCCCATTCGCAAGTGCATATGCCGCCTCTGCACAGCAACACCACTGCCCCTCGTGACATGACACTCCTCACCAGGCGTGGCCCACATGTCTGAGTCCAATTTAGAGCGCAAGTGGAGCTACCTGTGTCAGGAGGTGTTTTCGCGAGATCCGCATGAGCAGGCCGCTAGCGGATTGAAGATGCAGAGCAGGGATGTGGCTCCCAGGACAAAGGATGGGGCTAGAAGCAGGGAGAGCAGCAGCAGCGGCGGCAGCGGCAGCGGCAGCAGTGTGGCCTGCAATGACTTCAATGACAGCTTTGCAGCATCCTCTTCAAAGGTAAAAAAAAGTAGTTTAGCTTAAGTGCCACAGCCAAACAAGAGTCGTGGCCACTGGCTGGCTTCAGCTGGGAGGGATCTTCCCCCCCTGCGCCTGTTTGCCCTGCGCCTGATCGCATGGTACAGAGGTTGATATCTCCTGTACCTGATAGCATGGGCAACACGCCCTGCACCTGATCGCATGGTACAGAAGCTGAGGGCTCCGCAAGCGTTTCAAACACAGAGGTCATGTCAGCACTCTTGCCCATGTCTTCCTCAAGCAGCCTCCGCCCCTCCCACATGCCGTAACCTGCTTTTGTTATCCTCCCAATTGCTCCTCTGTTCACCCAAAAACTGCCCATCACAGGCGCGTGCTGCAGTTCTGGCGTATCCCCGCGTGTTCGAAAAGTCGCTGCTCACGGACATCGGCCCACGCTTCTGTTATGCACGAGACAAAGGGCTGCTGACCAAGTTGTTGGACTTCAATGAGCTGGTGTGTGTTGTGGGAGGCATGAGTGAGGGAATCTGCCTACAAAAAAATTGATTAATCAGGCTGCTGGCATTGCCTCCTCTGGGTCACCCATTTTTGTCGTTAAGTAGCAGAAACTTCAAGGACCTCTGTGTCCTACCTTGGGAAGTGTGAGCCATGACCCTTTCACGTGCTGACCTGCAATTGTATGCCATTCATGTGGCTGCCAGCAGTGTATCGAAGAAATTGAGTCAATGAGTCAAAGAAAGAAGGAGGCAAAAGGCAACCGAAAAAACAGGTTGTGTTGGTGTGGCAAGGCTACTGTCAGGGCCACCTTTCTTCTCCACAACAAGCTTTGTCTTCTGGGCTGCTGCATCGGTGATGTATCGAGCTGCTTCTTTTTTCTGCACTGCTCACAGCTGCTATGGCTGCATAACCAAAAACCAATTGCTGAATAGTGTTGAAACGTTGGACGGCTACGCTTTTTTACTTGCTGAATGCATTGTTCTTCCTATGCATGAGCATCCCTGCTTGTTGAGCCTGAGCAAGGTGCAGAGGGCACAGACGCAATATGCACACGTTTCAGACTGCATGCATTCTGAATGGCAGTTAAACCCTCTTAGAACCTGCGCTTGTTTTACAGCATGGCTCTGTGATGATAAGTTTGGGGAGGATGCTGGAGGCAGACAATGTGCAGTTCCCGTTCCTCATGGACAGCGACAGCGAGTGCTTTGAGCAGTACTGCAGGTGAGTCAGCTGTGTTTCTTTCTTCTTCCCTCCTACATCACACGCACAGAGAGAAAGCCTTCCTCGCCTAGTTTTGAATGAGGGCTTGTTGGGCATTATTGTTGGTCATGCCGACAAGTGTGTAGCTGTGCACTTTGACTTCTGAAGAAGATGGCATTGCCCTTGCAAAGCATGTCCATTTGCAGGCTGATCATAGTGATGATTGTGTTACGTATTGCTTGCTGAGTTCATGTGTGCCTTGCCTTTTTATGTTCGCATCTGCTGGCTTGTAATGCACTCTCAAAGTGTGTGTGTATTTATAAAACTTGGACACTACGATATGCTGGACTTTAAAAAAGGCAATTTGTGCTCGACTCTCCGAAACTTATGCGACCTTGCTAGAAATACCAGAGGGGGCGGCACGGCCCAAATTGCTGAAAATGTTCTTTCCTGCCAATATTTTCCAAATCTGACCATGCCAACTATTATAAGATAAAGAAAAACTAAATTCACCAAAAAACAGGGTTGGGTCATACGCGGTCTTGGGAGGAGCCGTACGCGTTAAAACGTTTTAAATACGCGTGCGAAACTAAAATACGTAATTTTAGAGGGCCATTTTGGGGCGGGGGGTCTTGGGTGGTTGGGACCCTCTGAAGGGGGTCCCAACCAACGCTGGTTGGCCGGGGGGTTAACCCCCCCGGCCCCCAATGGCCATGTACATTAAACATGCCCAAAGAAAAGGGTCTTGAGTGGGGTATGTCACAGTGCCAGAGCCTGAGGATGATGCAGAAGGGGAGAGCAAGGTACGTACGTACGAGTGCAAGCTGTGCAAGCACAAGCTGTGGCTGTACAGCAACCTGCGTCTGCTCAAGCGCACCCAGGACCTGCAGCAGCTGGGGAAGGTTCAGCCTTGGATGGAGGAGAAGGAGGAGGAGGAGGAGGAGGAGGAGATGGGGCAGGAGGGGTCCAGCAGTGAGGGGGATGAGTGGTTCACAGGCGATGAGGACGATGCAGAGTAGAAGCTGGGGCACAGCGTGTCGTAATTGTTGAAAGGAAGCATTGATATTTGAAATGATACCCTTAGGGCGGGTCCGCGAAGCACTGCCTGCACACGTTTTTTTCAACGTATGGCAAACAGCCATTTTTAGCATACGCGTTTAAAACGTGATTTTTTAAAAACGTGTGCAATCGCATTTTCGCGTATGACCCAACCTTGCCAAAAAATGACATGAATTGGTTGACCCCAGATCACTCTCTTAGCCTCACATCACCCTAAAATGGCCCACAGCTCCACCCTGAGATTTTTCACTCCCAGAATTTTGTATTTGTAACTCTTTTATACACTGCCAATATCCTGCATATTCAAAGGAGGGGGTCTAAAATTGACCATTTTGGCACCCCTTGTGCTGGATTTTCTCCAATGGAAATGACTGGAAATCTGTATCTCACCAACCACTGGGTCTTTTCACTCCATTTTTTTCTCCGATGTTATTTGTTTGGTATAAGAACTCCAAATCACTAAAAATCATCCAATTTGGTGCAGTGGGTGGTCAGGAATGGAGATCTGGTGTGCAAAAAGTAGGGTTCGTGGTGCGGCCGACCAGGCATGTTGCCCACAAATTCCACCTTTTAAGCTTGGGTACGTTGGATCCACATTTTGGTGCTAAGCTTGAAAGATGCAATCCATGGCTACTTGCTCTGGGAACATTTGAAGGATACCCCCATTTCAAGCCCCCATCGCCCCCCTCTGTAGAAATACCATGCAGAACCCTGGTCAGGACCAGTACGCCCCCCTTCCTTTAGCAATTGAAATCTCTAACATGTGCACCCTGCTCTAGCAGAGTTCTTTTGACATTGTGCACATTTTGTCAGGCACTGTCCAGCAAATTCTGTCAAAGCATTTATGTGTCCTGAGCATCCCTAATGTAGTAGCCACGTCTAGTGAGCTTAATCCAGTGCTTCGATTAAGGATTTTGGGTTGGTAGCATTTTGGCAACCAAGGGTGCTCTTATCAAATAAACGTGTAGCACAGCCCAAGAATTCTTCGCCAAAATTTTGGCAACACACCCACAGACATAAATCCAGTGCAATTGACAAAAAAACGAAGAGCCCCTTCAAAAGCTCTTCCCAGCCTGAGCCGTCACACCAGCGCTTGTGGGGCAGTTTTGTTTGGTTTGGCTGTTTGCTTCAGCTAAGCTGCCTGTATAGGCAGGTACAGCTATGTAACCCTATCCTGTCCTATCCTTGTGGGGCATGATGTTGGAGAGCTTGAGATTGTAAAATAGATGCTCCAGCTCTTGCTGCTGCTCATAAGCGACCATGGGCCGCAAATGGGTGATGGTGGTCCACCATTGGTGGAGCACAGCTGCAAACTGCTTGAACGTCTGCGCAACACCATGCTAACTCGCTGCATGCAAAAGCCTGTCGATTGCTGGGCCCTTCTGCCTCTCCTGCAGCAACAGCTGCTCCTTGTGCTGCTTCCAAGCCTTCACAACCTCTGCATGCTGGCAAGCCCGGGTAATGGGAATATATGCTTCCTGCTGCCGCCACTGTGCTTTGGTCAGTGCACGCTTTTTCATGCCCAAATGGAACTGTCCTTCTTGTGGGCAGCGACGCAAGGCAGTCCACTTTGCTAGCCCATGAGCATGGCAGGCACTTTGCCTGGGCAGTGCATGCGTGCATGGATGCATGGTGCGTAGCTGTGCTCCCCCCAATGCTGCTGATGCTGGGGGTGCACTGCCTGCTGCTATTGCTGCATTGGAGGAGGGGGTAGGTGCCTCTCCCTAGGGGAGGCACCTTTGATTTGAGGAAACTTTCTCTCTTTCTTTTTGCTTTTGCTTTTTTCCATGGAGCCTTTTGTACAAAATCGAAAGGTAAATGTGGCGATAAGGGATGGTCCCCAGAATTTTCCGCGTCGCCCCGTGGCGACGAGGGGTGCTCCTAGGGTGCCCTCCCGGGCACCCCTCGTCGCCACCATATGCGACACAATGTGCTTAAAGCGTGACGCGTCTCCCCTAATCGAAGCACGGGCTAAATCTCTTCAGTGCACACCTCTAACCATGCACTTGCACAAGCTCAGCAGCTGCTCCATGTCCATGCACTGCATCAGCCTTGCTTGTATGCAGTGGCTTCATGCCCATGCACTGCATGAGTCCATGCTTAGCAGCGGCTAGGTCCATGTGCTGCATCAGCCTTGCTCATCTTGCAAGCGTTCTGCTTGGCCTCCTCCCTGTTCTCATCCCCCACTTTCCATCTATAACTTGTCCATTGCCTTTTTTGCATTGTGGTTATCTTCCGGGGTGTTTTACCTTAGCACTTTCTCCACTACGCACCATTGTGTGACTCCTTTTCAGGCAATTGAATTTCTCATTTCACAGAAGCACCCCTCGAAAAAAGAAGAAAAACCCTAGAGACGCGTGGTCACTGCACATCCCTAATTTTCCTCCAAATTTTTTTCCTTTTTGGCAACCAAGCAGGTTTTATTTCCTCTTGCGTACCCTCGTTGTGCAACTCCTTCCTAGCCTGGCTTTCCCCTCCTCGTTACCCTTAATACGTGCCCTCCTTGGCTAAGAGGCAGCAATTTCTCATTGTGCAACTTGAGTGTCATGGCAGGGTTCTTTTAAGAGCAAATTTCGAACCCAAGGCTAGTGGAACAATGAATATAAATAAAAGTTAATATATGCCCTTCAAAGGAATTAGAGAAGCCGGTCGCCTTCTGCCCCATGTAACAGCTAGGTGCTGCTGGGGGTTTCTGAATGCCCCATCCTGCTACTTGTGTGCGCAGCTAGGTAGCCTGCTTCCCAGGAAAACAAATGTCCATCCATGCAGCCCTTTTCTAAAAGCTGTTAGCCACATGGACCCATCCTTAGGAATCTGTTTTTTTCTTCACAATTGCATACGCATGTCAGGCTATTTATTTTACTCGTTGCGCACCATGGCTGCACACCCCTTTTAACTAATGATAACTGCATTGCTCATGGTGTGATGCGTAACAATCAAGAGTTGGTACAATGTATCATTTTTCTTTCATTCATGCTACCTGTTCTTACCCTCATGACAGCAATGTATTGGGTGCCAATTGGCTGATGAGAAGAAAAGAAAAAAAAAAACTACGTAGGCAGAGGAAACTCTCCCTACATCAATTAAGGAAAAGGAGACACATTGGCTCAGAAGAGCCGTGAGCCTCCTCCACCACAAAACTACAAAGAAGAAAAGCTAATGGGGATCTGGAGGGTTGCTGGAAGCACCCGGCTCCAGAATCTGGCTGTGAGAAGCATCACTATTTTCCATAGCACGATCTTACGCAAAGCGATGTTTTTTTGCTTTTTCTTGCTCGCAGGCAGTGGAAACGCAGCTCTCAAGTCCAGCTCACAGTGCCTAATGCTCCTTTCAGTGAGAGTAGCTGGTAGCTGCTTATTTCCGCTTGAGGTCCCATTGACCTCTAATTTTGCTGCATTTTTATTTGCCATTTGTACATGGAGTGAGCGTTTTAGAAGTATGCTGAGTGGAATTGCTGCATGTATGCTGTATGATCTATTTGTTTATGACCTTGTTCCCTCAAGGTCGCTTACTTCCACAGGCAACAGCCCAGGCAGCTCATCCTAAATGGACTTGTCTGTTAGTTTTTGAAGTGTATGGTCATGGTCACTACCAGAGCTGAACAACTCCCGCATATCGCTGGACATGCTCTTTCCCGGTTTTCTTTCTCAGATCTAAATACACGAACCATTCTTAGTCCATAAGATGACACGTTTAAAAAAATTGATGAATGTCGGAGAACCCCAGATCACTCTCCTGGCCTCAGATCACTCAAGAAGTGTCCACAGCTCCAACCTGGGACTATTTTTTTACTACCAAATTTCTGTGTTTGTGACCTACACATACATTGCTAACATCCTGCATATCCAAAAAAAGGAAAGGAGGAAGTCAAAATTTTTCATTCGGCACCCCTTGTGCTGGATTTTCTCCAGGTAAATGGCTGAAATTCTGTACCTCACCAACCACTTGGTCTTTTCACACCATTTTTTTGCAATGATATGTATTCGGCATAAGGACTCCAAATCACCAAAAATCACCCAATTTGGTGCAATGGATGGTCAGGAATGGAGATCAGGTGGTCAAAAACTAGGGTTCATACCACAGCTAATCAGGCATGTGTGCCTCAACTGGAACCTCCAGCACCTTGGTGCTACAGAAAGCCTATTTTACAGGATATCAAAGGAACCCCAGCTTGACAAGTGCCAGTTGGAGCACACACATGCAGGGCAAAAGACAGGCAATGTTAGGCCTCAGTTGTCCAGCTTTTGGTCACTACTTGTGCTATTAATCATGGACGCAAAAAGTGTTCTGGCTTGCATTGTTGATTCAATAATGGCTCGTCGCTGGATAATATCTTCCCGAACAAACGAATAAATTTGTTTCTCGATAACTCGGCCCATCAACTTGTTTAAAACAGGATGGATGACTCTAAGACAGTGCTGGCAAGGCCCTTTCCCCTCTCCACAACTGAGGACCGTGTCAAGGCTCTCTTTGATGCCTTGGGAAGGTAAGTTTGCCTCTCCTGCAGTTTTGCATTTGAAGGAGGTGCTCTCAAGTGAGCCTTGGGGCGTCCTGTGAAAAGTTGACCGGTCACTGGCATAGCTTGTCTCATTCGGTGTTCTGGATACAGAGTCAAGAGGGTGAAATTGAGAAGGGATGAGAGCAATCAAGCCTTCCGGGGATCAGTTTATGTGGAGTTTGAGAGCCACGACACAGCTGCTGCAGCAGTGGCAAACCCTCCCCTGCGTCCCAATTCGAAGACGGAAGTGCTTGAGGTAGGTACCATTGTGCCATCAGGACCTGATGTGGATTGTGTTAAATGTGTCATAATGGGGCAATGAGGTCTATCTGCACAAAACCAATTGTGCCCACGTAAACTCATGCACAGGCGCGCACGCACACGCGTACACACACGTACACACAAACATATACAAACACGCACACGTGCCTTCAAGGCATTACCTCCCATATAATGCCTTGTGTCAAAGCACACTTGTGTGAGCACATGCACGCGCGCGCGTGCACACACGTACACACACACACACACACACACACACACACACACACACACACACACACACAGACACACACAAACACACACATACACACACACGCACGCACGTACACACACGTACATACACAAAATCATTCAGGTCATTTTGAAGACAGAATATCACCGCCAGAAGCAGCAATCGCATGCGCGCCAGCCACAGAATGGGAGCAAGGCCCACAAGCGTCCCCGCCACAGCAGCAGCACCGAGCAGCAGCCGCAGCAGCTACAGCAGCATGGCGCCCCAATATCATTTCCCCCACCTCCTCCTATTTACGCCCATCAGCAGCCTGACATGGACCTGGATCAGGAACTGATGGCATATGCTTCAGGGGATGTAGCGCAAGCAGGTTGGTTAGAAAGGAAGCAAGGATGGAGGGGAGCAGAGATAGAGAGAGAGAGAGAGAGAGAGAGAGAGAGAGAGAGAGAGAGAGAGAGAAGAAGAGAGAGTAGAAGGGAGGTAGGGTGCAAGGATGGAGAGGGAAAAGTGAGAGGAAGTTTAAGGGGGTGGGACACAAGGAGGAAATGGATCAGGGACTGCAGAGAGGGAAAGACAGGCTGCTAAAGCAACATGGCATAGAGCAGGATGTGTCTTGCTTTTGTCGCGCAATGTACTGTCATGCATGTTCTGAGAAGCACACATCTCTGGTGATTACCTGGTAATCTATAGAGAGCTGTCATCATAAAACCAAGTTTCCAAAACACCTGTGCATCTACAAGGTCAACACCTGGTTGTCTGTCTGTCTGGCAGAGAGAGCACCATCAGCAACTCTGACTTGCATCATGCTTTTGCATTCAACACTTCCATCCACTTCTCACATTGAGTTTGTTGCAGCAGCTGGCACGCAACTGGTAGCAGCCTCCATTGGGTCAACCTCAAGAATCAGTTTTAGTCTCTCCTTTGACCTTGTTTTGCCTACCCCCTAAGTGTGCATTCTGAAGGATCGCTTGTGTTTGAAGTACATGAAGGGCATCAAGGCTGCAAATGAGCACAACCTGTCAGGCTGGCAAAAAGACCAGTGTCATTCAGGGTCGGCCAACACGGTGTATCTACTCTGGCGTGTGTGTGTGTGTGTGTGTGCGCGCGCGCGCGTGCGCACGCGCGCGTGAGCCAGTGTGTTCAAGCATGTCAAAGGTTACACATAACGCATTGGCTCTCGTGTTTGCGATAACACTCTTTCCTGTCTCTAACCATGCAGGGCCCTCCAGTGGCACCCAGGTTCACCATCAGCAGCAGTTCCCACAACACATAGGGATGGGGTATGGGGGGCATGCAACACATGCAGCTAACACTGCAAATGCACTGCGCAGGATGCAAGAGGCAGAGCAGGTGCGGTAGTTATGGTGGTGATGGTGGTGGTGGCAGTAATGGTTCAAATGCACTTCGTAGGATGCAAAGAGGTAGAGCAGGTGCGGTGGTGATGGTGGTGGTAAAGGTAGGCAAGTCCGCTTGGCATCAGAGCAAAAAAAAGCAAGTACGTGAAGTGCAAGTGATTGGGTGAGCTCCCTTAAATCAAAAGAATGCTCGCTATTGTTGTTGCTCTTCCTCCTGTGCGTGTGTAAGGAGATTTTGCGAAAGTTGCCCCACTTGCTTTTGTTAACCAATTGGAGTTTGGCAGGCACTAAGAGCCATGTCATGTCTTCATGTCATGCTTCCTAGGAGCCTGTTCTTTGTTGCATATGCGCAGGACAAAGTTTTTAGATCAACCTCACAAAGCTAAATCATTGGCAAATGTGCTGCTTGGATATGCTATAGGTTTTTGCCACGAGTGTGCGAATCCCACATGCATGCACCTGTTTGCGCGAGCACTCACACACACACACACACACACACACACACACACACACACACACACACACACACACACACACACACACACACACACACACACAGGCCTTGGCAGTGCAACGGGAACAGAACTCGTCCATGCTTAACAGGCTGCTCACAGCACAGGTGAGAGGAAACTAGTCCTAATCATAGGATGACGAGGGTGTGCAGAGATGGTGTACGTGAATGGCGTTGTGCTTTATGACTGGCTTTTAGACTCTTTTTGCAAAATGGATTACGTCTGGGTTTTGCATGGTGCGTGTCTGACTTGTTCACAAGGTGCAAAATACACATTTTTTTCTTGCTTGTTACATGCAGCCTCGTCCTTCCTCTTACCACAGGCTTCATCCCTAAGAAAGTCTGTTTATCTCTAAAGAATTCCAGCTATAGGGTCACAACTGTGATTGCCAACCCTACTCGGCACCTGCAGGCTGCAGCTGAAGAAGCGCAATCACGTGAGGTAGCAGTCGCTAGGAAGCTACTGACCAAGGAGGCAGAAATTGGCAGCTTGAAAGGGGAGGTGAGCGTGGCTCAAGAAGGGGAGTGTGGGTTGCGCTGCTTTGGATGATTCATGCATCTTGTGCATCCTCCATGAGCGTGACGAGTTTCAAGGCTAAAGGAATGCAATTGTGAACATCCGTGCCTGTGTTGCGGAGGACCTGCCTCTGTTGGAGTGCATGGTCATGAGGCCAGCAAGACGGCCTGTTTTAGTTTTTTTGCGCAGGTGAAAGTGGGTATCATTTTATTTGAGCACAGCTTTAGTCTCAGCATGTGGCACATTTTTTGGGGTACAGGTGGAGGCGGCAAAGAGCATGGCCAGAGCACGCACAGAGTCCATACAAGGCCAATTCAAGGCACGCATCCACGACTTGGAGGTGCAGGTGGGTCAGCACAGGGAGCATTTGCGACTTGGAGATGGAGATGGGGTTGTGATGGAGAATCTCCCTTAAATTTCCCTTGCCCTTCTTAGAGCTACTGCTGCCCTGTGGATGAAGTAATGTGGCGGAGGGGTAATTGGCATCATACCAGTGTGTCACCCCAGACCTGCAGCAGTTGTCCTGTGGGCTTAATGCAGTGGCAGAGAAGATGACGGTTATCTCGCCACTACAATGTTTACCTGGTTGGCCTATCCTGTGGGTCTACGTACTCTTTCAAAGCTTTGATGATTCATGGATCATTCGTGCTTCTTCATATCTGGATCGATGGCAATTTGGAGATTCTTAAAACATTGTTTTGTCTGTTCTCTTTATTGTTGCCCTTGAACGGCGTTCAACGCGTTCAATGAACGCGCACACGCTCGCGCGCGCACACACACACACACATACACACACACAAGCACACACACACACACATACACACACATACACACACACAAGCACACATACACACATTTTTTGGTATGCATCACAGGTCCACCAGCTGAAAGATGACAACAATATGTTGCGTCGCGAGAGGGACCAAGCCGACGCGCGCACTCGCGCTGTTGAGCGCAAGTTGAAAGCCCTTACAGCAGCAGGAGCAGGAGCATCAGCAGCAGGTGGTGCTGCGCCCAGCAAGCCTGGCATAGATGGCTCTGAAGCGGCGGCTGGGAAGGCTGAGGCTCCGAGTAAAAATGGGAAGGCTGCAGCTGACCTGGGCTCGGATGATGATGCCTAGAAAGCCCTACACAATGTCGACTCGTAAAAACGGGGCTGCGAGGCTGTAGCATCAGCCTGGCATAATGTACTATGTGGGGCTGGCGCCTGCTGTGTTTCTTGCTACTAATTACGCTGTGGCTGTTTTCTATTTGACAGTGTCAACCTCTGTAACGCAGTGATCCGATGAAATTGAAAAAATGTTTTTGTTAAATGCAATGGGCTTGTGGCCCGCGTTGCAAACCCTGAAAGCCGCCAAGCAATGTGAGCAAACATTTTAATGTGCTAACTCGCTGCACTTTGTCCTGACGATGTGCATTAGCATGATTTTACTTGATGGGTGATGGTAAAATTGCTCTTGCACTTGTTTTCTGGGCTTTTTTTACATTTCAATTGCTCCTGTTGTTCACTCCTGTCAATGCTTATGAAAAACCCAGGTTTGAAGGCACATTTGGACAAGCCAACGAGCAACTCCGCGGCATGTGCAAACCTCTGCCAAAAATGCAGAATCTGACCTCATGGACTGTGAGGGCTGGGTGCAGCTTCTTTTCTCACTTCATCTTGCTTGCATTGGGACAATGCTCTCAGCTACTAGCTTAGGTATCTAAATTGGCTGCTCAGGCTGATGGTTCAGCCAAAAAGGAGAATATGTGCGGTCTCAAGTCTCACAGAACATTCTCCATGCCCTGTTCACTTCTATAAAATGAAGCCATGGCTGTAAACCCAGGCCAAACCCAGAATTGCAAACAAGAAATTGGAGCAGGCGTCTACTGCCCTCTCACTGACAGCAAAAGTTTTGTCGAGCCCAACGATGCTGGAATTACCAACACCATATGTCGAGCTGAACTAGCAGCAATTGCTGCTGCCATCACGCACTCTTATCCACACATTGCTTCAGACAGTCTCACCTCTCTTCATTAAATACGTAAACAGCTTATTTATCCTGGATAAGGGCCTGAGAAGCACAAACAACATATACAACTTGAAGGGGATGTCCTTAAAATCATATCTTATCTGATTAGCAACTCGCAAACCAATATCTGTGTCTACAAAGTAAAATCTCATGCTGGCATTGCTGGCAACGAATGCGCAGATGCTATTGCTAAATAACAAGCAAACCAAGCCAATAATAACGTGGCTGATACTGGGATCCCTTGCGCAGGCCCTGGCGGAAATTCTTTCTCTCACTTAATTTGGTCAGCCAAGGAGGAATAAAATGAACACAATGCTGACACACCCACAGCTCCTGCTCCCAATCCTGAAGTCACCTACCTCCCCAATCTTCAAAATGCTCTCAAGTCTCACATGCATATAAAACAGACTTGGATATGCCAACCCCAAAACAGGCTACTACTCTTATTATCAGAGCCTATTACCTCATGTTAACAAGAAAATCAGCAATGTCTTTAGGAATATGCCTTGTATATCCTCACCTATGAAGCGCACCATTTTACAGTATCGCACAGGCACCCTCTATAACCAAAAACATGCAGTGCGCTCCAAAAGGTCCACTAACCCATTTTGCCCTCTCCAAAGCTGTCATAAATTAGACAGCGCACTCCACATGCTTTCAGGCTGCCAAAACCACATCATCTCCAACATGAAAACTGAATGTCACAATGTTGCTGGAAGAATTATCATCAAAGCTCTTAGCAAAAGCCCTTAAGGGGCAGGCTTGGTGAACATGGACATAGGGAGTGATGATAAGTTGGCGCAGCACAACCTCCAAATCCCTGCACATGCATCAAACAGGATTATACTCCCTTACCTCTTTCCAAGAAAATTTTCTAAGAGATCTAGACTCACTTCCAGCCGTCCTGATGCTATATTGATTCATCCCTATAAAGCCAAACCCACTTCTTCTCCTTCTACCTCCTGCTCACACCATCATGTGTTACGCAGCAGACACAACCCCACACTGAGGGCCACAACAGCCAACCGCGTGAGACAGCCCCACCAACTTCATGTAAACCAGCGGCACGTGCACTTGATTGAAATCAAGTACTGTGAAGACACGAGGCCTGGACAACAGTTGGAGGCGGCACAGCGGCAGCATGCTGACCTCTGCAAGCTTGTTAGTGCTAAAGTCGTGACTCTCCACACTATACTTCTGGTTGTTGGTGGGACCTGCTACACTGGTCATACCTTGAACCAGTTTAAACAACTTGGACTGGACCATCAACGGGCCCATAAACTTGCTCAAAACCTCCATGCGCATTCGGTTCAGTATGCCCATAAGCTTGTTACCACTAGACGTGCTATGGAAAATGATGCTTCTCACAGCCAGGTTCTGGAGCCGGGTGCTTCCAGTAACCCTCCAGATCCCCATTAGCTTTCTTCTTTGTAGCTTTGTGGTGGAGGAGGCTCACGGCTCTTCTGAGCCAATGTGTCTCCTTTTCCTTAATTGATGTAGGGAGAATTTCCTCTGCCTACGTAGTTTTTCTTTTCTTTTCTTTCTAGTGTTAATGATAGTGGATAATCTTTGGATGGCATGGTCCCTGAGCTGGGAGGCTACTGATTCAGCTTTTTGTTTGGTCAGGCCCAGATCTATGAGAGGTGTAATTGTGTAGTTGTTGTAAATCGTGCCACCAACACCAACTAAGATGATGTGCAACGTCACTTTGTTATTCCTGTTTGGGTTTCTTAAGCTGCGTGTTTCAAGTCTGCTTATGATGTGGGAGTGTTGAGTCTGTGCACGTTCTAAGGTGATGAAGGGATTTGTGTCAGGGCAGGATTTAAGTTCAACAAGGTGAATGTCCCTATCTTGTGGTGGGATCCTGGTAGGATCAAGGTGGGCTTGTCTGCCTGGGATGTGGCGCACAAATAGAGCGTCAGGGCGGCTTTGGTGCCGTGCAGGTGAGGCAGCGCCAATTGGGAAAACCCAGTCTGGAATAGCTCGAAAGGTGTTTTCAGGGACTTATACGCCTTGATCCAGAAGTCTGTCATGATTGCAGCCATCCATGCTAATGAGGGATGAGCCAAAACGGCCTTTGCTGAGGGCTTCTATACAGAGACTAAGGGCCGCGTGGTGTCTGTTGGTGTGCATCCCACTCATTGTTGGGTTGGTACACCTAAGCAGAACATGATAAATGTTGTCTGTATTTGCACAGAGTGGGCACCTATCAGAACTGGTAAGTTAAAGTTGAAGGCATGGCTCTGTGTGTACAGGGTATCCGTTCGATATTTCATGAGATTTATTTGTTGTTTAAGGGTAATCTGATCTGAGAAAAAGGCTGCGAGGTGTGTGGAATGCTGATGCCTTGGCAGAACATGGTGACCACACGAACAAATTAGCCAAATATCATCACTGGATGGCACTTCCTTTGAGACCCTTGTCTGTTCATGGTGCGCCCTTTTCTGTCCCTAGGTATTTGCATCTTGATTTGGGCAAGCGCACGCTAAGAAACATAGCACGTTTTCGCTTACATGCTCATACTTTAAGAGTTGAGACATCACTTTGGCAGGAGCACACATCAACTTGTCATAAATGTGAACAAGGACTCCAAGATGAAAAGCATGCCGTGTTCCTTTGTTCTTGCGCTTCTGTGTGTTCTCTTCGAAGGGCTTATGCACAGTTATTTTCTGACTTCCCCTCGTCTTATAGAATTTTTTTGGACGATTCAGGCACTTTCTACTATTCTCAAGCTAGCTCTGAGGATGCTATTCATTTCTTGCAGAAGCAAACTAACGAGACTTATCGCTTTATTTCTGATCTCATGGATATTTTTTGTGCTGTTGGACCAGTTAAGCAGACCGAGCAGCCAAACTACCTGGCTGAAGGTCAAATCCCATTGTAACTCATTGTAACTCATTAAGGGTAATCTTTAGATTTTTCCAGAAGGAGTTGCTGATTTCCTTGTTTGAAAGCTGAGAGATTAGGTTGTGAGCTTCAGTGTTTGCGTTGGTGGTGGATGGTGTGGCATCGTTAAGCTTCTGCCATCTCTGGTAGTGGTAGCCAGAGGTGTCAGCAGAGCCAAGTCTGTGTTTTTTGTGCATGTGAGAACTAGACGTGCTATGGAAAACAGTTATGCTTCTTGCAGCCAGGTTCTGGAGCCAGGTGTTTCCAATAACCCTCCAGATCCCCATTAGCCCTTCTTCTTTGTAGCTTTGTGGTGGAGGAGACTCACGGCTCTCCTGAGCCAATGTGTCTCCTTTTCCTTAATTGATGTAGGGAGAGTTTCCTCTGCCTCCGTAGTTTTTCTTTTCTATATGATGCAAGCAGCCAAGTTACCTGGTTGTAAGGTCAGACCCCATTTCAAACTATCCCAACATGAAAAAGGCAATACGTAGGGAACACTATTTCTCTCTAGCTGACTGCTGGGTCTTCTCTTATTGCACGTTTTTTTGCTTTTTTAAACCAGAACAACAATAAACTTCCTTTTTTTCCTTCACTAATGAATTGCCTTATATGAGCAGGCTTGCAGTCCCACTTCTTGACTGAAGGCCTTATCCCTGTAAACCTTGTGAACCTTAATGCACGCTCAGCGTGCCACGCTGGTAAGTTATTATATAACATTACTTTAATGAAGGTGATGGTCATTGAGCCAGCATCTCCTTTGGAATTGATGCAAGGAATGCCTTGGTTCCTGCTAATCAAAAAAAGAAATACAAGTTGGGTTCATTAAACACCAAATCAACATAACCGAAAAGAAGGCGTATGGCAGTATCAGTTCTCAGCTTGGATTTTCTGAGTCGGATGATGTATAGGCTGCTGGCTGCTCAGTACACCTTTCAGCAGATATAGTCACGAGACCACACCCAGCACATATCAATGCTTTGATTGCTCT
>OU611762.1:9383752-9648752 GCA_914767535.2 Dunaliella primolecta | reverse complement strand
TGTACAGCAAAGCAGCAGAGAGGCAGGATGCTCCCTGTGTGACGCAGTGTGCAGCAGTTGCCCAATGTCTGCAGCAGATGCCTAACATCTAACAGGCGCTGCCCCGGGGGCTGCTGCATGGCAGGTGATAGGCAGGGGGCTTTAACATTAGGGATGCATGATGCCGGGCATGGTGCAAAGGCATATGATGGACCTGGAGGAGAAGATCTATGGGGACGAGCAGAAAGCATGCTCCTGCATAAGTGCATTTTTCTTCATTCTTTTGCATCAGAGTGCAATAGCGACAGCACGTGTGCCGTGCGCCTCTATTCTAGGGCCATGCTGTGTCTACTGAGCAAAACTTGATGAGGGCCATGAGTGCATTGCGCTATTAAAAGCCTGCTCTTTGAAAACTTGCTGGGAAAAGCAATGGGTCACCATGACTGTTATGACACGCTGGTTGGCTGATAGCTCTGGTTGCGTATTTGCCCACGTGCTTGCGCTGCTTTGCCTGCTTTTCTTGTTTGTGTCAAGGCAATTGTGCGGGCTGTCAAAGCTGTTAAGCGGGTGCGTTTAACATGGAAGGATCCTTCTGACTTGATGTGGGTGTCCTTCCATGGTGGTGGATGTGTGTATGTGCCTTGGAGACTTGGTTAAATGGGTGACACTCTGAGTTTGTCTGGTGCATTAAGACTTCACCATTATTGTTTCCAATACATTGAAGCCGCCAGACCAGGGCAAGCAATAAGAAGCATTGTGATCAAGTGGGGTTGTGCCCATGCATACCAAGCCTGTGGTGGTTGTGCGCTTGCTGGGACCACAGTGTCACCTGCTCTCCAATACTTTGACGGTTGGTTTTGCTCCTTTAATTGCTTCTCTTGAGCCCCGCAAGCTCTCATGCTCTAGCCTCAAATTGCCAAATAGCAAGGAGTTGTACGGTTGTATTGGCTGTTTCAAACTACTCTCTTCTAAATGGCTTCTTTTGCACCACGTGGGGGGCCAATGAAAAGAGAAGAGACGGGGATTGAGGATACTGCATGGTTCAGCAGGGAGTGCCTCCCTGGGTGCTTCCGGAAATGTAGGCATTCCCAGGATCAAGCCCTTGAGGGGGGGGGGTTCCCAGTGTTTGCATCCACCATGATCTCTTTCCTTACATAATGCTTGGAACGCTCACAAAGCTTGCGTAGCTTTTCCTTCTTCTTGGCTAAGATTTCTCTGACAAGCGAGCTAGCAAGAGTCCCACTTAAAGGCCCTCAAACCTAAGGCAGACGCAGCTAGCTCAGGCTTAAGTTACAAGGGGGTTTACAAGGGGGTTTACAATGGTGGCCTACAGCCCGAGACTCTGGCTGATGGCAGCTGGTGAAACAAGCTCAACCAGTATCAAAAATTGAGACCAAGTCTGACACAAATCTAAGAAGTCTGTATGAGTCTTGGTTTATGAAAGCATTGATTTCAGAATCAGTGATAGTATGATGGCAAGCCAAGAATGGAATAAAGTCAGCGTTTGAAGGCGGAGCAAACACACGCAAAGTCTTAAACATCTCCTCAAAAAGGTCCTTGTATCTCGTGCGTAGCTCGCGCACCTCAGCACATTTGCAAAAGAAAAGCACATGTTTTTCATCCTGGACTTCCCCACACTCACACTTATCACAGATACTTGAACCCCCAAGCCATTTACCAGACTCCACTCTCAAGTGATGAGCACGCAATCTAAATCTGCTAATGTTTCTCAAAACATGCTTGTCCAAATCCTTGAACAGATACGAGGGGATACAAAAAGGAGCACCTCTGGGACCACTCTCAGAATTCCCACACCACTTATGGTACGTCACTACCTTCTTGTTAACTGCACGAGGACAAAAAACATCGGCCCCTCTCCACACTTTCTGCTGTCTGTATCGCAAATCACCAATGAACTCTTGCATGGGGATTTTCTCAGCTCTCAGCATGTTCTGTTTGAACGAATCACCATTCCGCATCCCACCAAAAGCATTAGAGACTTCAGCAGCCCAGCAAGAGGAATCAAAAGAAGCCAGACTTAAATCAGCCCTCAGCACACGACGCAAGACTTCACTATTGGAGTCAAGCATGCTATTAAAAAACTTGATGGAGGCACGGAACCAGAAGAACTGCAGAGGCTCCTGGCCACACTCTCTCAACACCGGCCAATTTGTAGTACTGTTCTTTACTCCAAGAATGCGCCTCAAGGAACACAGATGTCTTTTCTGCAATTGACTCTCAAACTCACTGCCTTCTCTCAAGTAATGAGTTCCCCACACCTGGCACGCATACATCCCAGCAGGAATGCCATACACCTTGGACAACCAGAGCATAGCATGAGGCCTGTTTTTCAGGTCATGACCCTTGGCAAACTCCGAAATCCTTCTCTGTGCAGCCATATAAGGCCGCACCGCATGCTCCTCAGCTACCTTTAAATCCATCTTTTTATCCAACAGCACTCCCAAATATTTGAACCTGTCCTTCTCTGGAAGGACCACTCCATCATACGTAAAAGGATTCTGCAGAGGAGAGACAGACGTACTGTTGAAGTGCACCACCTCAGACTTAGCTGTGTTTACAGTCAACCCTTTTCTCTGGGCATACACACGGAGTCTGTCCAGCATCTTCTGCATTTCACCAGGGTCATTCGTAGTTAATCCAAGGTCATCAGCGTACATCATGTGGGACACACCATTCACTCTATCACCAGTCACAGCACCCTCAATGCCCTCACTTATCTCTCTGCCCATATCATTGATGTACAGAGAGAAAAGAAGGGGGGACAAAGGACAACCTTGCTTAACACCGTTCGATGGCTGCACGCGCGCCCTTTTCTCACCATCCATTAGAATGTACTCATCATTATCATACATATCTCTGATCACACTGAGCAGAGGAGTCGGCATTGCATTGCGCTGCAAGTGAGACCAAAGCTGCTGTCTGGGCACGGTGTCATAAGCTTGAGAAAAGTCAATGAAAGCAACGTGCAATCTGGAAGAATTCCGTGGCTTCAATTTTTTCGCAGCATGCTTGAGGTGCCTCAGAATGAACAGAGGATGCAGAGTGCTCCTTCCTGGAAAGAAGCCAAACTGCGTGTCCGGAATCTTTCCCTTTTTCATACACCAATCTGTCACCAGATTTTTCAGCACATTAGCATAAATCCTATACATTACACCGCTAACCGCAATCATCCTATAATTCCCAGGTTTCAGCACTTCCCCTTTTTTGTGAATGGGGCTCAACTTGGCAACCTTCCAGCACGCAGGCACTTTACTTTCAGTCAGCAACACTTTAAAAAGACGAGCCAACAGAGGTACCAGCACATTTACTTGTTTGGTTTTATTCCCACACTGCACTGGCAAGCACGCATGCTTAAGAAAAAGAATCGGGATCGCATCAAAGCCTGAAGAGGCACCAACATTCAACTTCTGAAATTCACTACCCAACATACCTTCTAACACAAATACATCAGGGATCTCAAACTCATCTGGCTCCGGAGCCCACCCAGACTGCGCGCCCCGCCTGAGAAGGACCTCAGGTGGAAGGTTGCGCCGGCCCAGTGGCACAGCCATATCCCTCGCAGATGGGCGAGACTCTTCAAATGTCCTCTTTGCTCTGAAGTGTTTGTGTAGGTGATCATGCCAAGCTGGAGCAGGCACAGGGGTTGTGTGAGGCTTGGTGTGCTTTTTTAGTAAAGCGTGCACTGCCGGATCCTTCCGAAATAGCCTATCCAAAAACAAATTCCGCAACTGTCTCGCGTGCCTTCGCTTCATCCTACGATTGCACCTCATACTTTCCCTCTTGAGAAATCTGCAAGCATGCCTGGCTTCACCATGCTTCACTGCCTCAATGAAAGCCCTACGCTTCTCCCAACATTCTTCATTGAACCACACAGGGTTTAGAGGACCCTTCCTATTACGCTCACGTTTAAAAACACACTTTGCTCGGCCTGACATGCCCACAGCTCTACTGCTCGCTGCCTGGATGATCAAAGAACGCACACAAAACGCCAATTTATCTACATCCCCAGACCTCTCTGCCTCATCAAATTGAGCCAGCATTTCAGCATTGTCCCGAATGTGCTCAGCGTAAACTTGGGCCTTATCCTGCTGCCAACGCAACACTAACTTGTTGATACACTCTCCAGCTTTGCACACATGGTGTGGAGCATTCACACCTTCTCCACCCTCATCAGTCACTCTAAACACAGTGCTCAAGCCTGCATGATCTGAGGCACGCGTTTCTTTCATCTCAAAACATTGTACGATTTTGAGCAGAGCCGGAGACAACAACACATGGTCTGGCCTACTTCTCTTATCACCAAAATGCCCAGTGAAAGAGGGCTGCCCATCATCTCCAACAACACGCCCAGTCGAAATGGTCATACTCGTCGCAGCTGCTAGATCAACCAACAGCTGGCCTGCCTTGTTCACACTCTTGCACGCACATCTCCTAGTCTCTAGGAGCTCAGGGCAGTCCAACACAAACCGAGAATGCGCGTCACTCACTTCACTCAGCTCTCCAACATGCGCATTAAAGTCGCCACACAAAATGACTTGCGAAGATACCTGAAAAGCATCAAGCACGTCCTCAAAAAGATTAGTATAGTGAGAGTGAATAGCACGAGAAGTAAACGAACCACTCAGAGGATTTATGTAAGTAGCACCTATCATCACATGTTCCCTCAGCCCAAACATCTTTTTGTCACATTGAAGCCAAATACACTGCGTGTGCTCACTGACTTTATGGAAGCGCACATAATCTGAGCTGCCTGGCGCAACAAACACAGCAATCCCAAACCCATTTTTGCCTTCGTTCTCTCTAGCCATTCCCAAGTTGTGCAAAGTAAAGCCAGGCAAGTGCTGCAGCAACCTAGATGCATCACCAGTTCTTATTTCTGTAAGCACTGCAATGTCATGGTCTTTGACCATGTGGCATACACCTAAAACCTAAGTTACAAGGTTACAAGCCTCAGGCTAAGAGAAGGCTAGACACAGAACAAATGGGGATTTGAAGGTTTGTCAGCCATGCTCCTGGACGCCCAGAGTCTCCTCCTTCTGTTCTCCACTACTGCGCGCCCAGCAATGATCGCCCCCCCTCCTTCCCAGAAGCCCCTGAGGCGGCAAGATCAGGTAGCAACTGTTCTCTCTTTCAATGCTGCTTTGTGCTGTGCCTTCGCGCTTTAAGTACTTCATTGCAAGCACAACTCAATGTTTGACGCTATCATGTACACTTTGCATGCGGACTAGTCCAACAAGAAACTTTCGACAAGGGTTATAAGGGGTTGGCCTGCAGCCCGAGACTAAGGCTGATCGGCTGCTGGTGAAACAGCTTCAACAGGCATCAAAAATTGAAACCAACTCTATCAAAAACTTCGAAGATCTGTCCAAGTCTTGATTCAGGAAAGCAATGATCTTAAAATCAGTTATAATGTGAAAGTTTGCCAATAACAGAGTAAATTCAGTGTTTTGAAGCCGGGCAAACATTGGTAACCTACAGCCTGGATCCCTTGCTGATGGAAGCCGGGCATAGGTATGTAAAGGCTTGAAAAGGTAAATATATAATCCCTATATTCCCCCTTAGCACTCTTTATTTTTCAGCTTTGTGGTTGAGGGGACGGCTCTTCGAAGAGCCGGGCTCAGTATTCTGAGCCAATGTGTCTCATCTTCCTTAAATGATGTAGGAACAGTTTCCTTTGTCTGCACAGTTTTTCTTTTCTTTTCCTTGTGATTTCTGCGCAGCTCACACACCCCAAGGCAATTGCAATAGAAGAGAGCATGTGCCTCGGCTTAGACTTCAGCACACTCACACTTATCACAAACATTTGAACCACCCAGCCGTTTACAGGATTCAAACTTCAAGCACGGAGTCTGAACCTACTCACGTTCCTCATGACTTCAAATCCATAAATACAAGCTTTACAAGTTTAAAGAAAGTACTGGCAGCCACACTGTTGGGCTGATAGGCCTGGTGCTGGTACATGCCAGCACACGGAGACAAAAACTGTAAGCAGTGAGTTAAAAAAAAACAGTGGTAAAGGAGGGGATAACTGGAGAAAAAGAGACTGATTGTCCGTTTGTCCAAAACCTTGAATAGATATAATGGGATACAAAAGGGAGTGTTTGCCGTTTAATCCAATGGTTTCCACACCAACGATGGTGAGTCACAGTTACTGCTTTCCTGTTCATCTCTCGGTGGCTGAGGGCACCCGCTTCCCTCCAAATCCTTGGCTTTCTGTACCTCAAATCCCCTAAAAGTTCCTGCATTGGAACCTTGGAAGCACTCAGCATTTTCTGTTTAAACATATCCACACTGCGCATGCCACTAAATGCCTCATACACATGTGCAGATCAACAATACTCCCTATTGGCAAGGAAAATCCGCTTTCAGCACTTGACGTATTATCTTGTTGTTTGAATCAAGTGCACTCTTAACTTAAAACAATTGACAGTAGCCCTAAACCAACAAAACCGCAAAGGCTCTTGGCCACACTCTCTCAGCTCTGGCCAGTTTGTAGCAGTGCTCTTCACACCTAGAAATACCCAGGGCCAAGGCGCCATGTATCCCTTCCACCAAGAGAAAGAAAAGATTAAAGAGGATCAGGGGGGTTACTAGCAGTAGCCCGTGCCTGATCTTGATGATGAGAGTTTAAAGGAGCCTTTTCAAGAGCGCATCTGGTGCTAATGAGTTTTTAAGTGTACTGGACAGAATAAGCATGAAGCTCTTAAAGCTTTAAGAGGCTCCAAAGTGTGAGGGTGTAGATGACCCCGCCCATACCTAACAGTATGGTATGGAAGGTGACTTGAGCTGAGGCCCTTGCAAGATTGTGACATAAATTGCGATGCTGCTGCTTGGAGGCCTCGAGCTGATCCTTGGGCTGGGTGTCTTCACAGTATTTGACCTCCACAAGACCATGAGGGACGTGCCTCTGTTCTGGAGGGAGCTGACTAGAGTGACAACCTTGGAAGTGGATGGAGTGCTACAGACAGCCTGTGGCTGGCGCTGAGTGCTCTCTGTTCCCTTCACGCCCCCTCTACTTTTCAATGGATAACGGGAATTGGTCCCTTGCACTCTTTCATTGGAACAAATATTATTGCATCAGGGCAACTGGAAGTGAGCCTTTGTTTGCCAGGGACACGACGAGGGAAGACTTACTTAGGAAGGGCTCTATTTGCTGAGTTTTCAGGGATCTGGAGGTCCTGTAAAGCAAAACAATCTGTGCTGCCAATGTCCATGGAGGCAAGGCCTGCCCCGAAAGGGCCTTCAAGTTTGCTGATACCGCACAGTATATATGGCAAATATATGCACAGTACTTCTACCAGGACTTACCTAAGCACGTCATATGTAGCGTGGCCCGTTTCTGTCTCCGTGTCCATATTTTGAATGTTGAGCAAGCTTCATGGGATGATACTCTTTTTCCTACTGATGCACATTATGATGTGCAGGATGAACATGTTCTTTTCAAGTGTAATCACCCCCAGGTCTGTTCTCTCCGGCATAAATATGCTTCCCTCTTCTCCTGTTCTGCGCATCCCGTAGCATCAAGTGCATTTCCCAGAATCTGACACTGCAACCTCGTGGAATTTGTGCTTAACATGCTCATTTCATGCAGAGGGACTGAGCGTGTTTCTTTCAGCAGCTAACACTTCTGAGCTCAGCTCAAGACATTGTTTCCACACTCTGACTGAGTCAGTTGACATTTATACACAAGTTTGGTTTGGTTATAGGCACCTTTTTGCTCCTTGCTTTGCTCCTCAAGACGGCGTATGCGATTCCTGCTGGCATGTATGCAAGTCAGATCTGGGCTACCCCTTACCTTCGACAAGGCAAAGAGATGGACAATCCCATACAGAAGTGGCTGCTAAAAAGTGCTTAAAAGAACTCTGGGGGTCAGGGACACTACTCCCTCTCGATGCATCATGCGATAATGTGGTCTGAAGCCCTTACAATTCAACTGGTTCCGAGCAGCAATATGTCTTTACAATTCTTTGACCCGATGCAACAACTCCACAATGAAAAAGATTTTGCAGGCTGACATGCGGCTGAGCTCAAGGTTTGATGGTTGTTGGTCCTCCCATATTCTGTCAGCCATGGATTGTTTGGCACACTCCCACATTTCCAAACAGAAGCTGCTGAATTGTGAGCCCATTCATCTCAGTCGTTTTGTTGTGGATCTCAGGACCAGGCATTCATAATATTGGGCGCCTTTTTCCAGCACACACCCAAGAGAGCGCAACAGTAAACACTTGACCTATCACCAGTGGTGCGCTCCTCCTACAAACAGGGCCTTGGTTATGCATTCTCCATACAGTCTCCCCAAATACATGTTCCTTGACCTACCCCATGATGTTATTCGCAGCGTGGCTTGATTTAGACTCCATGTTCACTCCCTTTGCTATGAGACAGCAACTTGGAATCACAGCTCTTCCCCAAACTGTGACCTTTGTGAGGCTGATGATGATGTCCAGGATGAACAACATGTCCTCTTCCATTGCACACATCCCCAGGTGGTCTCTCTCTGCAGGAAATACGCTCCCTTGTTCTCACAGGCAGAATCTCATAATGTGTCTGCTTTTTTGAACCAGAACAACAACAAACTTCCTTATTTCCTTCATGAATTGATTGCCTTTTATGAGCAGGCTAGCAGTCGCACTTCTTGACTGAAGTTATCCTTATATCCTTATCCTTATGCAATGAGAAAGGGGCTGACTGCCAATACATCAAAGTCAGAGGTCATGCATTTTAATAGTAGGTCGTGTTCTTCTCTGCCTACTTTCATGTATGGAGACGTGGCTCTTCCAGAGAAAGAGCAGTTTAGATACCTCGGTATGCTTGTGGACAAGCACATGAATCTGAAGGTGTCTGAGGAGCATGCAGTGCGGCCTTACATGGCTGCCCAGCAAAGGATCAAGGAATTTGTGCATGAACATAACCTAAAGAATAGGCCGCATGCTCTGATCTGGCTCTCTAAGGTGTATGGCATTCCGGCTGGGATGTACGCGTGCCAAGTGTGGGGTACAGAGTACTTACGAGAAGGCAGTGAATTCAAAAGCCAATTACAAAAAAGGCAATTATGCTCTCTAAGGCGTTTTCTAGGTGTGAAAAGTACTGCCACGAACTGGCCAGTATTGAGAGAGTGTGGTCAAGAGCCCTTACAGTTTTATTGGTTTAGGGCTACTGCTAAAATTTTCAACAATATGCTTGTTTCTAACAGTGAAACACTACGCCAAGTGCTGAAGGCAGATTTACACCTTGCTGATATGGATGAGTCTTGTTGGTCTGCACATGTATCTAAGTCATTTAATGGCATGCGCAATGAGTAGGTGTTTAAACAGAAATTACTGAGTGCTTCCAAGATACCCATGCAGGATTTTTTAGGGGATTTGAGGTACAGACAGCAGAAGGTTTGGAGGGAAGCAGACGCCCTAAGTCCCCGAGAGGTGAACAGAAAAGCAGTGACTTACCATCATTGGTGTGGGAAACCTTTGAATCAAACACCACGCACACCCTTCTGAATCCCATCATATTTATTTAAGGATCTGGATAAAGGAGTCATGAGGAATGTGAGTAGGTTTAGGCTTCGTGCCCACTGCTTGAAGGTCGAGTCCCGTAAATGGTTGGGTGGTTCAAATATTTGTGATAAGTGTGGATGTGCTGAAGTCCAGGACGAGAAACATGTTCTTTTCTACTGCAATTGCTGTGAGTTGTGTGAGCTGCGCAGAAAATACAAGGACCTGTTCATTGATCTTTTTAAACCGTTACACACTTTTGCCCAGCTTCCAAACACTGATTTTGTTCCTTTCTTGGCGAGCTTTCACTTTTTGACTGATTTCGAGGTCAATGCTTTTCTAAATCAAGACTCGCACAGATTTTCAAAATTTTTGTCTGAACTGGTTTCAATTTTTGATGCTGGATGAGAATGTTTCACCAGCAGCCGATCAGCCAGATTTTCGGGCTGTAGGCCAACCCCCTTGTAACCCTTATCCTTATATCCTTATCCTTGTAAACCTTGTAACCCAACCTTGTTGGCAGGTACAGCTTTGTAACCCTATCCTATCCTTTTGGCTAGGTCTGGTTGCAGGCCTAAGTGTTTTTGCTCAGCTGCCCCTGTTAACGAGCATAGCGATGTTAAAATCAGGTCTGAGGGCCTTTGGTGAGATCCTTGCTTGCTTGCTAGTTAGGGAACCTGCCCAAATGCACACGGCCTCTTTCCTGGCGTAGACTATTCCATTTTTTTTCTTTCACGCGCATCTGGACCTGGCTTGCGTGGTCTTTTCTTTATGCGTCTTTCTTCTCTGTTTGTGCTGCCTCCGACTTTTGCCCAGGCCTTGTGTCTTCACAATACTCAATTTCAATCAGGTGTAAATCTAAATCTAAATCAATCAGGTGTACATGCTGCTGGTTTGCTCTCTGTTGTTTTTTTGGCATGTCTTTTCTTCTGTTTACTTTTCACATGTCTGCATGTTTACTCTTTCTTTCTCTTTTCACATGCCAGCTGCTCACAAACCTTCAAGTAGTTTTTTCAAGAACTTTTGTGATATTGCACTGGCCAGAGGAAATGCTGCAATGACAAGTGTCCCTTTCCAAAAGAAAACGAATATTGAGGGCAAGATTTTTGTGACATCTGAATTGCCCTTGCAAAACGAGGCGACACCTCCAGCCAATGCCACAATGCTGTCTAACATCGCAGCCTTGCTGCCGATTCCTGCAGCCTGGCAGCATTTATCATCCCAGCTTCCTGCCCTTGGTGACGCGGGCCTTGATACCTGTGGCTTCTCCACCATAGCCGCCAGCCGCACCTGGGGTGACGTCCTGCAAATCAAAACAGACAAGTAAAAATAAAAAAGGGCAGCCAAAGTGTCGTCTTTCTGGAGGACTCACGGCTCTTTGAGCAAATGTGTCCTCTCTCATCAGAAATTCAAAAAAGGATTGTTCTGATTGCCTGCCTAGTTTTTGGTTTCCTGGATGCAGGGCTCATAACAAGGTGCATTAAGATGGACGCAAGCTGCGCCTTCAGGCAGCTTTTTGACAATCTGAAAACTCAGAAATCGCATTCAACTTCTGGTGAAACCGAGCACCACGGACATGTCTCAGAATGAGCCATGCATGGAAGAGGATGAAAGATGGGTACCGAGTGATGGGAGCCTGGAGAGGACATTCCTAAAAGCAAAGCCAAAAGCATTCAATTTGCACCTAGCACAGCATTTGAGTAGTAGTGACAAGACACAAGCACCACAGGTGGCCTGCCTGTGGTAGTCAGAACTTGAGGCACTTATGAAATAGGCAGACATGGATGGATTGTGTAACAACATTTACAGCTGAAGCATCCCCCTCTCAAATGCTCCCCTACACTCACTTGCACAGCACCCTTGCGTCGGACCATTGCATCTGCATACTTGATGCGGTGCTTCTTGCGCGGGTTCTTGAGGTCCTTCCTCCTGCAGAAGCAGGCAGTTGGAGGCACAGGAACAGGCAGGCGTGTGCTCGCTTAATGTAGGGCGGCACCAGCAACAGCTGTTTTCATGTTAGCCCTGCACATATCCATAACTCATGCTGCAAAAGCATGAGCTCTGAAGCGAGAGCACAGAGACTTTCGTAAAGCATGATTGGTGGTGCCACCTCTCCTCATCTCCTGGACCAAAAATCATTTCTGCAGCGGGCCTCCTGCAGTATCATGCAAAGTCTGGGCGTGTGTTATCCACCCACAAGAGCTCTTCTGCAGTACTTCTCTGCACCTGTGCTCTCGGAAAACCCACCTGTGCGGAGTGAGGCCCCTGTTCTTTTGTATCTCCTGCGTGATCTTGCGGGGTTGACCCTCGGGCACCTCCTCGTCGGGCAGAGGGGGCGCCATGGAGGGCGCGCTGTACTTTTCTGCGCGCGCCTTTTTGCGTGACATGGCACCCTCCTGCAACAGAGTGGCAATGTCACAAAAGCAGAAGGCATTGCACGGATTGTAAGGGAGCGACTGTGGTGGCACCGTCACAAAAGCAAAAGGCGATTGTGGTGGCATCGTCACAAAAGAAAAAGCAGGACACCATGCTCAGCATGAAGGCACGGATGAGACGAGAGAGGTGGAAAAAGAGAAAGAAACAGGTAGAAAGTCACAATTTTAAGCATGTTCTTTAAACACCCAGTGTTGCTGTTTGTGGTATTGGCCACATTCTGCTTTTCTTATAACTTTGCATTTTCCAAATGACCTATCCATGATGCAGATAGACGAACAACACATGCCTACTCTTGCTGCTAGAGTTTTGCGTGGAACAGGTCAGGCAAGCTCCCTTCCCTATATCAGCAAGCACCCTGCATACTGCAAGTGCCTGTGAGGTTGGAATGCAGCAAAAGCAACACCGTTGAGTAAGTTGTAGCACAGAAGGCTCGGTACACATGCCTCAAGCAAATCAGGTGCACACCTTGGCGGCCTTGTAAAAGTCGTCCTCCTCAGCTGGCTGCTGATTGCTCTTGCGTTTGCTTCCGCCACCCAGGTCGTACATGTCTTCGTCGTCATCTGTGCATGGGGCATATCAGCACATGATGATGTGTTCACACACTCCCCACCAGGAAATGTTAGAACAAAGCATCAGCAGAGGGCAGAGGGATTGCAAGACCTCACCTCCAGCACAGTACACATCAAGATCTTTGCAAGCAAGCTCGCACACGCTCCATGCACCGAGTCATGCTCTCCTGTGTGCCAATGTGGCTTTCACATGCATCTTTCACTCTCACACTTCTGTACATCCACAAACCGAGTCACACTCAGCATGCACCATTCACACCCAGCACACACCAATCACACCCAGCACTCCCACACCTACGTCCACAACCCCAGCCACACCCAGCACGCACCGAATTCGGAGCTGCGTGCTTTCTTGCGCGCCACTGTGGCATCATACTGTGCGCGCCTCTCATGCAAGGGCACCCTGCGAGGCAGGTCCTCATCGCCGCCATGCATGGCAGGCCGTGGGGCCTCTCCACCGAAGCGCTGCGACACCTTTTGGCGTGCAAACAGGTCGGACAGGCCGCTGCGAGCCTGGCCGCCGCCCTCTGCGCCCTGAGGACAGGCAGATATGCACGCGCGTGTGCACGCATGAGTGTGCGTGCGTGCGTGTGTGTGTGTGTGTGTGTGTGTGTGTGTGTGTGTGTGTGTGTGTGTGTGTGTGTGTGATAGGAAGGGGGGAGGAGACTCGGATCGTGCGGCGGCTCACTTTCTTAAAGAATTTCGTTAAACTTGGCAGTGTTTTCAAGTACAGCACACTGCCGCCTGCAGAAAAGCAAACAGTTTCTGATGTCAAAAACTTGCAACTCCGGTAAGCCTGTCATTGGGTTTACTCAGTCCAGGAATTTTTGCATGCTCACCCTTCCTCCCCGACAAAATTAGAGTTGACACGCTTGGGACCTAACGGACCCCCAAAATCCATCCTGCCCATCAATACAAGCACACCCATGGATCATAAACCAGCAGCAGTACAGCTTAATCCAATTTGAAAAAGTGGCACAGTCACCTTTGCAGCCATGTCCACCAACCAACTCCATGCAGCTCAAAGCAGTAAGCCCAAAGCAGCTCCTACCACCAGGACTCACCCCTGCAGCATCCACCAGGTCTGCCACGTCATCCGCAAAGTCGTCTGCGAAACCAGAGGTGCTCATGCCGGCACGCCTCTGACTCTTCATGGCCTTAACCTGCAGAGGAGCAAGCACATAATTACATAGGTATTTACATCAAACACTTTGACATCTTAAGCTTTAATGGTTGCGACCCTCTGTCTGTGTAGACAAAGTGTTAATGCCAGCACGCCTCTGACTCTTCAGGGCCTTGACTTCTGATGGGGCAAGCACGCACACTCATAAGCACCTGTGTCAGTCACCTTGATGGCCAGTGACCTTGTCTGCCCGACCAACAGTGTTCACGCTGACAAGCAGTCAGCTCTTTAGAGCCTTGACTTTGTGGATAAAGTAAAAAATATATGCACTAAGAGACTCTTATTCACGAAAAGAGCAGCAGCATTAGGGTAGGAGTTCGCTACACTCTGCCTTGTTCACTTGCCAGCCCGCACAAGCAAAGCAAGCTTCTTGTCCGCGGCTAGAGTGCACGTCTTTTGTGCCGTACTCTTAGCTACATGTGATTTGTCTCAGGCGCTTCCAAGCGTTTTATCAGGGAGGTAAACTCTTCACCACAGGAGAGTGCTCCACCACAGTAGCACTGACCGTACCATCATGAGCATGGAGCGCCAGGCGCTTTGCCAACATTGTACTACATTCAATGAAGTGCCACCAAAGAGGTGACGTCCCCAAGCCACACCCCAATCTGCCATCACCATAGAAAAAAGGGCAACAAGCTGTCGTGGCTTCATCGCACATATGCCCGGCCTGTGAACACCTGCACCTGCACATCTGACGCAACAATCTGCTCATGAATAAGCGGGCAACACACACTCCTCTTGCAGCATCTGGCCATCCTGTAAGCTATCTGAAGGCTTTGCTCGCACCTGCTCGCGAGGCATGGGCAAAGTGTCATCGTATCCTACAAGCTGTACAAAGGCTCTGTGCACACCTGCTCCCGGGATAAGGGCACACGCGTCATCATGTCCTCCTCCTCTGCTGCACGCATCTCCAGGCGTTGGCGCATCTTGATGGCGTTGGAGCTGCGAGCATGCATACATGCATGCGAGTACGCTTATGTGGTAATGATAGTCAGGCACGGACAAACATCAGCACCTTGATAGCATTTAAATTGAAAGCATCCAGGGGGTGTTCCAGGAACACTATTCTTTGTACGATCAATGCATATGTACAACTTGATTGTGCATTGATGGTGTGTGCAGTGCTGATTGCATATGAAGAGTGCGCGCACATTTTCAAGGCAATGATGCAATGAGTGCGCACATAGAGATGCAAGTATGCAACACCAAAAGCTGGCCGTGCAAGCCTCAGCACTGAAGTTACAACTATATGCCACACAAGCAAACACATATGCTCATTTTCATACGCTTTAACGCATTAACCTGAATGTGCAGCACATGCTATAAATAGCAACAGTGCAAGCATACTCACTCATCAACAGATCAAGCTTGGTCCTGCATGTTCCCTTGCTAGTATGAGCACAATGGTAGTATAAGCACATTCACTGGATTGCAATACAATGACCTGTGGAAACAAGCGCACATACACACGTGCACACACACACACGTGCACACACACACACACACACACACACAGGCACACACACACACACCTGTCCAGGCCTGGCAGCGTATGCCGCTCCTCCTCAGGCGCGCCTGCCACCTCGGCTGCCAGTGACCGCACAATCTCGCTGCGGGCTGCCCTCCGGCCGGCCTCCGCCAAACGCCGCCGCTCATCACGAGAGAGGCCTTTGCTGCGTTTGTTGTCCCTGAGCACATGCGTGCAAGAACACGGGTGTTTGCAAGCATCAGCGGGAGTCTCAACCTAACCAGGGGCCACTGTTGATTTTGGAAAAGGCCCTTGCTGCGCTTGCTGTCCCTGCGCACATGCTTGCAAGAACACTGGATGTCGCAGGCACCAGTGAGGTGCAGACCCCTTGCCCTGGGCTGCTGCTGGTTACGGAGCGTGATCTTGATGCACTTCAGCTGCGCCTGCGTTGCGTGTACACGGGCATGTAGGGACGAAAAGGAAGCTGCGGGCATGTCCAGTGCGTGATGACCCTGGTGCCACAAAGTGACTAGATATGCGATATGAACTGCAAGCTGTGCATCCACCACTCGACTATAGCCCTTTTCCATCACAGCACCTGGCTAGCATGTGTGCTCATTCAGGAACAGGCCGCAGCTGCAATTCCGATGCCTCTGTGCTACGCATGCACCGACATGTCGAGGCAACAAGGAAGAGCTGCAGGCACCAGTGAAGGGGCAGACCGAAAGCCCAGCGCTGCTGCCCATGAGGGGACAGTGCTCCCTCTTGCTCAGCACTTTCGCTGCCATTGCTCCATGTATCCATGCACACATGCGTGCCTTTGCTTCATGCCTGTACAAACATGCGTGCCTTTGCTTCATGCATGTAACACACATGTACACACGTGTGAGGGGTGGAAAGAAAGATGCAAGCACCAGTGGGAAACTGCACGGGGCCAACAGGTTGCAAATCAAGTTGGGGACAAGCCCATGCTGTGCATGCTATTCTCGTGCGCGCACAGGTGAACATCTCTACCCGTTGCACCTGTAGACTCAATTGTTAAACAAGGAATGCAAAGCCATCACTGCATGCCCTTTGCAACACCATCATAGTTCTGTGCACACTTGCCAAGGAAGCAGCAGCTGTAGCAGTCTGAGTGCGCACCAACACAACACATGCCAGCAACAGCTTGTGTGTGTGTGTGTGTGTGTGTGTGTGTGTGTGTGTGTTTGTGTGTGTGTGTGTGTTTGTGTGTGTGTGTGTGTGTGTGCGTGTGTGTGTGTGTGTGTGTGTGAAAGCTGATACCTCTTTGGGAGCTGCCTTTGCAAGTCGCCATTGGATGCATGCGCACATGCCATTGGATGCATGCGCACATGCCATTGGATGCTCGCACACATGCCATTGGATGCATGCGCACATGCTATTGGACGCTCGCACACATGCTATTGGATGCTCGCACACATGCCATTGGATGCATGCGCACATGCTATTGGACGCTCGCACACATGCTATTGGACGCTCGCACACATGCTATTGGACGCTCGCACACATGCTATTGGATGCTCGCACACATGCTATTGGATGCTCGCACACATGCTATTGGATGCTCGCACACATGCCATTGGATGCATGCACACATGTCACGTGCTATTGATGCATGCACACATGACATTGGATGCATGCACACATGTCACATGCTATTGATGCATGCACACATGCCATTGGATGCATGCGCACATGCCATTGGATGCACGCACACTTGCCTTTGGATACACGTACACATGCCACATGGCATTAACTGCATGCGCACATGTCTGCTGCACATATGCCACAGTGCTGCAGGGTCGTATGCCAATAAAACCAAATCCATGATCATGTTTGGAGGCAGGTTGGATGCAGACAGCCCCCCCCCTCCAACTCACCCATCCATGGATACCGGGTTGAGCTTGGGCGGTCGGTATACGCCCACCTTGCCCGCCCCCAGGCCACCCTCTTCTTCATCTTCATCCTCCACCCCTGCCTTTCCGGCGTCAGCAGGCGCTGCGGGGGCGCCTGTTTTGCGGAGCAGCTGGCTGGGGTTGGGGCGGAAGGCCAACATGTCATCCTCGTCTTCGCCGCCAGCGCCACTGCTGCGCACATGCTTAGGGCCTGAAGGGGGGGGGGCAAAGGTGAGGCACCAACAGTGGATGAGCGTGCAAACAGGCAGGTGTGCTTGTTGGGACTTATTGTTTGTAATGTTGAAGCAGCACAATGAGGTTAGGAGGAGGTGCTCATGCACCGGCCGCTGCAGGGTCTCATCACCCTTCCTCAACACACAAAGAGCGATTGCCTGTCTGCTAGTTAAGCTAGCCTAAACTAACGATGAGTGCGCAAGGAGGAGCTCATTCAGCTGGGAAGCAATGCAAACCAAAGCACAGAGCAAAAGCAAAAAGGCCAGTTCCACACGCGCGCGCACACACACACACACACACACACACACACACCTGCCAGTGCCCCATCCATCTCGCCCTGGAGCACTGCCCCATTGGCCCCTTGCTCTGCTTGCTGCGCAGCCTGCGTGGCGCGCACCAGCTTGTCCACCTGCACAGTGCAAGACGTCACACTCTTAGAACCAACATGAGCATGAAAAGGTAGTCCAGGCACAGCAGGCAGGCGTTATCCGAGCCATCAGGATCGGCAGAGTGTGCGTGCACTGATGTATTCCAGCTTGTTCACTGCTGAATAAGCAGTCAATGGAAACATGAGACCCCGATGCACTAGTGCCCTTTAGACAGCTGTTCCACAGGGCTGCTCTACAGGAGACTTGGGCAGGACATGCAAGAACACAACTGCACAAGGCAAGCAGGAGACCTTCATCAGAGGGCCTGGTTAGCACAGAGCCGGCACCAAGCACCACACAGGCGGCAAAGTGGACAAGCATAACACACGCACAGGTGTCACACTGAGGGCATGCACTGTCTGAGCATGGAAGCCACAGCCAGCCCAAGAAGCAGTGCGAACCGCCCATCAGAGCATGCGCACCATCCGTTTGAGATCAAAGGCATCGCAGCCACCTGATGCTTCATTTCACTCATCTCCATTTCAGTCTCATCTCCGATTCACACGCTCAAATGGCTGGCAGAAGCGTTGCAAGCCTCGTGGGATGCTTTTGTTGTCACAAGCTCACCTAATAGGCCCTCTGCTTGTCGTGCTGGCAGAGGCGTTGCAAGCCTCGTGAGATGCTTTTGCCGTCACAAGCTCACCTGGTAGGCCAAGCACACCTGAATGCTTGCCGTCAAAAGCTCACTTTTAAATGCTTTTGTCCTCACAAGCTCACCTGGTAGGCCATCTGCTTGTCGATGGGCCTGATCTTCTCCAAGCATGTCCGGATCTCGACGAGCCTGCGCGGCACACAGGCAAGAACCGAACCATCATATGCATGGAGCACATGGACACATGACTCGGAAGTCTGCACAGCACGCAGGCAAGCTGAAAATAATGCAGAGGTTGTGTCCCCTCAGGGCCTGGTGCGAAAGGAGTGGCTTCAAATCAAAAAGGAAGGACGAAAAAGCTATTCAAATAAGCACTAAGCATGGTGCCTCAATTCAAAGGTTGGCAGGCTGGCCAAGTATGTGCCTGAAAGATGAGCATGCATTTACTGGGCATTGGGCATTCCCTGACTGAGGCGGAGTCTGGAGACATATGGTGAGCCTTCACGGACTGAGCACCCACAAACAGCCCACCGAGACTCTCAAATGGGCCTTTGCTGACCGAGCACGCATGGCCAGTTAACTGAGACTCTAAAATAATAAGCCTTTCCAGACCACTCATGACCATTACTAGACTCCACTAGACTCAGAAATGTGCATCCACAGACTGAGCTCTTGTGGCCGTCCACTAAGATTTCAGATTGAGCCTTTGCTGGCTGACCGCCCATGATCAGTGTCCCTGAGACTCTGAGATGAGCATTCACAGACTGAGCACCCATGGCCAGCCCACTGAGCTTTTGCTGACTAACCACTCACAGCCCATGGCACTTTCCTTCAATCACCCTTGCTTTGCACAAAGATACAGCTTCACTGCCGGAGTTCACCGCTGGAAAGCCAGACCAGACACCAGCCTTTGGCTGCTGGTTGGTGCTCATGCGGTTTCCAAAGTCAGCCATTCTAGGTCCTCAGAATGAATGGACTGCTTTGACAAACGTGTCCCTTCCAGCACATTCACGAGTGCCAAGAACGTGGGAATGACAGCTGCATGGCAGTAAGTCTACCAACTAGGCAACAGCTGACGGCTAGCGCAGATAAACTTTGCCCCTGACGTTGGCCCCAACGACCCATCTCCCAATGGTTGATGACTGGCGCGTACATGCGCGCTCACACACACACACACACACACACACAGACACACACACACAACCTAACATGAGGCTGTTCCGATGACGCATTGTACGAGGGGTGATGGCTGACGTACACGGCCCATGGAAGCACAGGGAGGGGTTAATAAGAATCCATAAAAACGGCGGAGGGGATGCACACCATTGCCCTTGGCATAAACCATCAGCCCCAGAAAAAAAAAAACAATTGAGGGGTGGCACACCAACCACTGACCTCTGCATGACTGGGTGGTCCCGAACAGGCCTGCCCTCCGCCTTGAGCAGGACGTAGAACACGATGTGCGCGCAGTAGTGCAGCATCATAAGGTGCTTCACCTCCAGGTAGCTCAAGCCCTGCGGGAGCACGAACAGGAAGCATAAAGGCTGTGGGCAACAGGCTTTGCGGGGGGGGGGGGGGGCATGGGTTATTGCAAGCTGCAGGAACCGTTTGACCAATGCCAAGAGACAACACATTTTTTTTACCAATGGCATCTATGTTAAGGTAGATAACCGCTTTCAGACACACGCACTAAACATAGCAGAGCCGCTTTTGCCACATCAGCCATATCAGCCAGGCCCTCGACTGGAGGAGCAGTCCATATGATGCTTCATGACAAAAGTCATCGAGCTGGCAGCAGACACAAACGTCCAGGAGGCCTCAAATGATGAAACAAGCTTCAATGCTGCACCCTACTTGCTCGTCTACGTTCTCAAAAGCAGCCAGTTAGCATTTCCCTGTCGGCTGACGCGCTTCAGAATGCAACTCACCAATGAGACATGCACATTTGAGTGAGAATGAATACAGAGCAAAGACGAAAAATAATATCAGAGCATGAAAGCAAAGTTACCATCTTTGCCACTAGAATTCATGTCCTAACATCAATACACAGCCTGCGTCCACAAATTCAGGGAATCATCTGATTGATATCAGATTGTCCCATAATCCAATATCACAAGATGAAGGGTTGTCCGATTGAGGCGCTCACCTCCTTGGTTGCTAATCTGCCGGACTTGACCTCATCTAATAATGGGCCCAGCTTATGACGGACCTGCGCAGGTGTGTGTGTGTGTGTGTGTGTGTGTGTGTGTGTGTGTGTGTGTGTGTGTGTGTGTGTGTGTGTGTGTGTGTGTGTGTGTGTGTGTGTGTGTGTGTGTGTGTGTGTGTGTGCGCGCGTGCGCGCGCGCGGGGGAAAGGGTGTTGCAGATGTGTTGGAGAGGAACTCTGCGGAGGATCTGGCATGAAAGAGTGCCACTTAGGTGGTCCAGCATCAGTGCTAGATAAGGCGTGGATGTCAGGCAAGCAGGCGCAGCTAGCCAGCATAAAGTGCTCGTAGCAAGGCCTACTTCAAATGCAAATGACAGCAAGCTTGGAGACCTGAGGCTTCTCCACCCCTTCTGCATACCTGTTCTTTTTTCCATTCATAATCTGAGTGGACACGATGCTGCAGTAATTTCTTGTTGTAGGATGCAAGAGTTTTGAAACAGAGCGCACACACAAACATACACACAAGCGCCTGCGCCCTTGTGCTTCCTTTTTTTACTCACCTCCCCCAGGCCAGCCTCCATATCACCCAGTAAAGCCAGCAGCTCAGGCGCATCTGCTTCTAGTGCAGCTGCACGCTCAGCGTGACTCAAGGCACTTAGGTCCCGCTCTACTCTCTCCACCTGGGCGTGCATGCGTGCGTGCGTGCGTGCTGTGTGTGTGTGTGTGCGTGCGTGCTGTGTGTGTGTTTGTGTGTGTGACACTGCTCTCAACTGTGCTCATACACCACAGGCACAGTGGAGGAGAGCAGGGGGCCAATAAGATGCAGCGTTGCTGCTCACTGCCATACATCCTGAGTCATCCTGAACAGATTGTGAGGGCGGTTCCACGCGAGATGCAACAGTGCGAATGAGCACTTGAAGCACAGCGCAAATGAACACTTGATGCACAACAGTGCAGCAGTGTAGATGAAGACTTGATACACCGTTTGGCTGTGCTGCGGCATGAGCATGAAAAACGTGTACTTGTGATTCAGAACATCCTATTTTAGAAGCATGTCACGAGAAATGTAGGTACCTGCACCCCGTGTTCACCCGCCGCCTGCTGCCCTTGCTGCTGCTCAGGCTGCGCCTTTTTAGCGGAAGACTTCTTCGAGGCATCTTTAGCTGCTGCCTGCGTGTGTGCTTGTATGTATGAGTGTGTGTGACTCGCATACACATAACATGTGAGGATATGCACTTGACTAACAAAACTGTCAGGAGGCTCATGCATGTGTGCAGTTTCAGCCTGCGAAGCAATGCTGCTCCTTCGGCTGCGGTGCTGGCTAGGGTCCAGGCAGGGAACTTGTATCAGCAACACCTTCCTCTGAACTGACCAGCAACTGAGGCCTGGAGCCTGCCAACAGGCCAAAATGTGTGCACTGTTATGAGGATAAACAGGGAACCCAAACCTACACACTTGAGGCGCTGCCGGCCCTGGATTGCACTGCAACCCCTATCCTTGTCCCACACCAATGTGCAGTGCAACAACGCTGGTTGGATGAGGCGTGCTGTTGCTCAGCATTGCCACTAATATTGGCCAAGCATCAGTACGCTAAATTCACCCAGCACAGTAGCAGGCCACTGCACAATGACGTGGAAGGATGGGGGTTGCAGTGCTGAGCAGATCGGCATTGTCACTGGGCCAAGCACCAGCACGCCCAGTGCAGCCAGCCTTGTAGCACAGCAGCACTGTACACTCCAGGTGCACCGACTCGCCATCAGCGCAAAACATCACTCTCACCCGATACACCAGCCCCGCTGACCCTGCTCCTCTCGTCTTACACACACCTGCTTTGCTGCTTGTTCCAGCGTGTCTTCCGCCTCCTTCCCTCCCTCGCGCTCCTCTTCCTCCTCTCCCTCACTGCTGCTCTCCTCGTCCTCCTCGTCTTCTTCCTCCAAGCCATAGTCAGCTGCAGTGGTGCGCTTGGCACGCTGCTGCTGCAGGCGCCGCACCTCCGCTTCCTGAGAGGGGTTGGGACAAAAGCATGCTCAACAAAGATCATATGAACATGTGCGAGGGGACGCAGTGCACGTGGCGTGCATTTCTTAGCACGCTGCTGCTGAAGCCGCCGCACCTCCGCCTCCTGCAGGGGTTTGTGAGCAACTAATGCACGAAAGAAAAGACATGTGCAGGTGTTCACACTGCATGTGGTGTGCTGGGCGCGTTGGTGCTGCAGCTGCCACACAGCTGCCTCCCCTTGGAGGTGTGCAATTCATTTCATGGCAAATTGAAAGGCACAAATGTGCGAGCGATTTGCGAGAGTGTGCTTGGCATATGCTCCTGCTGCAACCTATGCAACTTTGCCTCCTGTGGTGTTTCATGGATATCCATATGCATAAGGATAACAACAGGCATGTGCATGCATGCATTGGAGAGCGCTTGGCGTGCCGCTGCTGCAGCAGCCTCAAGTCAAAGCTTCCTGGTTCCGCACGATGGTGCGCGTGCATACTCAGCGGAGTTCACAGGAGTGTGCGCACATGCAGGCAAACGAAATGTTGTGAGGAGTCGTTGCCAGATTGTACAAGGGTCAAGGAGAGGGGGAGGGCAGAGCAGGCATGCAGGTTCTATCCCGAGCGCGGGACTTTGTTTAGAGAGCAGGGCTTGCACAAGCAAGCATGCAAGGAAATCAAGAAGCAATTGAGCATGTGAGGAGCAAGCAGGAGGATCGAGCATGGCAGCGTGCGAGGAAATTGAGGAGGTCGAGCACACCGACAAAGACCCCTGGAAGGCACAACTTCCAGGTAGGGTTAAACTGAACTGCAACTGAATTAAAGCATGTACGTTGCAAGCGATACATCATCCATCGCTCATAGGTTCTTCAGAAACATGCGTGACAAAGTGACTTGCCAGGCAACACCCACACCCACAAATACACACACACAACACACACAGCACACACTCAGACATACACACACACTCAAACGCGCACACACACACAGAGCACACGCACCTCCTCCGCCGCTGCCTCCTCATCCGAAGGCTCCCCGCTCTCTCCATCTGCATAGTACGCGCGCTTGTTGGCGCCCCAGTCTCTGTCTTCCTGCTCTTGTGGGTCCACACCAGCACCTTTCTTTTTCCCCCGCTGCGCTGCCTCTTCCTCCTCCTCCTCTCCATCACTGCTGTCTGCCTCCCCTTGCTGAAGCTTCAGCTTCTGCCCCAAGGCTTTGGCTTGCGCGGCCACTGAACGTGGAGGATCACAAAGCCAAGGAAAACATCAGCGTTGGCATGCAGCACATCAACCCAGGTCCAGAGCACGTCCAAATGACAAGCGCCCTCCGCCAATGCGACCGGATTGTAACAAGCCATGCAGCAAGCATTGCACTTGCACGCAAATCAGCACAGTGCCCATTCCTCCCAGGAAGGACATCCATCAATTTGCAAAGGCCTCCGCAGCAGCAGGTCGAAGCCCCTGGCTGGGCATGGCAAAATACGCCTGCCCTGACAGGCATTGAGCGCTGAGCTCGCACGCAGTGTAGCCGAGCACACTTGCATGACAGAGGCAACACACATGCTATGGACTGGAGAATATACGCATGACTAAGACAACATGTATGCTGTGCATGCAGCAAGCACACATGGCGCAGGCTTTGAAGATGGAGCAGCAGCCAACTCCGCAAATGCGTGATGAGGCCCCTATGCATGTATGCTGCACGCATGGCACAATGGCTTTTGCTCCAAGGCCACAGCTGTCCATGTCCATTCCCCCCCTGCAGCTCAGTCCCCTCTGCACTGCGCTGCGCTGCACTGCGCGGCACACACACACACACACACACACACACACACACACACACACACACACACATAGCCGGAACAACATACATGCACAGCATATTCACATGCACACTCGCATACGCAGCACTCACATGCGCCTGTGCGGCACACACACACAACATACACACAGCCGGAACAACATACATGCACAGAATATTCACATGCACACTCGCATACGCAGCACTCACATGCGCCTGTGCGCCCGCCCTTCGCAATGGCGCGCTCCATCCACTCCTCCTCATCCAGGTCCTCTTCATCATCATCACCCTCGTCATCCTCATCACTTTCATCCTCCTCACTGCCATCCAGGTTCTGCGTGTGCAGTTGGGGCAAGGGCAAGCAAGGCGCATGAGCATTCAGAGGCAGAGCTGGAGTGGGTTCTGTGCGTGCAGCTGGGGCAAGGGCAACCGTGGGGTGCACTTGTGTGTTGAAACAAAGCCAAAAAGCACTGTGTGTGTGTATGTGTGTGTGTGTATGTGCGCATGCATGCGTGCGCGCACGCCAGAATAGGCATACTTTAAAGACAGTTTTTACCCAACCTCCTAAAGTACAGCCATGCATGGAACGAGCCTAGAAAATCAACAAGTAGAGCCTGCCTCAACTAGCTTTCTTTTGCATCCAGCCTCTCTTTGCTGGCAAGCATTGCATCCTTCAAAGTCATGCTTAGCTCCCATTAGAAAAGATTTCATTCTAAAAAACACAGGTGTTGCATCGGCAAAACATGTTCAGGAGGAAGCAGGTGGATGGCTGTTGCAGGTCTGCAGCCCTCGCAAGAACAAGGCAAACTCAACTGAACCTAATAACAAGTAGGCAGAAGGGGAGTATGCAGTAATGCATGGCAGACGCTGCTGCATGTACTCTCCAGTTGCTACACAGAGCCCTCATGCTTTGTACTGCGGCACGCAAGCGAGGTTTAGACGCCGCCTTGGCGGCATTGCAAACGATTGCTGCTTACTCTGTGTCACCTTACAAAATGCTGGTGAGCGCGCCTCTTTGCAGGGAAAGCATCTTAACCTGTTAAATTTTGCTGCTTGCCCACCTTGTGTCAACATGCAGGCCTGATACAGGAAAGGATTCATGCAGAAAGCCCTAGCAGACACTTCACAACATGCGCACCCACCAAAATGCCCTCCTCCTCATCAAGCCCATCATCCACGTCGTCCTCATCCACGTTCAAGCTGACTTTGTCCCTCTTTTGCTGGAACACATCCTCATCGTCGGAGCCATCAGATAGGTCATCGGCATTGTGCACCTCCACCGCACCCTTAGGAAATCGTTTCGCATGCTTTTTGCTGCCTGCGTCCAGGCTATTGCGCTGCTTCTTCGGCCCTCGGGCCATCCTTGCTTGGTCTCACTTGCCTCGTGGAGTGCTTTGATGAATTTAAGAAGAAATTAGTGGAGGACTAAAAATTGCCGTGAATTACACGCTCACTATGTAGAAACGCCTGAATATGTAACACCCTCAGAGCATTTGGCTCCAAGACAATAAATAAATCCAGGATTTAACAAAATTAAATTAAAACTTAGAAAATCCCACACTGAATCAAATTCGGCTAATCTCTATCCTTGCTCAGCTAATAATTAAGAGCAGAAACAGGCAGGAAGGAAATAAAATGAAATCAAATTTTAAAGGTTGAAAACAAAAACATGCTAGGCATTAGGGGCATTCCCCATATCTTGCTCATGTAGGGTCTGCTCATGTAGCCTACAGGCACCTTTTGATTCAGTTAAGCTGCCCTTGTAGGCAGGTACAGCTATGTAACCCTATCCTATCCTATAGGTAGCCTACCAGAGAAACTCAAGCTTGACAACTGCCAGTTGGGGCACACATATGCAGGGAGCATGCAAAACACAGGCAATTTAAGGCCTCAGCTGACCCCATCTGCGAATATGGCAGCCAATTCTGCATTCGTGGTGTATAGTATTGAGCAGACGTTGAGAAATGTGAGCGGATTCAGGCGCCGCGCTCACGATCCAAGATTCAAGCTTGCAAATGGCTTGGTGGCAGGGAATGCGACAAGTGTACTACAGGTTGTAGCTGCAATTAAGGCAAGGCAAGAAGTTGCCCTATTTACTGCCATTTTAGGGAGCTTTGCGGCTTGCAGGCTGCATATAAAGACTTGTTCAAGCCTTTCATCATTTTGCCTCATTTGCAGACTCTGCATGGTCGGACACATACTTACATCCCTATTTGGTTTAATTTCAGAGCTTGGGCTCCCAGGGAGATAGGTGGCTTCTTCCTGAGTCGAGGTACAGTTTGTTTTGTAGACCTCTTGTAATCCCTTGTTATCCCTTTTCAATTGTCCACCCCAGAAAGGGAGAAGCAACAAAAGTAGCAGTGCCCTCTGTTGAGGACGGCAGACATGAGAGCATACCGCAGAGCTTAGGTCAAAGCATCCTCATCACCCACAAGATCATCTGCCGTGCCAAGCCATGATGGCAGGATGAGAAGAATGAGGAATTCGGATGAGGGAGCTATGATGGGCACGGAAGAGAACGTGAAGGGTCAGCACGCCAGTAGTGTTGGTACTGCGGCTTGTGATCCAGTGGGAAGGCCATTTTTCTTCATCTATGAATGCCCATTATTGAAGTGCAGTATGGAAACAACAACAGAGATTGTTTGCAAAATTTACAAATAAGTTCCACGTCGCACAGCAAGCAATGCAGGCTCAGCACATGCAGGTCAGCTGCACTCAAAACAAAAACCTCTGAAACTTCCTACAGGATTTAGTGACAATCATTTCCCTGAAAGAAGCGAAATCGGTACCCGTTGGACACTCATGCTACAACGTATGGGAAAATACATCCACATCTCCATGCAGCAAACTTACAATTTATCAAGCCTGTGCGGCAGCACCAGATGCAAACATGCTTAGCACAAGCCCCACTTATATTTCTCTTAAGCAAGTCAAGGAATTTTCTTTCTCTCTTGCAAACCGTCTCTCCTCACAGATGCAAGCATTCAGGGCAGTCTGAACCCAACATTGTTCATGCCAGCCCTCAAAACTTTCCCAGCAAGAAGACAATCCTAACAAATTCTTGGCTCTCAATGCGCTGAACATCATTCACGGCATGTAAGTGTACATAGGACCCGATGCAGGGTCAAAACGCAAGGGGGAAGGAGCTGCGACACCCCAGCCTCAGATTTCTACACATCAGACAACCATGTTCCACAACTCTTGGGAATTTAGAACAGGGAACGGCTAGGAACTGAGTTCTCTCTTGTTCCCCTTCACACTCTGTAGCCTTTATAACTGTATGCAGAGCACGGGCAGACCACCTTCAAAACTTCCTGCCCCTGAAACATTTCATTCCATCAGCAACAACAGGCACCAGCCTAGTAGTAGCTTGCCACCTTGCGCGTGTGCACGGCAGTGCGTGCCTGGGGTGCTAGCACTGCACCGTCAGTGACCTCGCAGTAGGTGATCCAGTGGTCCGCACTCTCCATGCGGGACACAACCTGTGCAGCCGTAGGAGCATGCAGGAGGGCGTATTTGTCAAACAGAAACTGACTGGGCAGGCACTTGCACATTATGGGTGGTTGCATGATCTGCATGGTTCCATTTGTTTTTAGAGGGAAGCCTGGACGACATCCTAAACAGGCGCAAGCGGAAAGGAGCGCTGTCATAAAAAACAACAAAATTCACAAAAAAAACCTGCACTTGACCTAGATTTGTGCGCTTGATCAGGCTTGATTGGAGTAGTAAACAACAAACAGAAGTTGACTATTCCCTCCCACTGAAAAGGATGTGCTCTAAAAGCTTCCCCAGCACATGCACCCTTTCGCTGTGTACCGAGGTTAACATTGACTATCATGTGAGAGATTGAATGCGTTCAGTATTTATATTGCCCAACCAAGGGTGACTTCACACCCATGCAAGGTCCCCTCAACAACAATAAATTACCGACCTGAACCTGTTTCTGTGTTAGCTGTTCCAAGTCTGTGTTTTGAGTGCGTATGCGCCCTCAGAGCATCATGAAGGCTGGAAAAACGTTAAAACTTTAGGGCAGGTGAGTTGGGGCACTTTGATGTACTTGCATAGGTGCAGGCAGCTTCCTCAAAGGCAAGCCAGGCGGTGTCATGGAAAGGATTGCCTTCAAGGTTGACACAGGGGAAGGAATTATTTCTATAGGGGCGTCATTACCCTAAAAAGCCTGGCATGCTTGCGCCGTCGCTCTGAAACCCCACACAAGACAAGCAACACTTCATAACACACACCTTACACTCCATGTACGAGATGGCCTGTTTTAGGACTGGGCTCTCATTCTTTGCAGGGAACCACTCCACACCCTCAAACCGGTCGGCACCTGCAGGTTGGACTCATGGGCAAAAAGAGCATATCATTTAAGCATTTGCGGATTTGTTTTGTTGAGCTGCTGGGGCTCCTTGTGTGTGTGTGTGTGTGTGTGTGTGTGCAAGTGCGCCATGATTAAGGCTGCTTGCTCATTAATGTCCCACAAGGACACCTTCTCAGTACAGAGGGCTGCAGGGAGTGCTCCTCCTCTGCCCCTTCTTCTCAGCTGGTGCAAAGCGCTCCAGGAAGTGCTGCTAGCAGCAAGACGCTGTTGTCGTCTCACCTGGTGCAAAGCGCTTCAGGAAGTGCTTCATGATGCTGTTGTAGTTGTCCTCATTCAGCACGTTCAGCACAAAGCTGTCGCCCACCTGAACAAGGCAGGACCAGCAGCAGCGGTTGCGGTTTGACGGAATGTTGGACCAAGCGATGGGCGGCACCCCTGTGTGCCTGCGTCATTGTGTCTTTATCACTCTGTGTCTTAACCGCTCTGCCTGTACTCTGTATCACCCTGTCTCTGTCATGTCTTAGATCCCTGTATCTGTATCACCCTGTCTCTGTCATGTTTTAGATCCCTGTATCTGTATCACCCTGTCTCTGTCATGTCTCAGATCCGCTGCACCATCAATCGAGGCACACAGATCTGGCTATGTATGTAGCTAGCTAGCTCCGTACAAATGGAACAGAGCCAGGTAGTTGATGGCAACAGAGACAAGGCAAGGCTTGATTGCACATTCAACTCGACAGGCGCTTAACAGCCCCATCTTTCCCTAGAGAATACATAGGATTGATACACGTTGGTAAGGCAAACAGGGTTGGCCAGCATCAAGGCGAACAAGACATTCCATCATCCAGGGATTGATGGCAATGGGATTTGCCATCATAGGAAGACAGGCAACGGATGTAACAGAGGCTCACCTGCATGAGGGACTCGATGGCCCTGTCCTTTGCCACTGCCACGGTGAAACCCAAAGGCTCAAAGCTTGCCTGCAGTGCGTAAGGTGGGCAACGTTGTGCAACAAACAGGGATGAAGACCGTGGCCTCATTAGAAACGTGGAGGGAAGCATGGTTGACCTAGATTCAATATAATTGGCACACACACACACCGCTATCCTTCGTAAAAAATGCAAGTTTAAGGCCCAAACTTGATTCCCTCTCACCGGAGTCCCAGAGGGGGGTCACCATTGTGCAGGACTTACAGGTGCCCTACCTCACAAAACGTATGGAAGTCCCAGGACCACATTTCGTCAATGCAAGGAGGGCACTGTTCTTAGCAAACACTGACACTGTTGCTCCTGGAGTACCCATACGTTCATGAGATATGGCCAGATTAAGATCAGGACACATCTGTCCAGAGCCTTCATACAGAGTTCTTCCAATCTCAATGATGCACAATGTTCTATTGTTTATTTTTATACAAAGCAATGTCCTGCATTGCGTAGGGAGCTTCCACACGAGTGCCCCTGGAGAAGGAGCAGTCCAATCCAAAGTGCAAGCAAGGTATCAATTTTAGCCAAATTTGATTGAAAATGTGATAAACGTTACATCTGTAATATCAGGTGCGTGCAGGAAGATAGTCAAGGGCAACATTTTAGCCCTTTCTGGCACACCTCGTTGCAGCCAGACCTTTGATTGGCCTCATTCCTTTGCCAATGCTGTTCAGAATATCAGTTCTACAGTTCCTGGGTTTCAATCGGTCGCGACGGGGGAGGATGATTGGTTCCATTTTTGCCTGGGACAGAAGAACAGAACTCCCTCTCCCAGCCGTCTTCTGGTGCAGGATATGTTCATGTGACATCTGTAGTACTTATGCATTCTCAGGCCTCATTATGGAAGCCAGTTGACCACATTCCCACACCTCAGCATACAGTGCTTTCTTTTCACCACACCGTCACATGCATATGGGGGCACCTTCTCCCAAACCTTTGATGAGGACTATCCAAGAGGGGCACATGGAAAAACCTTGCATTGTGCCCTGAAAGCTTTAGCAGGTCAAAAAGAGTTTAGCGGGCACTCGATTGATGGCGACCGCCCTCTGCTGAAGTCCCCCCAAATCTAGTCTTACAACCTACTGACCAAAGTGAGAAGACAATGCTGGGAAGCATCCTAGCGCACACTCAAACCAGGAACATGAAAGGGACTGTTGATAACTTAAGACACAGAGCTTTAGCCCGCGGTTGCACATTACTGCAAGCCATTTCCGTGACTTAGAAAGCATCCATTTAGGAGGGATCCTATCCTTCCCGTTACAGGGAGGATGTCTCAGACTTCCCAACTGATTTGATCCAGGAAATTGGGCCTACAAGCACGAAGGGAAGGACTGAACATGGCAGCTTGCTGCACTTGTCAGTGGAATTCACAACTAGTTCTGTAAACACATACGTAAGAATGGCATGAAGACACTTGCAGGCACGGAAAAAAATGATTTGCCCCATTGCCAACCCATCAATGTTGTAGGTATCAATTTGCAGATTATGCTCTCGAACAACGCATGAGACCAGTGTTGCGAACATGTAACCATGAACTATTTTCTGAAGTGACACACACACAGTGCATGTATGTACACACCTGTGACACCCAGCTGGCGATCATGGCGGAGCGTGCGCCATCATGCGCTGCGGTTACCACATACAGGCCGCTGCTGATGCGTGCCAGGGCTTTGGCCACATCTGCAGACATGGCCTGCTTCTTGCGCGCGATCACGTCCTTGGCGGTGAGGGCCTGGGCAAGGTCAGTTCCTGCGCAGTGTGTGTGTGTGTGTGTGTGTGTGTGTGTGTGTGTGTGCGCGTGTGTGTGTGTGTGCGTGCGTGTGTGCGTGTGTTGTGTGCGCGCATGTGTGTGCGCTCGCATGGGACATCATGCGATAAACTGAGTAGAAGAAGTGCATGGGCATGATGCTGCAGTGTTCAGCCATACTGCACCTCAATGCACCTCATACCCATGTTTACACATAAACACACAAATACTCTCCCACCTGCTTCCTCAAACTGCTGGTACAGCTGCAGCTCAGGCGTCTGCTTCACGCGCAGGGGGCTGTCCAGCATGACGGCCTCTGTGGACACCAGGGACTGCAGCAACACATCCACGGGCTCATCCACGCCGCCAAAGCTCTCCGCAATCAGGACCTGTTTTGTGTTTGCAAGTGTGTATGTGTGTATTTATGTGTGTGTGTGTGTAAGTGTGCGCGCGCGCTCGTCACGCAGTAAACTCAGGCACCATCATGCCACCATGTCACTTTCTTGACCAAGCTTATGTAGCTGCGGGACCTGCCAGCCCAACAGCCACTCTCCCTAAACACACACACATGCAAACGCACGCCTTTGCACCCACTTACCTTGGTGCCTTTCTTCACTGCGCTTGTCATAGCTGCCAAAACGCTGGTGGCTTGTGCATCACCTGCAGCAGGGAACATTCGCATGCAGGGTGGTGTTGGTGTTTGATGTTGGTGTTGGTGTTGCACATCAGTCACTGTGAGCATGAGGGGCATGGTGGACATATATATATATATATATATATATATATATATATATATTAATATATAATATACTGTTGATGGAGCAAATAGACACACACATATAGACACTGTTGATGGAGCAAATAGACACACACATATAGACACTGTTGATGGAGCAAATAGACACATGCTGACACTTCTGCTGCAAAACTACACCCCTTCACCCTCCCCTTTGTGGGTCAACCCCAAAGGTGCAGCTGTGGAACAGTTATTGCAGTGTGTTGCAAAGCGGCTAGGGAAGAACTGCAGTTGGATGGGATCCAGTTTCCAAATATGCTGATGATGCACAACCTCACTTGAGGGAAAGCACATGATCACCGACACCTGGAGCGGCCCACACCGACATGACTATTCTTTGAGCCCAACATTTCTCTGCAATCAAGCATCCCCATCTGCTAGTGATGCACAGCCTCACCTGAGGGCGGGCACATGAGTACTGACCTCAAGCACATGAGCACTGACCTCAGGAGCGGCACACAGCGGCATATCCCTTCTAGGAGCCCCACACCTCACTGCAGTCAAGCACCCCCAGCTGCTGATGATGCACAGCCTCACCTGAGGGCGGGCACATGAGCACCAGGCCCTTGGAGCGGCCGACGGTGGCAATGACCTCCTGCGGGTCGGCACTCAGCAAGTCGATCATCTCCGTCTGCACGCCCGCTTTGGTAATGCCCTTGGCCAGGGTCTGGCTCAGGCGATCGCTGAACCCGTACTCGGCAGCGTACAGCACCGCCACACTGTGACGACGTGCACATGTGCACGGACACACAAAAAAGCCAGTGAGTAAAATGGGTTGCCCCAGTGGCTGCAGGAGCAGCACCCAACGCTACAAAGTGAAGGTAAGTGCATGCACAAATGTGCACACATCTGCTGCCTCCTTGCGCACACATATGCACACACATCACAAGCAAGTCCACGTTTGGGTGAAGCATTCACAGCAGCAGCACCTGCGAGGAGGTGTGTGTGCACATTGGGATGCCAGCACAGAGGCTGACTTGCATCCAGGTTCCGAGTCCAGGTCTAAACCCAGATTTGTGTAGCTCAGGGGGAACTTCTGGTCACGGACACACATCCCAGCTTGCACCATAGAATAAAGGTCCATGGAACAGACGTCACCCCGCAGACTCTGTGAGGCGTGCACCAGCGGTGTTCCATCTGCACAGACCCACCTGGTGCCCGCCTTGGACATGGCGGCACTCCAGCTGCCATACTGGCCCACCAGCTCCTCCACGTTGTACCTGTGCAAACCAGTGGCAGAATAGGCCAACGTTTGCCCAGCAATAAGCATACCATTTCCACAAGCCAGTGCAAGGGCCCATCAGCCGCAGTGCACATCAGCGCCTGTGTGCATCAGTGCCTGTGCGCCAGTACCTATGCCAGTGCCAGTGCAGGGCCCATTGCTTATTCCGGACCCAGTATTTGGGGCCATACTATGCATTTTCCTGCATAGCCACTGCATCCTCATGGACACACACACAGCAGCATGCAGCTGGATGCCGGGTCATTTGTCCACGTTTCTACATTCACGTGCACAAACAATATGCTCGTTACAACGCAGGCATACGCACTTGAGGATGGGGCCGTGGCCATTGGCGATGGTAGTGTAGGGCAGGTCCTTGACCTTGCGCAGGGCGGTGGTGACGCTCTTGGCATTAGGGCGCATCAGGCAGTCATAGTAGAACCTGCAGAAGTGGGAGGAGTGGAGGCAGTCAGGACTTTCTGAATGAAACGCAGGCACAGGAACAAGGTTAGGCCGATTTTGTCCTCGTATACATGGTTGTTGCACACATTTAGACATAGCAGAATCAGCAGGGGGGGGGGGGCTGGTTCAGACCATCAAGGGACACGTAGTGCAAGGATGAGTATATTCGAACAGGCAGTGCAGAGTGCAGACACACAGAAGTAGGCTCGGCATTGTGGCATGAAAAACAGGAGGCAGCTGAAGCAGGTCTTGCTTCCAAAGAGCACACCCTGAGGGCCTTACGGACACAGAAAAAGGAATTTTGATAGTCTTGGAAACCCGTCTTACAACACGAAGCATGCGGGGTGCTTTGCTAACACCCCACAGTTCCTTAAAAGCTGCATTTTAAAGCACGATACCCTGAAAACTTGCATCTGTGCATATCACACACACAGACACACACGCACATGCACGCACGCACGCACACACACACACGCACACGCGCACACACACACACACACACACACACACACGCACGCACACACACACACGCACACTCACACACACACACACACACGCACACTCACACACACACACATGCACACACACCTGTAGTGCTGTTGGATCTTCTTGAGGTCCACATCGAACGGGCTCTCATCACAGTAGTGCAGGCCGAAGGCGTCGCATGTGAACATGACGCCCGTGAGGTGGTCATAGGTGAACAGCGTGTCAGGCCTGCCAGAAAAGGATGCACACAAATCACATAGGCAAGCAAGGAAACGTTGGATGAGTAGAGCGCATCTAGCCAATCCTGGTTACCGTCAGCTTGCGGTGCCTCACATGAATGGGCCTCACAGCTGGTACTGGAAAGGAACACAATGAACAGGGTGGGTCGGTAATGTCGTGAGGTCATTGTTGTAAGCGCCAACTTTGCGGAAAGCGGTTGCTCCACGAAGCATGCATCTCTTGCTGTGAAACATTGGTGTGGGGTGCACATGCGAACATGAAAGATACACTATGCACTATGTGTGTAAACAACACATGCATTCATACCAAACGTGACATCAAGCAATGAGCGCTCCATGCAGTGCGTGCTGCTGTAGGAGGACAGAGCTAATGCCAGCTGAGCAAGGAAGGAGAGGAACCTGGAGGAGGGCGTGGCGGAAGATGCTGTGTGCAGCGTCTTTGGAGCCCTTCCCCAAAAGTTGGCAAGAGAAGCAAGCTCCATATCGCTGAGCCTTGTGCGCCAGCTCTAAAAAGAAGCAGGCTTAGCAACAACAAGACATGCATCAACAAATGTTCCTCCCCAACGCGCAGACGCACACAGACTCCCTGCCCCTTTACCCCCACTCTTTAACAAGCGGACCCCATGCACCTCCTGCCCCCCCCCACCCCCCTCCTGCACACGCTCGACTTACCAGTGCAGGTTGGGTGCCATGACAAACTCCATCACATGGCCCTGCCCCAGGTCGATCTTGTCCCCTCCTTTGACGAGCTGGCTGGTGAAGGGGCGGTGCGTCAGGCCCTACAAGCACGTACAAATCACACACTCAACAAGTTTCTTGACATATCATCATGATAGTGATTCATTAATTTGAACCCGGCTGGTGAAGGAGCGGTGCGTCAGGCCTTTTAGGCACGCATGAATGACGCACATCTTGTGCTTGTGCTTGCTTGGACGCATGGACACATCAAGTTTTGGTGACCATGATGCGTGACTGAGGGATAAGGGATGACAGCAAGACCCAAAAATCACTAATAAAAAGCCACATCCACATCCCAGCCTCTCGCTCCAACTTGGTAGCCCAGCACATGGTTGAAGGTGAGGACTGAATGCGCGAGCTGGAGCTTTATAAGTTTGCATAAGGACCTCCTTGACCTCAAGCTCACAGCTCACACCAAGTCAGATTCTGGCAATCAAGCATGCAAGTATGAATCATCTACTATGATGAGAGCTGCTCATTCAGCTCCTCGGCACCCTATCATGACAACGTTTCTCGCACGTCCCCTGACAAAGCACTTGCATGTAGCTGCTTGAATTTCAATTGCTACGAGACTGGACAGAAGAAAGCAGCTGCTCCACGTGCTAAACACCACCTCCTGCAAGGCGCTGGCAGACACATTCTCTCCCAAAAATTCCTATGTCCTGTCAACCATGCATAGATGGCTGCCCATAATGCTCATCGTGCTCACGCTGCAGCAAAGTTGTTGCACAGAAACCTGCTGCTTCCAGGCAGCCCTACACCTATACATCACCTGCTCATGCATCACATGATTTATACCCAACAGACACACACAGGAACACACACGTACAAAACCACCCACTCTCCGACACAGGCACCAATCCCCACCTGCAGGAAAGTGAGGGCCACTTTTGAGCCGCACACTGTTGCCTCCGGGTGCCTGTCCAACACTGAGGGGATCAAGCCACTGTGGTCGGGCTCAGTGTGGCTCACAAAGATGTAATCAATCTTGTCACGGCCTGCATGCAATCAACAGGCCACTGTGGTTGGGCTCGCTGTGGCGCACAAAGATGTGATCATTCTTGGCGCAACCTGCGTGCAATTATCAGCAGGAGCATGCCTGTGGCTCGACGCGCCCACGCATCGTGCCAGCCACAACTGCTGTAGCACACAGATTGACAGCTGCCCTTTGCTGCGCCCGGGCACAACGTGCGCTGGAGTACTGGAGGCTGTTGCTGCTGTTGCACTCCAGTTCAGTGGACAACATGGGGGAGGAGCAAACCATACTAGCATCAGGCAACTGAGGGCCCACTCCACACCTACTGCATGAGCCCATCATGCAGTTGTTTTAACATACTGGGCACTTGTTGGTGGCAACGACCCATGCGTCCAAATTGCACCCACCCAAGGCTTTTAGCTGTTTCTCTAGCGTCTCCATCCACAGATCGTGGAACTTTTCGTGGGAGGCATCCACCAGCGCAACCTTGTCTCCCACACTGCAGTCAAGTAAGAGGATGAGTACAGAATATATGGTCAGCTCATGCAAGCATGTTCTCTCTCTCACACACACAGGTAGGTTTAAGCTCGTTGGCAGGACACGCAGGGTATGAAGCAAACAGGTGAAAGCATTTGCCCCACTCAGGTATGTGAGTGTGATGCAAGACAGTACATGACGAGCTTTCGCAATACTCGGCAAAAAAAGTGGATAACTTGCAAGCAAACGTCCTTAACATCAAAGGATGCAAGAAAGCCCATGCTTTCATTCAAGCCCTGAGGATATTGCAAAGCAGGAGGTTTGCGCACATTGACTGAACGAACTGGAGCAGGCGCATGGGCAACTGCAAAAAATGTACCTACATGAGGTATGCGTTGTAGGTGGTGCCATTTTCAAGCCTGCAAAGAAACAGTTACAATGCAAGGTACACTTTAGAATGTAGTTAAAACTAGTAACTAGCATTTGGAATGCTTGAGCAACGCACATCAACAGCAACAGGTGCAGAGAGAGGACTCACCCAAACTCAATGTCAAACCTGCTCCGGTCTGCATGCGATGAGATAGGCAAAGGAAGAGGTTGAGAAGTGGAGGGGTGCAGCAGAATGGCTTGCCCAGCATGCTTTGCAGTGCTGATGTGGACCTGACTGGCCTCTGTGCATTACTTGTCCTAGGCTACAGGTGCACAGCCTCACCCCAGTCCAGGCTTCGAATGGTGGTGGTGCCAGGGGCAACAGGGAGGCACTGGGTCTGCAGGCGGTTGGTTTCCTTCCACATCTGCACCTCAGACATCTCCACATTAGCTTCCTGCGGAGCGGAAAGCTTGCTTGAGTAACAGAACACATACGCAACATGTGAGTCAGCGGGGCTCCTTCAGATTGGCCATTGGAGTCCTTACAGCATTGGCCTCACGCACATTCGTGGTGCATGGTGCCACCTGCATCTATGCCCAACCTGCCTGTGTATAACCAGTCATGGTGTTGGTTGGATGGATGAAATATCTGCCATGTCACAAACCCTGTTGGGCACTCAACCATTCGTACAGCCCAGTGCACACTCATTTGTTAAACAAATTGGTTTGCTACGCTTGCCTGCACGGGAGAGGGGGCCACGCCCGCTGCAGCATTCGCCCGGACGTGAGCAGCACGGTGCTGCAGACGTGGCGATGCAGGGACGGTGGCTCGGCAAGGACCAAACGGCAAGGACGAGCAGGCGTGCCTGTGCACGTTGGCCACTTGCAGCATCGGAGCTTTGTACGGAGTTTGGGGAGAGGCCTTGGCAAGCTGACCCTGCGTAGGGCCCTTTACAAGCATTTTCGTATGAATGACAGATTCAGGGAAAGTTAAATTTCAAAACCAAAGTTCCAAATCGAGTGTGCTCAACATTTGTCCGAAAAGAGGCACCCCGACATCAGTTGAGCAGAATTGAGCTTACATATAACTTGAAGTTTGAAGAAGTCAAACATTGTGGGCAGTGTTAATCTGGCAGATTTTTCCGTCCCGGAATGTTGCTAAGGCGTGGATTGGGGCACGCAACATCATGCAACAGCAGGCGGGAGGTGGGTGTTCCCTGCTTACGCCAATCGGAGGGGCGTTTGAAGGTGGCTTGGACCAGTTTGAAGCTCAGGAATACGACATGACCCTCCCTAGCTTGTACTTAACATGCTTCTCCTCAGGTCCTAGGTGCTGCCACAAGGATCCAAGAAGGTGTCGTCAGCAGGTCAGGGCCAGGCTCAAGATGCAGCAGCAGGCATCCTCCTTTGCCGGTGGGAGTAACGGGTTACCTTACGCTTGAGCTGTGTTTAGCGATTTTGTGCCTGTCCACCTAAGTTTGGATGGCTTTCAAAATTGACTAGACACTAGGCGCCTATTGAATGCAGGTTGTACAATCCAGTTCGTCCCAGTTTCCCACTGCTTCTTTTGAAGAGGAAGGGGAGGACCAGCCTCTCCACCGAGTTTACATCTTTGACCCTGAGAGCCCTGAGGAAGTGGAAGAGTCTCACCTGGAGCCCCACCCTGAGCTGTAAGTGCGCATGCTTCTGAGCAGTGTTGAGCATGTGTGATGCGATGTCTACATGCCCTGTTGCAATTCCTTGCAACTTGTCAAACTCAGGGCAACCATGACTGAGTTCAAGGCTCCTGGCTTCTGTTTGCATGCACACTTCTCTTTTTCCTGCAACCTCTGTAAATTAAGATAACTTTCACCTTATGTCCAGCACAGTGTTTAACGGGAGGTTTGGATGTGAAGCTCTGCTGTATCCAAAAATGAGGCGCTCAACTATAGCTGCACTGCTCGCTCTGAGTGTCAAGGTTGTTAGGTTGGATGAGGTGCATACCAGCAGCAACATCAGTGAGACACTTTAATTACGATCCAGGAGGGTAAAAGGGAGGGTAAAAAAATTACAGTGGATGTCATGTCAATTTTTTTAGGCCGAATCCTTGGACTCCCCCCAAACTCGCCTTTGAGTGCCCTTACATAGACAATAAGGGTACCAATTCGCCCCTCTTTAATTTCCCCAACCATGTGTGCACTTGAATGCAATGAAGAAATTATTTTGCAGCAAAGTTAAGGGGCAAATAATGAGCAGCGGACGCCCGTGTACACCTGGCCTGCCAGGGACCTACAGCTGGCTTGCAAATCCACAAACTGCCCTCCTTACTTCAATTTGTAATGACACAGTGTCCATTGTCAAGATCCTGGAAGTTTGGAATGGTTTGTTGTAAAGTTGCCTCCAAACCCTCTGCGGCTCACACCCATGCACATGTGGCACTGACTCAGAGCCATGCACACTGCCCCCTCCCCTTTTGATTCAAACTCTGGAAAAGGTGTCAATGGACAGGGCTTGAGCTCAGGAATCGAGCTCAGGAATGATGTTTTCAGAATTTTGTAGAAGTGGCCTAGAAAAATTTTAGAGGAGGGGTCCCAAAAATGCCGCTGTGTAGCTTGCTGTGAACGCCTTCGTTGTTTGATGCTCGTCGTAGGGTTCGATTCAGTAACAAATTATAGACTAAGTCCAAGGCATCGGTTTTGAGCCTGCTGCCATTTTCCTGTGTGGCAAGCTCTTGCTCCCCAGTTAACCTGCGCAATAAACGATGTTGCTCTAGCTTTCAGCAGAGAGAAACTTGTTCCTTAGGTTAGGTTGATGTATGGTTTTCCAGTGTGTTGACGTGAAGTTTTTTTCCTCAGTGTATGAAAAGAGCAATCAGACGCTTAGATGCAATTGCCTGCTTGCCCGCTTGGCCATTCAATTGGATGCAGGGTGCAAGGAACAGACTGCTCCTGCTTTTGTGCACAGGCCCTCTTGCAGGATATCATTCTTATCGAGTTTAAGATCTACTTTTCACTCAAGTCCCAGACCCTTGCAAATGCACCTTGCACCAACAGGGATAGAGCGCATGACCTATTGGCACAGCAGCAGGAGCAGGAGGCCGCAGGCACGGTACCAGACATCTGGGGCTTAGCAAGGCAGCAGGCAGGAGATGAGCAGGTGTGTGTGTGTGCACCATGCTGTGCAGTGCTTGGGACAGTATGGCCTTGCGAGGTTTCCAAAGGTGTTGTCTGTCCATGGAGCATTTGAGTTACATGAGTGGCTTGGCTTTGATCTCGTGGACCCGTCCATGGGGCAAGTGGGGCTGTGGGGCAAGAGGGCAGGGTAGATTGTGTAGTGTGAAGTGGGACAAGTTGCTTTACTCACCGCTCATCTCATATTCACTCCATGCTACGAGAGTTTTGGTGATGTCTGTCTTTCCTTCCTTTGCACGCTTTGCAGATAGTAAAGACAAAGGTTCATGCAGAACTCTGGGCAAGGTGCCAACAAATTGCTAACTAACATGCAACTGCACGTTGCAAATTGAGTCCAACAGCTGGTGCGCTTGATGCAGTACAGAGGATTATCTGAGCCAAGAAAATTTATCTAAGGTTCATTACTTTCAACAGAGCGCTCACTTGCATGACATGCCCAGGGTCCGACCGCTGCATCAAACATGCGTGCTGTCCTCATTCTCGCTCTGTTCGCTTTCTAGCACTCCACAGGCCTTGCTTACAGGTTTGGAAATCCGCCTCATCCAACTTCTCCCTTGCACCGATAGTATCCACTCATGGTTTTGCAAATAAATACCAATGGTATTCACTCATTGCTGAGGTTGACCGCCATTGCAACATTCTACACCTTTAAGCATGTTTGCATCTAAAATAGTGACACTGTTTTAGCGATGCCACCTCCATGCAGGCGGCCATGAGCATACGAGAGAGCAAGGCTGCTGAGATGCAGAAAGCATTGGTGGAGCAGCTGAACATGGAGCAGCAGCAGGTGTGGGATGGACTTTCCTCGATTTTCTTTTAAGCCAGCTTTGCCATGGCGTGGCTGCGAAACAAACAAGGAGCTAGCCCATGATGCATTCTCCATGTCTCAGAGGGAATCCTCGTTACATAGTGGTACTACGTAGCGAAGTAGCGCAGTGCCTAAGTCTCTTATATATGTTCAGTGCTAAACCACGGCTAAGGCAGTAGGGTGGCACACTTTTTACTCAGAGAGGTTACCACGTAACAATCCTCTTGCCTACATTGCAAGACACGCCCTTTCTCGTGTGTCTATCTCAAACCTAGCAATGCCGACCATGGTTTTTTCATGAAATTTTGTGTGTTCACCAAACATGTCGAAAAGTTGGAGGTCCCCAGATCACTCTCCTTGCCTCAAATGACCAAAAAAGGGCCACGGCTCCACCCTGAGACCACTTTCTGGTTTAGCTCTATTCATGGGGCGTGAGCCCCTAGCTCTGCCTCATTCCGGTCAAATCCACACCTGACTGCCCTGGCCCGCCCAGTGCATCCCCCGCCCTGAAACTTAGCATGCAGGCCAGGAAAACTATGCTAGGCAGCCCTGCAGCGTCAGGAGGTTGGGGGAGGCCCAGGGCGGAACATCTGTAACTTTATTTGGTTGTTAAGCGAAGGTGGCCAGCATGGCCCGCCCAGCGCACCTCCTGCCTGAAACTCAGCATGTAGGCTAAGCAAAGTATGCTAGACAGCCCTGCAATGTCTGGAAGGCGGGAACGGCCCTGGGCAATGTGTTCCGAGACTTCTTCTGTTTGGTAGCTAAGCATGATTTGGCTAGCATGGCCTGCCCAGCACACCAACTGCCATGAAGCTTAAAATGCAGGCCAAGGATTTTCTTATCAGGGAAAGTTAAGTTTGGGTGGTGTGCGGTATATTGTGCAAAATAATTGGGAATAAGTTATGTGTTTGGTAACCGGAAGAAGCTGACGTGTCTTGGGGCCCTATGCGTCCACTAATTTGCTCTAATAAGCTATATGCTGTGTTTTGCCCTTAGGCAGCAGTGTTCACAACCCCACAACCCCAGACCAGCACCTGATGGATGGATAGATTCACTCAGAATCCTGTTTTTGGTGAAAGTGCTGAGTCCAGGGCCTGGAGCTGGCTGACAAAATCCAATTGCCCCTGCAGATGGTTCCAGCTTACAGATGGTTCAAAAGATTTTATCATTTTAATTACGACGGTTTTTGCAATTAAATGTTCACATTGGTGTGCCTTGCACAGCGAGAAGAGAGGGATGCACTTTGCTGGTGGGATGAGGAGCAGGACCTCCACACCTTGTCTCCCTGTGCTTTGTGGATTTGTGTGTTTTTGGTGCATGGCCTGCTTGTTTCAAACCCGGGAGAACGGGTAGGCAATGGTTGACAGCTTGCATGGCTTGCACTTGGCAATTGTCATGCAGAATGCATGCAGCGCAGCAACCGCAACGCATCGCTTGCAACGCTTCCCCCACTTGTCATCCCAAAACTGTGATTTTGGGAACATCCATATGCTATGCCAACTTCCTGTGCTTCCTAAGAAAGGAAAGGAGGTCAAAAATGGACCCCCTTGGGCACTCCTTGTGCTGTAATTTCTCTAGAAAAAACGGCTGGAAATCTGTATCACATCAACCACTGGGTCTTTCCACTCCACTCCTTATACTATGATATTTGTTTGGTAGAAGGACTCCAAGTCACCAAAGTTGACCCAATCTAAATTGCAGTGGATGATCAATAATGGAGGGTTGGTGGTCAAGGAGTAGGGTTCAAGCCATAGCTAATGAGGCAATGCGCCCAAACTGGCACTACCATAGGAGCCCAATTTTGAAAGCTGCCAGCCAAGGCACACCCGTGCAGTGAACCTGCAAAGAACAGGCAACTTCAGGCCTCTGATCACCCCCTATGGCGTTGTCTGTGCGCTGACGTGCACATGTGACACTGCCAGGGACCTGCAGCCTGCCTTGGACCCGATATATGTATAAAAAAGGAAAGCCTGTGGAGGTGCTCTTCGCTGCCCGTAGCACGGGCAAATGAACCGATTTACTCATGGAGCTTGTACCAAAGCCAGGGCTGGCATGGTGATTTTCGTGTTGGAGTACTCCAGATCGGAGTCAGGCGATGAACAGGATTTAAGGGGATAGTTGAATGCTCTGGACAAAAAGGCCACAAAGAAAATGGAGCAGCTTCTTCCGCTTTCGCCAATGCCTGGCAGGCTGGTGTAAATGTAAAATGCCTGCTTCCTCGACGTTTTTGCCTCTTTCGAATGCTACCATTAAAATTTTCAAGGCTGTGAGTGCACACGCGCGCACGCGCACACACACACGCTTTTAAGATTGCCTCATTCCTTATCCGCTAATCAGATTGTCCTGTCAAACCCAGCGAATGATGCTCTGGTTCAATGGCCTTGCAGGTGCCTCACAGTGTGGCATGCGTCCTGTCATGTCATGCATTTGCCATAGCACACATGGACTTGACATCACACCATGCGCTTGCCTTTTATAGTGTTTTGGCTACTGGGCCTTGCAGGTGAAGCAGCTTTTGCAGCAGTGTAAGTTACTGTCCAGGAGATGTATAATGGTGCCAAATTTTGCACTTGCTTACCGGCTTGGTGGCCTTGCAGGTGATGGAGCTGCAGCGGTATGAGGGTCTGTACAAGGAGGTCATGATGAGGGCAGATCGGTCAGAGGCTGACATCGCATACATGCAGGTTGGTCTTGCTGAGGTGCACACATGCAGGGTAGCCTCTTGCAGAAGTGCATGCATGCTGGTTTGCCGTGCTGAAGTACATGCCCGCGTTATGAGCCTTGCCAATGGGGCCAAGGACTCTCTCTCTCCTCCTGAGCTTGGCAGAGTCAGATGACAACAACAACAACAACAACAACAACAACAACAACAACAACAACAACAACAACAACAACAACAACAACAACAACAAAACAAATTCAGACAGCATGGATAAAACCACTCTGTCAAGTTGTGTACCTGGTGTTTCATCTTTGTGACACGGTGTTTCATCTTCGACCTGGTGTTTCATCTTCGACCTGGTGTTTCATCTTTGTGACACGGTGTACCTGGTGTTTCATCTTTGTGACACGGTCGCTTTTAAGCGTAGGTTCTGAGCCTGGCCATAGGTTCTAGGCTTTGATTCAAAGGTGTCATGCATGAGGAGGCAGGCAGCGTGACGCCGCGCAAGATGCAGGAAGCTCTGACGTCTCGTCATGGAAGTGCACCATGCTTAATAACTCATCAGCAAACGTTTAATGGAACTAAGTAAGCGCACAAGCACTGTGGCAGTCAGACCTGGCTTGCTGACCATGCTGATTGCAAGTTCATTTTAAAGGGGACATGGTAACAAGTTTGGATTGTGGCATCGTTTGTAGTCTGTGCTGGGACTGTGCTCAAACTTTCAGTGCTTGTACACCAGGGTTGACGAGTTGGCCGGTTTAACAAAATAAGTTTGCCAACAGTTCGAAAAAGTTTGAGGTTCGACGAACAGTTCAGACGCACGTTTGCCTGTGGGCGAGGGGGTGGGAAGGGGGTATCAACTGCCCCCCAACCACCCTTCCCTCCCTTTCCCCCCTTCCCCCAGGCTAAATAAACAGTGTACCGGTAATGGTGAATAATAGAGGTCCTGGGTCGAACTTGGAAAATGGAAAAACGGAATGGGGGAGATTTGGGGGGTGTTTGGGGGGCCTTCTGCCCCATTTTTGGCACAGGGCATAAAGTTCTATGAACTGGCCATTGAAAGTTCGCCAACAGTTCGAAAATAGTTCGAGTTTTAGAACAGTTTTAAGTTGGCGAACTCGTCAACCCTGTTGTACACACATTCAGTTCCCAGCATCAGGCCTGCAGACTCCTAAAAAACGATGCATGCAATGCAGAACATGGTCGCGGAGAAGGATGCTGAGCTGGCGCATACGTACAAGCTCCTGGAGGCTAGTGCGGCGGAGCGCAGCAGGCTGCGTATGGAGCACCAAGCGGCACAAGCGCGCATGCGCGAGTTGCAGGTGTGTGTGTGTATGTGTGTGTGCGTGTGCGTGTGCATGCGTTCGCATGTGTGTGTGCTTTTTTTTTTGTTTTGGCAAAACCAAGATTTCATTACTATGAGGGAAATATCCTCTCTTGAGAAGTGCTATTTTATAACTTTTGCCCCCCAACTAAGCCCGCCTGCAGCTTCGCGGCAGGATAAGGTAACACACTTATAATGCTGCATGAGTTGTGCCTTTGTGCTTAAAGAACTGCATTGCAAGCACAACTCAACGTTTGTCATTATCTCATGCATGCGGACCAGTCCTCCAAGCAAGAAAATTCCAGCATACATGCACCCTGAAATCTTCAAGTTTTGAAGGTCTAAGCCAATTCATGTTAAGTCCCGTAGTAGCAAGTTAGCCAAGCACATTGCACTTTACCAACATCAGCTTATAGCCCGCATCGCTTCTTATTTGCATCTAGCCACCTGCCAGTCGCATCAGGATTAATCATTCAAGGAGCTGCGCTGAGAGCTTTTCAGTGCGGAAAACATGCGCTCATCCTTGAGCCAGGCACCATTACAAGAACCAGCTTCATCCACTCGGGCATTTAAAGCACTCCCCCTGCTCTGTAGCTGTGCCCAAGCGGCCCTCCTTACCACTGAAGCTTGCTTTTTCCGCGCTGACTCATGCTCACCTACGCTGCTGCACTCACTTTTGCTTATACTGCACCCACTGTCGCTCATGCTGCTGTCCCTGCTGCTGTCAGTCATGCTGTTTGCTTTGGGAGCAGGAGCAAGAGAAGGGCTTTGCTATGGCGATGCAAGAAGTCCAGTATTTCATGCATGAACGAATGGTGCCATGTGGCAGTTGTAAGGCATTCCCACACCAGTTGCAGCCTGCCTTGTACACACCATCAACTCCATGCCATCTCCATGATACTCCTGCAGCCAGCAAGCTTGTTGCTCACACCTCAAGCACAATTTGTATTCTCAGCACTGTTGCCTTTGTTCTACCAATCGCATTTCTTAACATAATTTTCTGCCCAAGTCCAGGTCCCTTCAGCGGTCTAGATGGGGGTCAAAATGGTCGCATTCGGGGTGCATCACCCATTTACTTACGATTTTCAGCCTTCAAAACCCCGGATTTTATTACGATCGTAATACTCTTACGCGAAAAAAGTACTGTGTGTGCGTGTGAATGTGTGTATGCTTGCATGTGGACCTTTTGGAACAGAAGAGCGTCCAAGATCGGCCGGTGCTTGGCATACTTGCTATGAGTGCACCCAAAACTTCCTGACTGCCCCATGCATGGTGCTTGGCTCATCTGCTTCTGATGCGTCTCAGCTTGTGCAGGCAGAGTTCAGGACAGCAGAGAAGCAGCGCCACACCTACCATTCACAATGTTCCTGCTTTATTGCCTATTGCTGCTTATACCGGCAAATTGTCGTGAGGTAGGCAACATGGTGCAAGCAAGTGAGGGTGCGCATCCTCTCGGACCCTGCTCGTGCGCATGCAGGCCCAGCTGATACAAGCCCAAGCCCAGGCGCGTGCCCCAAAGGCCCAAGCACTGGCAGCTGCGTCACCGATGCCTCCGCCTGCTGCATCGCCCTCAAGCCTGGACGGCGCAGTGGAGGTGGGCCAGATTTAACTGACTTGATAAAGGAAGAAACTCTTTTTTCAAGATGTGTGTATATTGCATATATTGTGATCGTGTGTGTGTATGTGACAGCGCGATGGAGGTGGGCCTGTTGTGCACCTGCAGTGTGTACTTCTAAGCAGGCATGCACATTGAGGACGAACCTGGTGCTTGTTAAATTTGCATCTGCCCTTGATCGCCTGGAGCCTGGATGACGCAGTTGAGGTTGGAGATGACGCATTGCCTGCGTGCATGACAGGATGCAAACAAGGAACTACTGGTTGCTTGCTGCCGCATCTGTCCTTTGTCAGTTGTCCAGAATTGTGGATGGATCTTAGTCAGGTTTCACCTTCACCTGGCTCATTGCAAATGAACAGTAAAGAAGAAAGATGACCAAGTTTTTGCCAGCACATCAGCACCTGCAAGCTGGGAGCTCTTTGCAGTATGGTTAAGTGCGGTTGTGGGATGGGCTGCTATTCGGATTCGTAGGAGCAGTGGAGCATCCAGTTTGTGCAGTGCTGCTAGTTGAGGAGAGTGGTTGAGGCACAGAAACCACAAATTTGCAGGCAGTATGTCATGTATCAGGAAGGCTAGCTTTCCTGTAGCCTGAGTTGCCTTTCTTTTTGCCCACCCAGTATATTCAATCTCTGATAATTGAGTGTCTGTGGAAAGAAGCTGATCCTTGGCCAAAATGCGGTTGCATGGCAACGGAGTTGCATCATTGAATCTTTGCCTCCTCAACATAAATAGGGAACTTCTTCATTGTCTCCTGGACCTTGAAATGCTGCTTGACCCTGCACCTCCAACCTTAGTCCCTCACGTCCAAGGAATGAAACTTTGATTTTTAAAATGTTGGGCTTGGGGGGATTTCCTCGGCAATGGCACAGGAATGCAGCAAGTCCTAAGTTTGCGCTCTGTTGGAACGAAATGTATATCATGTCCATCATATACATCATGTCTTCATTTATGTTATACAATTTAGTCATATGTAGCAATCTCCAGGATCTGGGATTTCAAGAAATTGGCCAGTCAGTTTTGTGTGGGAAAACAACGGAAAGGGTGTGGATCACGAGGTTGTACCTTAGTGCAAATGCACGTGAGCCACTTTGTTATGCAGAGCTGTTCAGCTTTCTATTCTGCCACTCCTGGAGCCGCCCGCGGCAGGCACCCTCAACTGAGGGCTCCCTGGCGTCCAGCTCAGCTGAGCTGGGTGCCTGCTGTTCAGTTGGGAAAATTAGTGTGGGGTCATAGTCAGATGTATTGCGATGCATTGCCTGGGCAGCGGGAGCCTTCTTCTCCGTCCTCCCTCACATCAATCACCTCCTTTTCTACTAGGGGGGGCCTGCCTGTGGGAGCTACTGTGCCGCTTCCATGTCAAAGGGATTCCTTGGCTAAAACATCCCTGTTTATGTGGCATGATGTCCACAACCTTTTTTAACCTTCCTGGTTCATCACTTCACCACAGCCTTTGCGCTGCAGCAGGCTATACATATATCACCACACGTGCGAGCACACACACACGCACACGCACACACACACGCGCGCACACACACACACACAGAGACACACAGACACAGACACACACACAAGCATGCATGCACACACGCGCGCGCACACACACACGCACACATACACACACACTACACAAACACGCGTGCGCAAACATGCATGCACACATGAAAGCACGCACACACGCACACATGGGCTTCGCCAACTATCCGCGTTGCCTGCAATGACCCCCCTGTCCGACTACTTGCATCATCCTTCCAGCAGTTGCTTCTATGCCGTCGTCCTTCCAACCCACCTGAAAACTTTTGAACACCCAAGAACAGACTATAATGTGATATGCTCTCCAAAGGCAATGACATCAAACTGCATGCAATTACATCATATTGTGTCATCGTGGTTGTGTCCCGGACCCTACATACACAACCGAGTGCTTCAGCAACTGAATTGTGGCCACTTTGTGCCCATGCGTCATTGCAGGAGCTGACCAACCTTGCCTATTCCCTGGCCATGGACATGTCAGAGGACATACGAAACATGTATCCCAGCAGCCTTCCATCTGCTCAAGCAGCAGATTCACCGGCCTCCACTCCTCCCTCTCACTCATCTCATTTTTTGGGGCATGACGTCTCTAGCCAGCCCACCCCCTCTTGGCTAAACTCAGAAGGCTCTGATTCTGGATTTGCGCACACGCGCCAGTGGCCGTGACCTGAATTTGTGCTTGTTGGCATGTGTGTGCTTGTGTGGTAGGTTGATTTGTTTGAGATCTGGGTGCCTGCCCAGTGAGCAAGCTGCTCATGAGGTTCCACGGGCAAGGCTCAGGCATTACCACTTTGCTTGTACTTGAGTGCATTAAGTCAAGCTCGTTCTCTGCTGCAGAAAACCAGGAAGGTTGGGTATGCTGGAAAAAACGCCACTTATCTTTGCATCAAGAGATGGATCTCGTAGATGTCATTGTTTGATGAGCAAGATTTCATAGAAGGCTTTCTGCCAGGGCTCGTGCACTGCGCTTGTGTCCATGTGCCACTAAATGATCACTTGGCCAAGCTGCCTGTGCAATTCTTTCCTTTGTAGTAACTGAGTCAGCTGCATGGAGGATTGCTGAAACTAGGTTTTAAAATGAAGGTCAAGTGTGAATGCATTTACACTCAATCACAACTTGCAGTCTTTTTTATTCATGAGGTCAACCTTGTTGCCTGGTCCTTTCTGTTTTAAATGCTTATTTCTTCATAAAAATATGGGTACGAAGGCCAAGTAGGGTACATGAATGTCGTGGCCCATATGGCGCGAGGCCCAGAGTGTGACTCTTTAAAATGGCACTCAATAGACTGGCAGCCCTCAACCTTCCATCCACTGAAGAGCTTGACACGGCTTTTATCCAAAAAGTCCTCACCTGCAAGAACACTGAAGCCAGAGCTCTTGTGGCTCACCGCCGCATAAACAACACCCACATTAGTGGCTTCATTGACACCCACCTTGATGAAGCACTCAACCCCTCCACCAACGTTGATGCTAACCCTCAACCCAACAACAACCGAAAACAGGCAGTACCAGCACCACGCCTCCCTCTGCAACTCATGCTGAGTTGCTGCAGTTTCAAAAGGTATTTAGGGGTTGGTGTCTGAACAAAATATGAGTTTAACAACTTTGTTGAACTTGAAGGTGGATGTCTCTGTCTTGAGGAGGGATTTTGGAAGGATCAAGGTGAGCTTGTCTGCCTGGGATAGATCTCACAAAGATAACATCAGGGCGGCTCTGGTGCCGAGCAGAGGAGCCAGTACTATTAGGGAGAACCCAGTCTGGAATGGCTCGTGAGATATTTTCTGAGACTTGTATCCCCTGATCCAGGAGTCTCTCATTACGGCAGGCATCCATACCAATAAGGGATGAGCCAAACCTGCCTTTGCTATGGGCTTAACACAGAAGCTAAGGCCAACATGGTGTCTGTTGGTGTGCATACCACTCATAGTTGGATTTGGACATCTGAGGACAACTTGATTAATGCTGTCCATATCATCACACAGCGGGCATCTTCCATCTGTGGAAGACCTATTGAATCTGATGGCATGCTTTTGTGTGTAAACTGTCCCTGTGCGGTATTTGACTACATTTCATTTATCTGTTGTTTAAGAGTAATCTTAGGAGTAGACCAGAAGGAGTTGCTGGTCTCCTTGTTAGCAAGTTGACAGGTTGGGTCGTGAGCTTCTATATTAGCAGTGGTGATTGGGGAATTGGGTTGTATGGCATGGTTGAGCCTCTGCCAGCTATTGTAATGGTAGCCAGAGATATCAGCAGAGCCTAGCTTGTGCTTTTTGTGCATGTGTACTTTAAGTTTGTCGGTCAGGTTGTTGAGGTAGTGGGTTGGAAAAGCGTGGGAGCGGTGCAGGCTATCATTTTGTCCGTGTGAGGTCTTCAATGAGAGCCAGTAAAATTTGTGGAATGGGTTCCAGGGATATTCCCAGAGGGGGCTATCTGAGCATGTGCCCAAATATGCTCCATTTTTGCATTTTATGTGCGCCCGTTTTAAGCCACTTTATCTGATTGAGACAATTTTTGCTCTAAAGTGTAGCCGGCGTTTCAAGCTAACAGAAAAGAAAAGAAAAGCCTATGCAGGCCAAAGGCCGCGTGCATTGAGGGAAGGTCCCCTAATTGGAAAGCTAGACACTGAGAGATGCTCTAAACCTACACTAGACACAGCCAGCCTAGGAGAGAGCCAGAAACGATCTGTCCAGATCTAATGGGGATCTGGAGGGTTGCTCGCCATGCTCCTGGACGCCTGGACTCTCCTTCTCCCGTCCTCCGCCGCCGCGCGCCCAACAAAACCCCCCCAGAAGCCCCCGTGAAAACAAAGAGGTGTCTAGTGTTAATGATAGTGGTTAATCTTTGAATGGCATGGTCTTTAAGCTTGGATGCTAGTGATTTAGCTTTTTGTTTGGTAAGGCCCAGATTCATAAGAGGTGTGATTGTATATTCATTGTAAATGGTGCCAGCCAGCCCAATTAAGATGATGTGCTGAGTCACTTTGTTATTCCTGTTTGGATTCCTTGAGCCGCGGCTTTTAAGTCTAGCTATGGTGTGAGAATGTTGAGTTGCTGCACGTTTGAGAGTGATGAAAGGATTCGTGTCAGAGCAGAATTTCAGTTCAACAAGGTGAATGTCCCTGTCCTGAGGAGGGATCTCGGAGGGATCAAGGTGGGTTTGTCTGCCTGGAATAGGGCGCACAAAGAGAGCATCAGGGCGGCTTTGGTGCCGGGCAGGGGAGCCAGTACCATAAGGGAAAACCCAGTCTGAAATAGGGACTTGTATGCCCTGATCCAGGAGTCTCTCATTACTGCGGACATCCATACCAATAAGGGATGAGCCATACCGGCCTTTACTGAGGGCTTTCAACCATAAACTAAGGGCTTCATGGTGTCTGTTGGTGTGCATCCCGCTCATTGTTGAGTTTGCACACCTGAGAAGTATGTGGTCAATGTGGCCCATATCATCGCAAAGAGGGCATCTTCCAGAACTGGAAGAAAAGTTGAAAGTAAAGGCATGTCTCTGTGTGTACAGTGTACCTGTTTGGTACTTCATTATATTTATTTGATGTTTCAGAGTAATCTTTGGATTTTGCCAGAAGGAGTTGCTGATCTCCTTGTTAGCAAGTTGAGAGATTGGGTTGTGTGCTTCAGTGTTTGCAGTGGTGGTGGGTGGTATGGTATCGTTAAGTTTCTGCAAACTTTGCAAACAACTCCAAGGTGCAGAGATTACTAATCTCTGTAGATAGTAGTACTATCCACCCAATCCTCCTGGGTGTGGGCGGGACTATCTACACTGCCCATACCGTTGAGCAATTCAAAAAATTAGGGATTGACTCACAGAGATCTGAAACACTTGCAAGAAAACTCCATGCCCATTCTGTACAATTTGCGCACAAACTTACCTCTACCAGACGTGCCATTGAAAATAAAAACGCTCATCATAACACTGGTGCCCTGGAGCAGCGTGCTGCCAGAAACCCTCCTGATCCATATTAACTCCCCTCTCATCTTCTGGTGAGGGAGACTCATGGCTCTTTAAGCCAATGTGTCTCTCTTTCCTTAGTAATTGATGTAGGGAGAGCTTTCTCTGCCTACATAGCTTTTTTCTTTTTCTATTGACACCAGACATGCACTTCATTTTCGGAGGCAGGGTTTGCTGGGCGTGTGGCGGTGGAGCCCAGGAGAAGGAGAGTCCAAGCGTCCAGGAGCACGGTGGGCAACTCTCCAGATCCCCATTAGCTCTGTTCCTGGATTTCCCTTAAGCTAGCTATGTCTAGTTTAGGTTTGAGGGTCCTTTGGTGAGACCCTTGCTAGCTTGCTAGTTGGGAAAACTTTCCTTAATGCACGCGGCCTTTTGGCTGGCTGTCAGGCTGAGAAAGTGACGCAGCCATAACAGCCATAACTAACTTGCAGCAGACTCTCTTGCAGCAGACTCTCGTCATGACATGGCGTAAACTTTTCTTTTCTTGTCTAGAGCGTGGCTGATACTGGGATCCCTAGCGCAGGCCCTGGCAGAAACCCTTTTTCTCATTTATTTTGGTTAGCCAAGGAGGAAAAAGAGAGCCCACTGCCGGCACATCCACAGCTCCTGCACCCAGTCCTAAAATCACCTACCTCCCCAATCTTCAAAATGCGTCTCACATGCATACAAAATACAGACTTGGGTATGCCAACCCCAAAACAGGCTACTACTCTTACAATCAGAGTTTGTTACCACATGTTAACAAGAAATTCAGCAATGCCTTTAGAAACGTGTCCTGTATTTACCTATGAAGCGCACCATCTTACAGTATCGCACCCTCTATAACCAAAAACATGTGGCTCGCTTCAACAGGTCCACTACCCCATTATGCCCTCTCCCGGGCTGTCATCAATTAGACAGCGCACTCCACATGCTTTCAGGCTGCCAAAATCATATCATCTCCAGCATAAAAACTGAACGCCACGATGTTGCTGGAAGAATGATCATCGAAGCTCTTAGCAAAAGCCCTTGGGGAGCAGCCCTTGCCCATTTCGTATTGGATTTGTGTGTGGAACGTTACGTTAAACACTTTGAATGAGCAAAGCCACACGTATCTTGCATATGCAAAACACAGCACTTCAACAAAACGGAAACAAGCACAGCATGGCATACAGCAGTTTTCTTTTTAGACTTCTTGTAGAAGCTTGTTTACTTGTTAACCTTGTGATAGCTGGTTGAGAATCACCAGCGACTGATCAGCCAGATATTCGGGCTGTAGGTTAACCAATGTAAAACCCTGTAAACCCTTGGGGAGCAGGCTTGGTTAACACAGACATAGGGAGTGAAGAAAGGTTGGCACAAACTCCAAATCCCTGCACATACGTCGAACAGAGTTATACCCCCTTACCTCTTTCCACGTAGCTTTCCAAAGAGGTCTAAACTCACGTTAAGCCGACATGATGCTATACTGATTGCTTTCTATCAAGCCAAACCTACTTCTTCTTCTCCTTCTTCTCCCTGCTCACACCATGTGTTACGTAGCAGGCATGGCAGCCCACAAAGGTCTAGCATAGCTAACCGCGTAAGGCAACCCCACCAACTGAATGTAAACCAGCGGCATGTGCACTTGATTGAACTCAAGTACTGTGAGGACATGAGGCCTGGACAACAGTTGGAGGTGTCTCAGTGGTCGCATGCAGACCTCTGTAAACTCATTAGTGCAAAAACTGCGACTCTTTACACTATCCTTCTGGGTGTTGGTGGGACCTATTATACTGAGCACATCCTTAACCAGTTCAAATAACTTGGACTTGACCACCAACGTGCCATTAAGCTTGCTCACAAGCTTCATGCCCATTCTATTACATACGCCATTGGAAGTATGTGGAGCTGTACAGTTGGTGTGAGGGGTATTGGGGTTATACAACATGCAGTCCGGAAAGGTGTGGGGCCATACACAGTTCAGCATTTTAGAAGCTAAACATTGCTAGTTATTGCTGCCAGTCGTGGGGCTACACAAGGTGTATCTTAATGCTGTGGGCTGAACATATTGAGTTTGGGGTATGCGCACATGTATGCGGTATTGGAGCTACACATACGTCTGTCAATCCTTTGGTTACTGAACACGGTACTTCATTGCTATCCTGGCAAGCATGGAGCTGTACACGAATGTGGCATCATGATGAGTCATGGTCACTCGAGAAATAGTTTGAGCAACACCTACGCCTTTCATATATCTCTTTGCAACACATGTGATTGGCACACTGTACAAGACGAAGAGCACGTTATCCTGGATTGCCCATCTCAGGATTTAACAGACCTGCGAACTCAGTTACAGCACCTGTTTAGCTCTGCACCCCCAAATAGTGCACCATGCCTTAGAGACTTATGAACCAGGATGATGTCCTAGGATTAGTTAACTTGAGGTTCGTATCTGCATGTCTGGAATGCTGTGACTGAGCTTCCAATTTTGCTTTTAGATTGGACTGGTTTGGTTACAGGCACGTTTTGCTTCAGCTAAGCTGCCCCCGCAGGTAGGTACAGCTATGTAACCCTTTCCTTTACATACGCCAACAAGCTTATTACCACTAGGCGTGAAAGAAAGAAAAGAAAAGTCTACACAGGCCAAAGGCTGCGTGCATTAAGGGAAGGTCCCCTAACTGGAAACGTGCATTAAAGGAAGGTCCCCTAAAAGAAAAGTTTACACAGGCCAAAGGCTACGTGCATTAAGGGAAGGTCCCTGAACTGGAAACTGGAGGCCTCACCGGAAGGCCCTCTAAACCAACACTAGACACAGCTAGCCTAGGAGAGCCAGAAAACAGAACTAGGCGTGCTATTGAAAACAATCATACTTTTCACAGCGGGCGCTTCCGCTAACCCTCCAGATCCCCAATATCGATTTTCCATTTTGCAGCTTTGTGATGGAGGGGACTCACTGTCCCGGATGAACTTGCTGGATAGACCTCTGTGCTTACTCTTTTTATTGGCCTGTATGGTGGGGCCCTGCTTCTCAAAACGGGTGGCCTTTCTTGATGCAAGCGGCCAGCCTTTGACGGCGAAGTCTTTCTTTCTTACTTATAAAGGGAGTAGCATGAAAGTAGCAGTGGCATCTGTGTAGAAAACGGCAGAGTGCATAGCATACCGCAAGACCTGGGCCATAGCATTATCATCATCATCATCATCATCATCATCATGATATTTATGATAAATAGGATGGCAAACAGAGAAACCTGAGAATATAGATAAGAGGGAATGATAGGCACCAAAGAGAGGGCCTTGAGGGTCAGCGCTCCAGTAATGCTGGTATTGTGGAATATGGGCTGTGGAGGTCATTTTTTTCCCAAGTCTTATTTTGAAGAAGTTCTTTCAAAGAACGGTATGGATGTGGATCGGCCAGATGCGCCCTTGAGGAGACTCCTCTCATCTCTCATCACAAGATCAGGCAAGGGGTACTGCTAATAACCCTCCTGATCCCAGTTGACCTCCTTCTTTTCTCTTGGTGAAGGGGATACATTGTGCCTTGGCCCTAGGTATCCTTTTTCCGTTAATTGATGTGGGGAGCATTTTCGCTGCCTGCATAGTTTTTCTTTTCTTTTCCTTTCTTGTGTGTTGACAGGGCCCGTGAAAAAGAGCCCTCACACGCGTTGCTTGCGTACTTGTCTTCCAGCACAGTCTTGTGAGAAGGAGTCCCTACAACTCAGATGCTGAGCCACCCTATGGAGTGTCATCCCCCCTAGGGGCTCCCCTGGGGGAGGCTCTCCAGGGTTTATGCAGTAGAAAGGGAGGAAATACAGAACATGAACAAAGGAGCAGATACGTGGTACAGTACCAAGGTTGGCACTCTTCAAACCTCCCTCATGATCCTTTTTGACATTGAACATGAAGATGTGGTCAATGAAGCCATGCTCTTGTCATGAAAGTGGTTCAGGGCAGTGGCATGATATGCATAGACCCTGACAAGCAATGGAACCATGAAAAAAGAGGGAAAAAAGTGAAACTATTTTCTAATTCAAATAATCGATCGTGGAGAGGGGCAGAAATTGCACAGAATTAGATATGTGCCTGGGTTACATGATTTTTTGTGCAAAGCACATGCTTTGTTCTCTGAGCCAAATTCACGAGCATGTTCCACAGTCCTCATCTAGGCTTCCTGCTGGTCTGTCAATGCAGGCACACCTGCACTGCTACTTGAACCTTTTTGCCCATAATGTGCAGATGTTTAGCTGATAATACACTTGCTATTCCCATGCTTCCCAGCCTGCTTGCTGCTGGTGCTTGCATCGCTACTGGGCCTGATGTGGATCTCATACCCAGCCACCACCGGCCGGTGGTCGGAGCAGTCCAGTTCTTTGATGCTCCTGTGGAAACAGGCAGAAAATAGCCATCGTGTTTGTTCCTGATACCTGCATCGTTAATTGGCCAGCCAAGTTATCACCTTCAGAGCCCCTGTCTCATGACAGGCAAATAAATGTGTAAGTAGGTTAAAAAGCAGGGTGCTCTGCCACCGTGATAATACGCAGATGTACAAACACTCATCTGTGCACTTGTACACGCACATGCGCGCGCGCACACACACACACACACACACACACTCGTGCGCACACGCACATATTTGCACACACTGCCTGGATCTCTCATCCACCTGTAATACAGTGGCTTCAGGACACAGTGGTGCTGATGCCGGCTGTGAGCAGTTCGCATGGTTTTGTGCAGGATCCTGTCCGTCCATGATGGCACGCGCTGTAAATGGTATTCCTGGGTGCGGGGCAACAGCTTGAAGGTGGGCAGGAAGTGGATGGCTTGTTCATCAAACCCCTGTCGGGCAAGACGTGGAGGAATCAGAGGATGAATCAAATTTTCCTCGTCAGACAGGACAAAGACAGCAGCACGAAGCTAACGGACTAAGCTCCAAGGCTGGAGAAGTTGCCCTCCAATTTGATTGACAACAAATCGAGAATTTAACTGCATGGGATCAGTGATGCTCAGCACAGTCCAGCATCGCTGCCGCACACATGAAACACAGTGTAACCTTGAAGCACATGTGTGCTTCAGGAAGCATGGCACAGGAGGGCAGGCGCACACATCAAGCACAGTGTAACCTTTTGAAGCATGTGTGCTTCAGGAAGCATGGCACAGGAAGGGAGGCACACACATCAAGCACAGTGTAACCTTGAAGCATGTTTGTTTGCTTCAGAAGGCAATGCACAGGAAGGAAGGCGCACACATCAAGCACAGTGTAACCTTTTGAAGCTAATGTGTGTGCTTCAGGAGGCATGGCACAGAGGAAGGAAGGCGCACACCAACCTTGAAGACGCGCCCCTTGCGCATCTGTATCCTCAGTTGGTCATTTGCATGCAAGACCTGCGTGCCACAAATGGGCAAGCTTACAAATGGTCCAAACTACAAAAAAAGTGTGGCATTGAATATTTTATCACAAGGAGCAAGCAGCCCCTCCCTGACCTAGCGAGCAACACTTGCATGCCTTGCTGCACGTCAAAACCAGGAATCCACGTAACTGAACAAGTCAAGGATTGCACTATGTTGACCAGGTCACCCATTCCTTTTCACCTTTCCAAAGGTTGAAAGAAAAAGAAAAAGCTACGTAGGCAGAGAAAACTCTCCCTACATCAATTAAGGAAAGAGAGACGCATTGGCTCAGGGAGCCGTGAGTCTCCCTCACCAGAAGATGAGAGGGGAATTAATATGGATCGGGTGGGTTTCTGGCAGCACGCTGCTCCAGGGCACCAGTGTTATGATGAGTGTTTTTATTTTCAATGGCACGTCTGGTAGAGGTAAGTTTGTGCGCATATTGTACAGAATGGGCATGGAGTTTTCTTGCAAGTGCTTCAGATCTCTGTGAGTCAATCCCTAATTTTTTGAATTGCTCAAGGGTATGGGCAGTGTAAATAGATTCACCCACACCCAGGAGGATTGGGTGGATAGTAATCTCTGCACCTTGGAGTTGTTTGCACAGTTCGTTGTGTTGTCGCTGTGAGGCTCCAAAGGTTGAAATTTGCACCTTTAAATTATTATCAAACGCATGTTTGCATCTAGCCTGCTTCTAAGAAAACAAAAGGGTTTGTCTGCAATTGGAAAAGAGGCCTGAAATGCTCAAAAAGGGGGCTGAAAAGCAATCATTCCTGCCATGCCCCCCACTTCAATGATGTGTGCATGCACAGCTGCGAGCTGCAGAGCCATTGACGCAGTGCTTCTGGTTGACCATGCCCCAAGCTCCATGTCTCCAACAGTGCAACACCAAACGTTGGGCTGACCAAATTTTCTCAGCATTGGGATAAAACAGCACCCACCTCCACCATGCCCGCCTTGATGATGTGGTGCACCGCCGTAGACGAGCCATTGATGCGGTAATTCAGATCTCCGGACCACAGCACCACGTCATGTGCATGGCTGGCATCCATCCCCTTCTTGCCCCCCCCGAGCAGCGAGCTCCCACCTTTGTTGAACACTGCGCGGGTGGCGGGCCTGGTGGGGGAAACAGACCGGGGGGGTAGGGGGTGCAGCGAATGGGCACATTCCTGCACCTGTGGTGGCGACTGGGCGAGCCAACGGGGAAGCGGGGATGGCTGTGTTGGCAGGGGTGCGGGAGGCTGGGGAGGTGGACCCCGTGAGGGGGTTGCTCCAGGTGTCATGCTGGCTTCTTGGTAAGGTGGTGAGGATGCGTGCAAAGGGTGCTGCGTGGAGTGGGAGGGGGTGAAGGAGGGTCCTGTGTGAGAGGGGTCGGCGCGTGCTCTTTGGGGGAATGCGTGCTGCATGTGGTCGGTGGCATGGGTGACTGGCAGCAGGGAGGGGTGTGCAGGTGCTCCAGTGATGGAGGCTGGAGAAGAGGCGATGTTGGACAGAGGCGGAGTCGCTGCATTGACGTGCCCACCAGGGTGCGATGTGCTGCTGGCACCAATTAGAGGAGAGGACGTGGTGGTGGGGGGGGCAGCAGGCGGGGAGCAGTTCTCGTTGGGCTCCCCCTGGATGGGCACCACCGCTCTGTGTGCCTTGCTTGTGAGGCCCCCAAAGCAAGAGAGCTTGGAGTTGCGCCTTACATGCCCTCCAGAGCAAGAGTTTTTCCCACTGCTGCCGTTGCTGTGGAAGTGTGTGGCAGGCTGCGGTTGGTGTGGGAGTTGCTGGGCAAGGTGGTGGTGTTGGTGGTGGTGCGGGTCTTGTAAGGAGGAGGTTCCTTCTGTGTCCGAATGCTGCACCAGCTGCTGGTATGGGTGGTGAGGTTGGGGAGTGCGGTCCTGATTACTCTGCCCACTGAGACTTGCTCCTGCATGCGGCAAGGCCAGCGTTTTGACAGCCGATGGGCACCTGCTTTTGGTAACCCTCCATGTTTCCCTTTCCTTGCATGCTCCAGATTGATGGGCTGGCAAGGGGAAAGCTGCTTCCTCAGCTTGCAGGCTAATGAGAGGGCATACTTGACTGCAGAGAGGTCTGAGGGATAGACATAAACACACACACGCACATAAACGCAACCATGAGCACACACACATGTATGGCCCAGCTGGTCTCAGAGACAGGGGCTCACAGTTCCCTGCAAGATGGCATGCTCATCTCATCAAGCATGTTCCCCTGCAAACATGCTCATCTGCGATCAATTGTGCCCACCTGCAGATCTTGAGTTGCCCGAGCTGCTCTCATTCCCCCTGCCGTGTTGCAGGGCCGGAGGGTCAGCACTGCCGTCGGCACAGCTTTGTTGAACACCTTCGCTGCCATACAAACCCCCCGGGAAACCCGTTCGACCGCCACTTGCAACACCATCGCCACCGCTACCGTTGTGCTGCAAGGTTTGAGAGCCGTCAGCAGCGGCCTGGACACCACCTCCACAGCAAGCAGTGCCACCGCTGCTGTGCATACGCCCTGCATCAGGGGCGAGCAGATCTCCCTCCAAGCCCTCCCCTACAGGCAACTTTTGCCCTGTGGGCAAAGCGTCGGTGGAAGGTTCAAGTTTTGAGGGTGGTGGCAAAGGGTTGGAAGGAAGATCATACCGCATTGGTGGGGCAGGAGTGGAAGGATTTTGCCCCATCGGTGGCATGTAGGAGGAGGGGCCCATCGGTGCTTGGGGGATGGTGCTGCTGGCCCTGCTCCGCGCACGCGGCTTGGGCATCTGTAGTAGGCAGCAGGGGTGAGTGTGTGTGTGTGTGTGCGTGTGTGTGCGCGCGCGCGCGCGCCTTGCTTGCACACGGGTGCGCATATACTCGTTTGCAAGCACGCTGTCATGATTCACACAGTACGCAAACTTGGAGTCCTTCAATACCCACTCATGTGCGCTCATCTCTAGGTAGACAAATTTCTTTTTTGCACTTAGATTTTGATTGAATTGTTAGCGGACCAACCTGGTCTAGAGAGGACAGTGGGGGCGGCTGCTCCGCTTCTGTGAAGTCAGTTGCAGGCAGGGGGTGGCTGAAGACGGATGGGGGCAACATCACACGATGCTGTGGGTGGTACAGACTGTTGTTCACAGAGTCTGGGCTTTCGTGCCCTTGGCCACCGCCGCTGCTGGAGTGCGGATGGTGGTGATGGTGGATGCCATTTATTGGGTTCAAGGAGCCTTGATTTGGTGGCACCCCTTTGGAAGTAGCATTATCATCATCATCATCATCAGCAGCAGTGCTTGGGTCTTGTAGGGTGTGATGATCCATGCCTGCTTGTTGTTGCAGGTTTGTTGCAAATGCACCGCCATGGGGACTTCCATTATGTTTTTGTGGTAGGAAGTGCTGCTGTGCTTGCTGGGAGGGAGTTGTATTTTGCAATGACCCCTGCTTTGCATCCACGGGCGAGGCTGGCGCCATCCATGGGTTAAACCTGCATGTGTGTGTGTGTGTGTGTGTGTGTGCGCGCGCGCACGTGCAAAATTCATCCCTCGCTGAGCAATTAGGTGCATCAAATTAGGCTTCATGCAAGGCATAAAGACTGTCCTTTTCACTGTTGCCTGCCCTGGGATCCAATAAGGGAAGATGCCCTGGAGCACGGAGGAAGAATTGGTTCATTGATCCGTGCTGCTGCACAGGGCACAACGCTTCTGATGAGCGTCCATCCCCGGCATCAGCTGCTCATACTTTCATCCCCTGCATGCACACAGAGGCCGTAGCTACCTGGGAGCAACGTTTACTGTTGCATCTGCTGACAATTCTGTAGCATCAGCGCCTGCATCAGCCACAGCCCCCGCTTTGAACAGACCAGCAGCGATGCGCGCGTAGTCTGCATTGCGCCTCTCCACATGCTCCCCATGGGCAGCCAGGTGGCAGGTGACCAACATGATGCGTGTGCCTGCAACGACGCGCAAACGTGCAGCATGTGTGTGTGACTGTGTGTGTGACTGTGTGACAGTGTGTGTGATGTTGTGTGTGACAGTGTGACAGTGTGTGTGATGTTGTGTGTTTGTGTGTGTGATTGTTCTTGAGCTTGCCTTGATTATGTCCTCAGTGCAGGTAAGGAGTAGCACCTACATTCACGGTCAATCATGGCTGGGCATGGCAAGCAAATGAAACAACACAGTGATGGAGCAACAGGTGTAGAAATTGCTTCAATTATCAAGCACACTTCAGCAAAGGCCTTGAAAGGCAAGTCAACACATACTGCAATTGCATGCAATCGGTGGAGTAATGGAAACCCTTTGCAGGACATGGATACTGGAGGGAAGTGGCTCACCGGCAATTGTGCATGACACGGCCACACCACCTTTGTTGCCCAAGACATTGCCGACGCCACAAGCAACTTTGGAGGATTGGATGTTGTAGACATGAGGTGCAAGCTGCATGGAGCAGCAAGATGCATGGAGCAAGTGGTTGATGCGGAAGCATTGAAGAATAGATATGGATGTCGGAAGCACAAAACCTTTGAGGACTGTACGAGGTGGTCTCAAGAGAGCACACACAGTTGGTGCAGGAGCATTTCAGAGTAAAAGAAGGTAGGTAACGCATGCAACTGGAGGACTGGATATTGAAGACACGAGGTGCCAGCTGTCAGAGCAGCAGGGCTCAAGAAAGCAAACACAGTTGGTGCAGGAGCATTTCAGAGTAAAAGAAGTTAGGTAACACATGCAACTGGAGGACTGGATATTGAAGACACGAGGTGCCAGCTGTCAGAGCAGCAGGGCTCAAGAGAGCACACACGTTGGGTGGGGAAGCATTGGAGATTGAATGAATGAAGATTGGTTGCGCACGCAACTGGAGGACTAGATATTGAAGGCGTGAGAAGTGCCAATTGCAGGAGCAGCGAAACGCAGAAATGCTGCAGGTATGAGGTGCCAAATATCTCGAAGATGCAAATATGATGCAAACAGCCTGCAGTCATGGGGTTATCAGGCATCATATTGATGCAGGACTGTTGCACATTTGAGGTGCCAGGCATGTGTATGACTCAGACATGCTGCCGTGGACGTAGAATGCCAGCTGCAGGAGCAGCAAGGCGTGGTGTAGGATGCACAATACAAAAAGCGGAAGTCCATATTTCCTAAAACTTGGCTATTTTTTCTGGCACAGGATGCGTTAGCGCACATGAATGGTGCGGGAACATCAAGCAATGGACGCAGGAGCGCACACTGCTGATCCCAAAGCCTGGACGTAATAGGACTGCTGAAGGCGCACTCCATGTATCCCTGTATATGAGCTGACTCGGAAACTGTAGGCTGGAATTCCGGTCCTTTGCCGGCGGTGCTGACATTCACCTACTTGAAGGGGGGAATGTTTCTCGCATTATGCAAATGGCTTAGTTTCTAGTCTCCTTGATGCTCTTTTGAAGCAAGGCAGCAAGTTAACATGCAGATCCACCTGAGAAAAATCGGGTATAAACATGATGCAGGTTGTCCCTGAGATTTCTTTAAAGAAAGAAAGTACTGTATTAGCTCTCCTGAGTACAGACAAGTCAAAAAGTCCTTGGAGGACTTTCCCCTAAGCCTCATTCTGGAATGCAACCCTCCCCCGACCAGCAATTTTGCTGCCTGTAGACTAGCTCTGTGCTATAAGTCTTAACAAAAACATGAGTCCATCCAACTGACTCTGTCCCTGATGGTGAGATTTGAGGTGAATGGGTCTCAATGCTCATGAATGAGGGGCACATGGCCCACTGCTCCTGCAATTTGTTTTGTGTGCTGGGACAGCAAGATTGCCCTCAAAAATGAGGCCTTAATGTCAACTAAATGTTACTCCAAGGCCCCTCAAATCAGAAAGAACGTTTCAGGACAAGGGGGGGCGTTGCGAGCAATGCGCAAAAGTGGCAAAGCCCGTGCGTGCGGGGGCGCGTGCATCCTTGTTTGAGTTTGAATGCACGCATAAATGGGTGCTTGTGTGCCTTGTGTGCGTATGTGTGTGTGTGCGCGCGGTGTGTGTGTACATGTGCACGCACTCGCGTGCAGGCCAGAGCAGGCCACTCAAGTAGTACTCCAGCAGCAGTCCAACAACAGTACAGCAGCACTTCAGCTGCAGCAAGTCCAGGCTTAAATACCTCTTTTGCTGCATGCTTGGCTCTCCGTTAACCAGCACTTGCAAATGTCATTGTCACCAAATGGTCCATTTATTCAGGGAGCACTTTCGGTTGTATTAAAAGTGCAGTCGTCCTATTAACTTTGACCATCCACCAAATAAAGAGAACCCTCAATTAATTCTTTCTACGCGCAGCACAGCACGCAACAGCAAACACCATGAAACTTTTCCCTGGATCTCCCCAGGCGCGTGCTTTTGCTAATGCAGCTGCAACATATGGCAGAAATGCCAATAGAGGGAAGACCAAATGCTGCGGTGCCCTGGGCGACGCTCTGCAGCTTGGTGATACCTTTTTTGGGGCCACTTGATGCACCTCGTTCTTAAGTAAATGTGCTCAATTATGAATCTGCTTAAATCATCAGGCATTCTAGCTCCACGGGACTTCTGGGTAGCTCATCAATCTTAGCAGAAACGTTTGCCGCACTCAACACTGCATGCACCGGAGCTTCCCTGACTTTGGCAGGCTTTCTATCAATAGTTTCATCAGGAGGCTCCAACTCTCAAAGCCTGAGGAGGTGTGAATGGGCCTCACTGGCCTTATGTGAGCAAATATTGTGAAACATGCAAACCACAGGTCATGCCCACGAGGCAGCGCCTCTCAAGGGGGCTCTGCCAAAAAGGAATGCCCCTCATCCTCTGCTTTTTTGTGGCCTAGCAGTCATGCATTTTTCCTGGTAGCTTCTTCTAAACCTGAATGGATGCCCCTTATCCTCACCTGCTTTTGTTATTATTGTGAAGCTCGTGGCGTAAAAAAAGCCAACCATAATGCCAGAGCTTTTTCCTAGCTAGAATATTTTCCCCCACTGTCCCGCACCTGCTTGCTTGCATACACGACGAGTGAAATGGCCATCAAATTATCTTGGGCAATCTGCCACAGGCAGAGCAAGACACATAGACAATGTATTGACTGACCTAGTTTTATTGCGAGCAGCAAATAAGCAGACATAACATTGTATGCCAGGAACTTGGTATGGGCATTTTTGCTCGTGGCTACATGATAGATGCATTGCTCACAGGCAGCTTGTGTAGTAGGCTACTTTCAAGGATGAAGATGCAAATTAACTTCACTCCAATTACATAAAGAGATGAAAACACCTTCCTTTCAAGTAATTTGTTCTGGGCATTCTGTGAGGCACCTCAAGTAGACAACCAAAGGCAATGACCCATTCAAACCCACAGTCAGAAAGACTCAATGTCGTCATTCTCATTGAGAGCATGCTCAATTATAGGATGCTAACATATTAGGACAACCTTCTCATATAACCAGTCTCACAAAAGTAATGGTGATGCAGAATGCAAAACTACAGGAACTCCAATGTCACCAATTTCATGGAGAGCATGCTTGTTGAGAAGCTAATCTCCATGGGACAACCTTCTCCTGTCATTTTGTCTCATGGAGAGCATGCTGCTCAACCACAGGTGCTAATCTATCAGGATGACCTCCTCACGTCACCAATATCATGGAGAGAACGCCAATCTACACCACAAAAAAAACAAGCTCAGGCATTGAATTCTTCAGGTAGCCAGCCTCATCCATCCAGTCAGAGGCTGCTTCCAGGCCGGCATCACATGCTACCTTCAAACTTCACCAGCCCTTCTACATCTCCACGTGAGTAGTTCTAGCACGTACCTTCACGTAGCCAGCCCCAAGGCGCTCATCTACCAGCTGCTCCCAGTCCGACAGCGTACAGCTCTCTTGAGTGCCAAATACATACCTGCAGTCACAAGGCACATAACTATATTTACAGCATCATTGTGAGCTGCAGCTGTAAGCCTGCAATCACATGCAGTGGAGAGGACAAAAACTGATGGCCTGAGAGCCCTTTTGTTGGCATTTACCATTTTTAAAAGTCCACGGCTGCCTCAATATATGCTGAAGCATCTTTTCAGAATCAGCTAAAATTGCAGTTAAGGACAGTTTGAAAAAATTGTTTGTCCCTAACTGTGTGAAAAGCAACATTGGATGTTTTTGCGAACAGGGAAAAAAGTACGAACAACACTTGGACTATTTCTGGTCTCTACTTTGCAAGCAGAAACGGGTGTGTGAATGCCACGCTCTGTACTTGGTGCCTTGCTAATCCTAACTTGATTACAATAGCTAATTCTCCATCAAATTTTGTCTCCCTATGCTGATTGAGCATGTGCCTCCAGCAACCAATCAGCCAGTGTTCCAGGCAGTAGGAATTTGTTTGTTAACCCTTCAAAGCCCATACTCTGCTAAGACTTTGCTAAGCTCAAGCATGGAAAATTAGTGGAAAGTATTGCCTAGGGTGCAGCAAGCTGAGAGCAACAAATATCCACAAATTACAAAGGTTAATATAAAGGCCTGCAAGACCATTAATGAGTGACTCCAGGCTTTAAAACAAATCTCAAGACATGGGTTTTCAGTCAGACAAATGACTGCTGTGTTAGTCTGGCTTTCGCGTGAATGGACAAATGTTTGGTGGCGGGGGTTTGAATTGCACACGAGGTGCACATAGTGCATGCAAATGGGTCAGTGTGAAGCCAAATTTTGGCTTACAGTCACCATGGCTTGTCTACAAGACTCCACAGCTCGTGCATGCGTGTTTTATGGTACACAGGCACTGGTGGTGACCGCTTGCATGCATTCACGCACCAACAAGCTTTCACGCACACGTTTAGGACACCTAAGGAGAAAGACACGATCACACAAGCAAATAAACGTCTCCCGTCCGGGCGCATGTTTCTATGAACTCACATGTCTGGCGCTTCATGATCAGTGCATTTGAAGAGGGATGCTGGGAGGCCCACATCAGGAAGAGTTCCAGCCATGTTGAAGGTCACTACATGCACTCGCACATGCATCCCTTGTTCCTGCAGGCTGGACGGACCATGAGTTGCATGCCTGCTGCCTGGATGGACGACCCTGCCGTGAGCCTGCTGCTGGTTCTGCTGCTGGTTCTGCTGCTGCTGGATGATCTGATGATGTTCCTTGATCTTCTGTTGCTGTTGCTCTTGCTGCTGCTGCTGCTGCTGCTGCTGCTGCTGCACCACCTGTCTTTCCAGCTGCTGGTGCTCGTGGTGGTGCGAAACACAGTCTTCCTCGGTGGTAGGAGGTGGAGCGGCCGCGCCTCTTTTTGCAGAAGAGGTCAGTGGGGGCAGGAATGGATTCTTGCGCCCCATATGCTGGACTGATTGATGTTGTTGGGACTCAGACATGGTTGGGGAAAGAGGTTGCTCACATGTTGACTAGTAAGAGTTCTGCATATCAAATCTGAATATTGAGGAAAGGAAGTGGTTCCGAATCCTTGTTTCAGATGTGGGATGCATCTTAGGGCTTGTGACGCGGATCACTTTTCTCCTTAGAAAACAACCAATGCCTATGAAGCGACAAGTAGTAGACTTTAATGTTCAGTTTCACATCAAATAATATAATTTCATATATTGTAACTTCAGGACGCGGGACTTGACTTGATAAAAGCCGTCTGGTGTCAAATGTTGCATGGAACAGAGCTTATTTTATTATTATTTGGATGAAAACGCTGTCTGGACAAAAGTATATGCAGCATGATGTGAAGCACATGCCATGTTCACAAGCTGTTGAAGGGAGAAAAGTACCATGTACGTCCAAAGAGCATTTGTACATGTGAATTCCATCCCACATTCTCCACTTAGGTAGGTAACCACTGTGGCTTTCTAACATTATGGATTTGAGAGAAGTTAGTACTGTATTTGTTACTACCCTGTAATCAGTAGAAGAAGAGGCAAATAGCCATGCATGTGCATTCTTCTTGTACATGCATGACGCCAGTACTCACGCAGAACAAGCGAGCATTGAGGGCAGAGAAAGCTTGCAGCAACGTTCTTTCTCACTGACACACACACACACGCGCACACACACACACACACACACGCACACGCACGCACGCACGCACGCATACATACATACGCACACAGACACACACACGCGTACACACATACACACACACGCACGCGCACGCACACACACGCACGCGTGCATACACACACGCACACACGTCCGCACACACGCACATACACACACACGCCCTTGTGCAGGATCCACCTATGAGGTTGGGTTGAAACAGGAGAGCTGTGAAGCTGCCATGGAACAGCTGTCTGTGGCACAATCCTTTCCGTCATCGGATCATCAAGCCTCTGATGGTCCCATCTCACCCAATGTCGAGGCAATTACCTCCCAACGGAGGCACATCAATTTTCTTGAACAGGTACAGCAAGACAATGACATGCACTGCACAAAATGATTTTGAATGACAGCCATATGGTTCCTACCCAAGAAATGAAGCCGAGGTGTAAAAGGTGATAAGAGGCGAGTGTATTCTGCTTGTTTGCGTGGGTTGCGCTTTTTGGTTTGCTCCAGGAGTAACACTGATTTTGACTTGGAATATAAGTTTTTTAGGGACACTTCTCAACCATATTATCATCTGTACTTATGATCGCAGTTGGCTTGCAGGATGCACACTTGTTTTGCGCTCATTGATGCATGGATTTGTGTATTACAGGCATGGGTGTTACTAACTGTTGGTCGTCTGGCTTCTACAATATTAGTGCAATGCGCATCTCACCATTTACACCTTCATTGTGCGTATGCCTCTGCAACTCCCATTAAGTATGCGCTACACAAAAAAAGTTCTGCAATCTCTGAGTTAGCCCGGAAGTCATCTCTGTATAACATGTGTTGCGGGCAGTCATGTACAATCATTGTTCCACCTTTCGGTCCCCTAACAAAGGTGATTTGCTTGGGATTAAATGCAATGGCATTTCCTCACGCAATGTTGATATGCTTTTCACTTTCAATGCTTTTGCTTTTTTATGCCATTGCAGAAGTGTGCAGGGTTATGCCCATCCTGCATTCTCATTGCACTAGGAAGGAGATGCTGACAGTGAAATGAATAGAAAAGAAAAGAAGAAAAGATTACAGAAGCCTAGTGGCTGCGTGACTGGGAACACGTTATTTCTTTCCAGAGTCGACCTGTTCTGTGAAGGGCCTTGACGCTTTTCTTTGCTCAAGTCAGCACGCATGAGGTTGCTGCTCTGACGAGTGATTGTATTTTTTTTCCTGTTGGCTCTGCAAGGGTTTGCACGGGGTCACTGGTTTATTGCTGGAAGCAAACAAGTGATTGTGTACCTTGGGCGTCTCTGCTCCCAGCAGGATCCTCAACAGCATCTCCCTCAGCGATGGAGCAAGAAAGCCTCCAACAACTCCATCTCTTCAATGAGCTTTGCCAGGTCAAGCAGCAGACCAGGCAGCAGGCCTGGCAGCAGGCCTGGCAGCATGGCAAGCAACAGGCCAGGTGGGTGCCAATGCTGAGTTAAGGATGCAAGGTTTCCAGGCCACATTCTTTCACAAAGTGAACAGGCCACCTCTGCCACAAGCAGTGAGCTGCGGGTTTTGGCTGCTGGAATGCTAGCTAGGGCTCAATAGAATGTCCCAGCCTGCAAGGGCAGCTTTGTTGAAGCAAGAAAAAGAGCCTGGTAATTTTGAACGCTGGTTATTTGGAACGCTGGTAGCCTTAAATGCTGCAGTTTTGCTGAAGCAAGAAATGAGCCTGGAAATCGTTAATGTGCTTATTTTGGAGGAGGAACGAGCTCATTAATTGTCTAGCCTAGTGAGCTTGTGTTCTTTTGAAGGCTTGGAAATGGGAGCTGTTAAGGAGGCAAATCCGTGATTGATTTCCTCCCATCCCATTTCAACCATCTGGAGCCATAAGCTCTGCGTTGCGTGTTGCTGCTGGGCTGGTGCATCTTGTGTTAAAGGGCTAAGCTGCGAGCAATGGGCTGTGGGCTGCATAGCTTTGCTCACATTTGGGGGCCAACAGGAACTTTCTCTCTTTGGTTCTCCAGCCTCTTTGGTTCTCCAGGCTGCTTTGTGTGTGTGTATGTGTGTGTGTGTGTGTGTGTGTGTGTGTGTGAAGTCCTTTATTATTCGTACGTGGAAGGCATTAACAAGCTCTCTACATGCCGTTTGTCCAGTGTGTTTCCTCGCTTCTCTTCTAAAAAAAAGGATATTTTGATGGTGTGCTTGCCTCCTTGCATTATGTTGCTTCAGGGAAATTTTCTCCCAAACGTGGCTTGTTGATGTGACCTCTATCAAACCTCTTGAGCCATCATCCGTCATGCACATGCGCCCTCAGGCATTCCTGTCGCTGTGTCAAAACAAATGGAACACTGGCAGTAAATAAAAGGCTGTAAGTGCTTTGAAATAGATGGAATCCTAGAGAAGCACAGGCACTGCATGAGCTATTCACAGCCGCTGTCTGCCTCATAATGACATAACAGCTGTGTGTTGCTGATACTTTCTTCCAAAAGGTCGACGTTGTGCGCGAGTGCGCAACTGCTTGCTCAATAAACAACCGCTTGCATTTGAAAGCGTGACTGCTTGCTTGCTGTACAGCTGCTCCGTCTTGCATATTCAACTGCTCTGTCTTGCATATTCAACTGCTCTGTCTTGCATATTCAACTGCTCGCCAGCTGTACAGCAGCTTGGCCTGTGTGTAGTAGCTGCAGAGACGACCACAGCTGCTGGTTCCAGCACAAAAGCGGTGGAGTTTGGTAACCGTTGGCCTCGAACTTGCCTTCTGTGCAACTGCTTATGTGCAGTTACTAGTCGGAGGTATCCAAAGCCGCTGTCTAACACACAACGGCGGCTAGCTGGAAACTTCAACTCCCGGGGCTTGAGTCCAGAAGGCCTGGATGCCACAGAGGTGCGTGCTTTGAGGTTTGTGTGCTGTCAAGACGGACGCATGCAAAAGTCTTGTGCACACGTTTCAGCCCAGGATACAATGTAAAGGTCTATGCTCTTAATCTGCTGTCTGGAATGGCGAGTGAGTGTCAAATCTGTGGACAGCATGTAGGCTGGCAAAATAGGTTGCTCACAGAGGCGAGCTCCAAAAAACAGGATTCTTGTTTTTCCTTGTTTCTGTCCAGCGTTAGCTGTCGTCAAAGCAGTTGGGGATGCTTGATAGCAATCTGCAAGCACCCCTTGTGCTTCTCTGGTGTGCGCACAAAAAATGTGTTCGGTGCATTGTTGTGGCGGACATTTTTAAAACATGACAACTGTGATGCCCAAGTCACAAGGCGTGGAGATGCTGTGCGGAAAAAGTAATATCAAGGGCCCTTACAGCAAGCCATAAAACCAAGTTTTCTTATTCTTAATTTTATTTGACCGTAATTCTTGGAGGCCCAAAAACAACATCTCAAAACGGCTCAAAAAGGGATATTAAGAAATCTCTTGATCATGAAGGTTACATTGTTGCGCAGTGGCAGGGAACAATTTTCCCTGGGTGCTAAATTCACAAAATTGCTTTGTTCTGGGAAAGAAGCTCAATCAATCAGGAGCAATCATTGCCTGTCCAGGAAATTGTTTCTCCAGCTTCAGAGCCCAGCATACTTACAAAACGTTATCCATATTCATAATGTGAGTGCTTTTTTATGGATTCATTATGCTACAGAGATGATCATGGTTTGCCAGTTGGAAATTGGAAGGGTAGTGGAGCGTCATAGAATGGTTAGAACTAGTCTCAAAAAAAATACTACAAAGCCCACCCCTTTTAGGGTTGCCTGAATGTAGACAGGGTAGGATGCAAGCGCGCCTGACATCGCCTGACATTCACAACAAAGCCGTGCACAAACTTGATGCACCTCTTGTTAGCTCCTGGAGCAGCATGCAGAAACCGTTTGGAAAGCAGGAGATTTGTTCCATCTGGAGGGAATTGCTGCTTTCTTTTGTTTTTTTGTTATGATGCTACTAGCAACAGTTGTGTCAGAATGGAGAATGGAGCATGCTCCATTCAAGAAGCGCAATGATGTAAACCGGCAGTGGAGGTGCAAAGTGAGAGTGGTTGTGCAAATGAGGGTGATAAGAGCTTTGATACACAGGAGCTAGTGGTGGCACTTGAGCATTCAAGGTACTTATTTGGAACATGTTGTTTCCAGATGGAGCAAGAATATGTTGGAATGGAAAAATGTGGCTTGCTAAGCAATGTTAACACAATTCCATGGTCTCTCTTGTTCTTTACAAGAGCTGTGTGCACTGCCTTTTCCTGCCAGTTTCAGCCTCCCAAAGCATAAGCAGCAATGAAAAATACCTCAAAATTTTATTGAGGTGCGACTTAGCGAGGTAAAAGGATGTTCAATGGAATTCAAAGAAGTCCCAATTGGAGCTGAGTGGCCTTTCATGGGATTGCTTCTTGTGTGATTGCTGCGTATGGGTCCCGGACTGTCTAATCTTCTTCATAATGTCTACTTAGATAAATGGTCTACTACCAAGCTTGGTGTCATTGGGATGGCTTATGAATTTGCGAGCTTGGGAACCATGCCCGATGAGCCTCCATGCGAATGCCACGTTTGGCGAAAGTATTCCATAAGGGGTAATCCTGGGCGCCAGATTTGGTAAGTACTTTGAATTCCTTATGATTGAAGTAAGAATTGAAGAAAGGGGGTGGAAGGCCCCAGCAGCTGGACAAGCATTGGATTCGGAGCACCTCGGGAAAGAACCCGCTATTGTGTGTTGAAAGGATTGATTTGGGGCATTGTATATCTCGTCTTTGAAGCGTTTTTGCAGGATGCCAGCGTAGGAAGGGGGATGACAGATGCACCTTTTGGACAATGGTTCCTGGTCAGACATGCCCCTCCTGAGGTTAAGAAGGGCAGCATAATGATTTAAGGTTATCCGATCTCCAACATATTTTTTTTGTCCAATAAGAAGCAAAGCTTTGAGAACCCTCCTCTGGGGAGAAGCACTGAAATACCCACACCGCCAGCACAGCACATCGTGACTCATCACACAAGCATGGTGCTTATCGCAGCAAAGAAAATTCTGGAGTGACAGCATGCAATGTGTGGCACACATGTTATGGTTTCATGGCACCATGTCTGCCCCTTATTCTGATGGGGGCAACTCACTTGCAAACTTGCAACCCTTACTTGGTATATACTTGGTATATACTTCGCAGGTCATGCTGCATCATATGTGGGTTGTGGACTGGATACATGAGCTGCTGCAGCTGCCCCGGTCTGTTTGGCCAAAAGAGCCAGGGTTGCAGGTGTGGCAGCTTTTGTGCACGGCTCCTCAGTGCCACTTGCAGTGCCAACTTGCAGAAACACACATAGCATGGAAACTGAGAGGATGTATGCGGCCCTCAAGAAGGGTGGCAACGCTGTAAGAGGGTCTGCTGCTCGTACCAGATGCAGGAGGAGGGGACAGACTTGCATCAAGTGTTGAAGTGCCACCACAGATGTTTCTTCCTTCTGGATTGGAGCTTGTACTTTTATAGAGCTGGACCCATTAGTCAGGTCTTGTCAATCCGCCAAGTTTGGAGTGATTGCCGACTCCTTGACATGACTCAGCTCAACCAAGCAAAATGAAGACGCTGCACTTGCTGCGTCAGGCATGCCCTTGCTGCGTTAGGCATGCCCTTGCTGCACCTGTAAACCCTGTCCAAATCAATTGTTCAGGCCTGCCTCGTCTGCCTCATCGCAGGAGTGATGCTGTTATGCATGGAAAAAATGATTCGGTGCAATGTTTGCGTGTTTGTGCGCAGAGGAAACGCTGTTTGAATGCAGTGCTTGTATGCATAAAGAAACCCCTCGGGTACTGGAGCAGACTTCTTCAACTGTTGAGTAGCTTGGACAACTTCCATGATCACTTGTCTGTCATGCACTCTGAAACACAGGAGTTGATGGAAAGTATGGAGGACCCAATGCAAATGTCAGAGCGTCAGCTGCAGGTGAAACCATGTTTGTGTGGAAGATACAGTTGTATACTACTGCGGTGCCATTGCTGTTGCATTTGGTGTATCCCCATGGTGTGGAGAGTGGCAGCTGCAGGCAAAACCATGTCGTTGTGGAAGAGGCAGTTGTATAGTACTGCGGTGCCATTGCTGTTGCATTTGGTGTATCCCCATGGTGTGGAGAGGGTCAGCTGCAGGTGAAACCATGTTTGTGTGGAAGATGCAGTTGTATACTACTGTGGTGCCATTGCTGTTGCATTTGGTGTATCCCCATGGTGTGGAAGATGCAGTTGGATGAGGAGTTGTGCCTGTGCATGATGCATGTGACTTTCGTGGCGCAGTTCTGCAATGACCTGCATACATTATAATACATACATTATAATACATACATTATAATACATACATTATAATACATACATTATAATACATACATTATAATACATACATTATAAATGTTTGGTTCGAGGCGTCTCAGTTTGCCCAGGAGGCTTCTTGAGGCTAGAAGGGCCTAGGCTATGTGGGTAGGCCTTCTGAGCTCACCCAGGTGTGTCAGCACTCTTTTGGATTGAATACAGGTGCAGCACTTGCTCTGAACTGGTAACAGTGCAAGCAGAGAAGCCTTGTTCAGACACCATTCTGGGCTAGATCAGGATGGAGCTATGTGTTCAATTTGGCGCAGGCTGTGCTTGGTCTGCGTAGCAGCCCCCCCCCCCCCCCCTACACACACACACATTTGGTCTGCCTCTGTCTTGACCATGCACTGCTCTGGCACTCTGTTGGTGTTTGGCCTCCACACCATATGCATCTCAGGGTGTATCCCAGTTCCTTCAGCTCAGTGATTTCAGTCACATCTGCGTGCTCCTGGCCAAGCTTGTCTGCTTGTCTAAGGCCTGCATGCTGTGTGCGCATCAAAAGTGCATTCCAGCGCCCTGAGTTCAATGCAGCTCCTTTAGAAGCTGCAAGCTCGCTGCAGCTCATTGCAAGTCGCCTTTTCAGTGCTTCAAGCATTGCAGCTCACTGCAGCTCGTTGCTCCTGTGCTTCAAGCATTGCAGCTTACTGCAGCTCGTTGCTCCTGTGCTTCAAGCATTGCAGCTCACTGCAGCTAGTTGCTCCTGTGCTTCAAGCATTGCAGCTCACTGCAGTCCGTTGCTCCTGTGCTTCAAGCATTGCAGCTCACTGCAGCTCGTTGCTCCTGTGCTTCAAGCATTGCAGCTTACTGCAGCTCGTTGCTCCTGTGCTTCAAGCATTGCAGCTCACTGCAGCTCGTTGCTCCTGTGCTTCAAGCATTGCAGCTCACTGCAGCTCGTTGCTCCTGTGCTTCAAGCATTGCAGCTCACTGCAGCTCGTTGCTCCTGTGCTTCAAGCATTGCAGCTCACTGCAGCTCGTTGCTCCTGTGCTTCAAGCATTGCAGCTCACTGCAGCTCGCTCGGGATACTGCATGCTGTGATGAGGCTCCAAAAGGTTCCTGCAGCTTTTTGAGGTCACGCTTTTATAGGACTTTCTTGCGCTGAGAGGGGCCTAAGCCAGGCTTTTAACCTGGAGCAGGTCTGTAGTTGTGGAATCGTCTGATTGACATGATTTTTTCCATTCTTTTAATCATCTTTTTTGCGTATATCTGTCGAGCACGCATACACACGCCCCCCCTCCCCCCCACACACCGCATGCGCAGGTTTTGTTTTATATAAACACACATGATTGTCATCATTGTTTAAGTTAATGTTCTTGATACTTGATGTTTTTAGTCATCGTCATCATCATCATCATCATCATTGTTTGTACATTATAAAATTGTTGTGTTGCTGTTGCCACACTTAATATTGTTGTTGCTGTTGCCACACTTAATATTGTTGTTGCTGCTGCTACAGCTGCTGTTGTCGTTGCTGCTGCTGCTGCTACTATCTTTGTTGACATCATAGGTATGGCTTTCAGGGTTGTACTCAGAGGGTTGACGGTTTGTTGCTTCATTATACGGGTAGCACTGTTGCACTGTTTCCCCATCTTGTTTAGATTTTAGGCTGTTAAAGCGGTGGAAGAGGGTTCGGTGGACAGTTGTGTCCAGGAATCTGCTATTGAAAGAACGTCACTTGGAACGTTCTATTTGTGTTGGAAACTGAAAATAATCAAATTTCCAAAGCTGCTGGACTGCAAATGCAAAACCCTTATTGCCTCAGAACTATGGACCCTCCCTTCCTCTTGGCCCTCCCTCCCTCCCTCTCCCCTGGCCCTCCTGGCCCTCTCCATCTTCTTACTCCCCTCCTGCTGTGCTGCTGCTGCTGCTGCTGCTGCTGCTGCTGCGCCTGCTCCTCACCATCCTCCTTACTGTCCGCAGGCCCTCCTGCACTGCTGCTGTTGCCTTCCTCACCTGCTTCTTCTCACACTGCTCCCACACCCAGGCATTCTTCTTGCCCTTTGCCTTGTATTGGGAGGCAACTGTACAGGGAGGCTTGCTAACAAGGGCCCCGAGGGAGGGGGTTACCATTCAGCTCCCTGGGGCAGCATGTCTAACCCCTAAAATACCCTCTCACCCTAAAATACCCTAAAATACCCTAAAATACCCCTCTAACCCCTTAAGCTCCTTGGGGCAGCATGTCTAACCCCTCATGCAAGCCTCGCTTGTTTCCTGGCCTTTGTGTCGTACTCTGCAACTTTGATTGATTTTTAGATGGGTGTAATGAGTTATGGTGCTCGTTTGCAGCCATCAGAGCTGTATGCAAGCAACATGTGCCTCAGCAGAGCCAGATGGCACAACCGACTGGTCAATTTGCCACCATCATTTTCCTGAAAGCGTCTCTTCAATTCAAGCTGGACCAGACCGTTCACCGAACTGTTTAGATGGTCTGTTTTTTAAAGATGCCGTTTGAGTACAACCTTGTATGGTTTATACTTCTTTTTATACATACATGTGTGTTATGAAGGCTTACATAGCACATTTGAGGAACCTGCAATAGAAATGCCAAGCCTGGCATTCTATTGTTACACATCAACCAAGCTTTGGTGGCTGCTCAGCTATTTAGTTGCTGCCTCTTTGTTGGCCGCAGGAGTTGCTTGGTTGCTTTTTTTGTTGCTGCAGGACCATTTTCTCTGGTGGTTTTGGTGTATTTCTTTTTTACTGCTTTTTGTTGGCTGCTCGGCTGATTAATTGCTGTCTTTTTGTTGGCTGCAGGAGCTCCTTGGCCTGAACTCCGTGCAAGACATGATCCGCTTTCGTGCCCTGCGCACCACGACTGCAAACGCAACCTCAGTGTTCCTGAGTGCAGTAGACCATGATTTCATGGAGAGTGCTGTGGACCGCACATACCAGGTGTGATGTTTTCCTCATTCAAGGATAACAAGGGGGGTTGGCCTACAGCCCAAGAATCTGGCTGATCGGCTGCTGGTGAAACGTTCTCATCCAGCATCAAAAATTGAAACCAACTCTGACATAAATTTTGAACATATGTACGAGTCTTGATTTAGGAAGCGTTGACCTCGAAATCATTCAAAATGTGAAAGCTCGCCAAGAAAGGAATAAAGCCAGTGTTTGGAAGCTGGGCAAAAGTATGTAGTGGTTTGAAAAGATCAATGAACAGGTCCTTGTATTTTCTGCGCAGCTCACACAACTCACAGCAATTGCAATAGACAAGAACATGTTTCTCGTCCTGGACCTCAGCACATCCACACTTATTACAAATATTTGAACCACCCAACCATTTACAGGACTCGACCTTCAAGCAGTGCGCACAAAGCCTAAACCTACTCACATTCCACATGACTCCTTTATCCAGATCCTTAAATAGATATGATGGGATACAGAAGGGTGTGCGTGCTGTTTGTAAGATGCATCCTGGCGCACCTGCGTGGCATACCGCATACATACTTATCAATGCATGTGCATCCTCGCACACCTGCATGGCATCGTTGCACACCTGCATGGCATACCGCACACGCACTTAACAACGCATGTGCATCCTGAATCTGTGGCACTGCACAGCGCATACAAGCCCAAAACGAGGGGATTTGGTCACCCTCAGCGACGCCCGCAGGGACGCCCACTGAGGCCAGAAGAGCTCGCATGAAAAGAGAGGTGAGAGAGTTGTCATGTCATGCACTTCAAATTGTCATGTGAACTTCAGATTGTCACGTGCGCCTTGAATTGTAATATGATGTGCTTCATGTTGTCATGTGGTGTGCCTCAAGGTGTGTCTTGTGGTGCACTCCTGCAAATTGACAGAATACCACTCCAAGAAGTCCTCTTGGGTGCCACTGAGAATGACCAGATCCCCTTGTTTTGGGATTGTGTGCGCTGAGGCGCGTACTTGATGTCAAGTGCCGGCACTTCCTTACCCTTCATGTGCTTGAGTGTCTTGTCACAGAAACGAATGCATCATCAGGATATGTGAAGCATTGCCAACATGTACTTTTGCATTAAGCCAGTGTGCTAATTTCAACCTGTTGCTACTTCCCACTTCCATGCAGGAGTCTTATGATCAAACTGCTCTCGACTTTTTTCTTGGACAAATGGACAGACAGGTTGGTGAACAGGCATCAAAGAAAAAGTGTGGGATGGAACTCTGCAAAATGGACGTAGGTATGAAGCCTCCGGGGGCAAAAAAGACTGCTCTTGGATTTTGTGCTTTTCTGGAGCAACACACATTTATTTTTACAGTTGTGAAGCTTGGCCATCTTCCAGCTTGTGGGCATGCTCACATGTTAGCTACCTCCTACCTCTTTTCATTTATCCTGGACTGGAGGCTACTGCACAGATATGGGGCATGCATGCTTGTTGAACACCTAATGAACATGACTTAGCCTACCTGCCTGTGCTCATAAGTAGGTGCGTATGTCGCTGTCGTAATTATGAATGTGAATGTATACACAGGAGGCACCATACAGCATAACTTCTGGACGGCTGTGTTGATCCTGATTGATTTTCTATATTAGGTTTTGAGGGCATGAGCTCTCGATTGGAATGTATGAAAGGTAGATTGGAGGGTGGGGGGTAGGGGGTAGGGGGTAGGGGTGAACTTGTTGGGAACCCCCAGGACCAGCAAAAATCATGCTCTGTCTATGTGGTTGCACAAACAGCTGCTTATAAGATGCCGCGGCCACTATCATCCAAAGGGTAGGTGCAACTTTACCTGTCTCAAAGCAGGACTCAGCAATACTAATGCTCTGTCGGTGTGCTTGCATGAATAGCTGCTTCTAAGGTGCCGCGGCCGCCATCATCAAAAGGGAGTTTAGGCGCAACTTCGCATTCATTTAAGCAGGGCCATGCAAAAGTCATGTTCTACCTCTGTGCTTGCATGAATGGCTGCACTCAGGACGCCGCAGCCACCATCATCCAAAGGGCGTTCAGAAGCTACATGGCACGCAAGAGAGCGGCATTAGGCGAGCCAGACCCCCTACCAGACCTCCATCCTCAGGCATTCCACATCGACAGTACCCCCCGGTCCCAAAACTATTCCCGCGCTACATCCTTTGCGGCAAGCGCAAGGTGCTAACGCCAAAAATAAACATGCCTAAAATCTCAAAGTCCATTCAAAGGTGTTCCAGTGCCACATCCTTTGCGAAAAGCACCAGGTGCTAACGCTCATTTGTGCCTGCATCAATGCAGCTCTGCGCGTTGGCATTCTTTTCTGGGATACTTCCATGTTCAGCGTTCAAGCATGCGTTTGGCATGCAAGTGCAGCATGAGGTTCAGCACCAATCTTACCACAAATAGAAGATAGCTTTTTCCCACTCTTAACGCACACCCTGATGTGCCCTCGGGTTCCCTTATCGGTTCTGCTCTGTTGATGCATGGGAAGGCTTGCATCACTAAACATGCATGGTATGTGTGTGTGCGTGTGTGTGTCCGTGTGTGTGTGTGTGTGTGTGTGTGTGTGTGTGTGTGTGTGTGTGTGTCCGTGTGTGTGTGTGTGTGTGTGTGTGTGTGCGCGCGTGTGTGTGTCCGTGTGTGTGTGTGTGTGTGTGTGTGTGTGTGTGTGTCCGTGTGTGTCTGTGTGTGTGTGTCCGTGTGTGTGTGTGTCTGTGTGTGTGCGCGTGTGTGTGTGTCCGTGTGTGTGTGTGTGTGTGTGTGTGTGTGTGTCCGTGTGTGTGTATGTGTGTGTTGTGTGTGTGTGTGCACGCTCTTTCAGGAGTGCCTGATGTTTGCGTATCTGTATAGGTCCAGCACACTTTGATCTAGAGTGTAAATGAAGCACATGTTGAAACACGCACGTGCACATCGTATCCTCACAGGCATGCCCTTGCCTGATGCTTGCTTACAGGTACATGGAGGATTTCATCGGAGCAGACGACTTTCTGTCGATCAAGGATGACCCTGAGGCACTTGCAGTGAGTCCTTGATAGCAGGAAACCCTGAATTTGGAGTCTGGAATTTAGATCTCAGATCTGCCATTGTATCTCCAAAAGAAGAAGCAAGTCTAAGGGTAAATAAGGGATGCTCTCACCAAAAGTTGATAAGCATCTCTTGCAAGGGCCAGAATGCAACAGGCTTGTGCAGAAATTCTCCTCAGGGCAAGAATGCATCTGTGGGGATGCCATTTTTGTCTTATGTATCCTGTTGGGACTTTCACCGTTTTTTTACAAAGTGTAAGGAAGATATCATAGTGGGTATCTTGTGTGCGGCAAAATTGGCATTCCTCGTCCTGTAGGTTGGTGTCCCCTCATCAGACCTTGACCCAGGGGATCTGCAAGGGCATGGTCATGGATTGCAATTCGGTTTGGGTGGAGGACAAGTTTTGCAGGGCACTCTTCATTCACTACTTTGGGAAGTCAATCGGCTCTCATTGACCCAGGACGTCTGCAAGCCCATCACCAGTGAGGGCATGACGGATTGACCCATGTGCGATACATTGTGCATTTACTCATCCCTTTTGCTGTGTATGCCCATTCAGGCCTTTTGACCCTGGAATACCAGGAATGTATTGCTATAGGTACCCCAGGGAGCATGAAACGATTGCTGCTAGCTGTGCCTGTCAACATCTGTACACTGATTTTACAAATGTGCTCATTGTTTTGACTACTGAGCCAGGGGCCGTAAGATGGTCGCTGAGCTGTGCATGTCAAAGTGTTGAGTGATGATGTGCTCACTGGGAGCATCCTTCCTTCCTGCATGCGCTGAACTTCCCAGGCCTTAACTCAGGAGATCTATGAGCGTATCGCCAGAGAGCGCATTGGGGACATGACAGAAGCTGAGCTGCGCATGGCTGCTGAGCATGAGGCCTCCTTAGCCGCCCATAGGATCGACAAGCAGCGCAAGTGAGTACGTTTCCTAAACTGATGAAGGACTTGAGGAATAAACTCATGGTGCCTCCTTAGCTGCCCATAGGATCAACAAGCAGCAAAAGCAAGTATGCTTCCTTAACCAATGAAGCACTTACAGAATAAAATCATGAAACTCAGAGGTTAATAGATGGGCATCATAAATACAAATTGAGGTGTGCTCAGGTCTTCAATTCTGAGGGGGGTATGACGGTTGGCAAGCCACTGACCTAAGTGCAGTGTGTGTGTGTGTGTGGGGGGGGGGGGGGGGGGGCCGAGGGAAAGGGATTTGGGGTAGGTGGATGTGGATGTGGATGTGCGCATTTGAAAGCCATAAAGCAGGAACAAAAGCCATAAAGCAGGAATAAAACAGATGATCTGCGCTCATCAGGCAGCACCAAAACATACGCAGTATGAAAGAGGCATGGCGCTCCAGGGAGTTCGGCATAAGGGTGCAAGGAAGCTCAAGCCCTGTGCAAGCATGATGATGTCATGCCTTGTTGATTATAGCAAGGAGGTGGCATGCTTAGAATTGGCCATGCATTTCACATTTGTCCTCCAAAATAGCAGAACTATGTGGCATAAATCCAACCCCAGGCATGCTGGATGAAGGGCAAGAGGTAGCAGGCAAAGAAAAGAGCAGGGCTTTGTTTTTGCACCAGTGATGGCATATGCATCACTCACGTATGAATTGTGGCAGTGAGGTATAGCATATGTTGCATCAAGGGCGCAAAGCAGCAGGCAATCAAAGAGCAGGGTTTTGTTCCTGTGCCTGCGTCATCATGCCGTTATTATAACTGCTGTGGGTTGCAGCAGGGAGTTGTCATAATAGATCAAGGGCAGCATGAGGCAGCACGCAGCACGCAGAATGCGGCACATGACTGGCAGTTGACAGAGCAAAAGCACTGAGAGAAGCAGAACTTGCATGCTGTGTCCGCGACATCATGCATGATTCGCTCACTGGTTGCTGTTTGCGCAATGGAGAAGCGTCAAGAACAGAGGAAAGCAGAGTTCCACTCTATGCCTGTGACTCTTGCATCCTTCGTTCATTGATAGTTGTTTGCTCCACAGGGAGGTGCACTGATTGCTGCTTGCACCTTAAAAAAGCACGCTCATTGCTGTTTGTGCCCCAGGCAGGTGCATTGATTGAGGCACTCTGATTGTTATTTGGATCACAGGGAGGCGGCACGTCAGGCAAAGAACATGCGTCGACAAGCAGAGAGGAAAGCAGCACATGAGCGGAGATTGAAGGAACATGCGGAGCGGAAAGCAGCAGAGGCTGCAGCAAGAGAGGAAAAGAAAGCACAGGTGTGTGGCGGGGGGGGGGGGGGGGAGGGAGGGGGGAGTAGACGGATACAGGAAACCTGAAACCTGACGCCTTTTTTGTATTTTAGCAGTTGTGGGGTTGCATGGGACAGCTCCTGTACTTCTTTGCACCCTGCTGAAGAACCTTCCAATAACTCAAGGGCACTGTGCAAGGCGCTGCCTTCCAGCTGCTTTAGAGAGGAGTATTTCGCAAGATAAGATCTCCAGGACATTGAGGATGTTTTGGCAATTGGGAACACCATCTTTGTGGGAAATGGGGAAGCCTGATGCGAAGGCCATGGCCATGCTCCTGGGATTTTCAGGTCGCGTATAGCCTTATGCACTTAACTGGTTGCATTGCAAGTCCTACTTATCTAAAATACGCAAATCATGGGTAGCGTATGTGGTGGCCATGCTGATGTGACCATATTTTTGCTGTTTGGATGCCCCTGATGGCCCATGTGGGGTTGCACATAATCTTCATTGCACCTGCACCAATTGTGGCTCTAACAGCAAATGATGAATGTGCCCAGCTGCCTGGCGGCATGCAACAAAGTGGTCAATTTAACAAGATAGGTGTCCAGCATCAATACTCCTTCACTTTGTCACGTGGGTTTGCTGTCTGGACTGGCAGGCCCGCCAAATGCGCCTTGCTGCCAAGATTGAGCGTGCACTTAAGCGCCAGATGAAGAGTAGCCTGGGCCAGATGAAGCGTGTTGATGATGCTACTTCAACTCCGGAGAACCAAGGTCAGTCTGGACTGTGCCCTCGTTCGAGCAATTTGGTCCTGTGCGGTCGTATTTGGGAACGAAGAACAGAAGACCAAGTTCCATTGCTTCTTCAAAAATCTTGAAACACAAAAAAATGGATCTAGTTTGATAAGTGGGGCAGTCAGAAAAGTGCTCTGATTTGTCTACAATGTTGAACTCCCAACCTAGATGTATCCAAAAATGCCCAAAGAGTACTCATTTCATTTCAAAACATGCTCTTTACCCTCAAGTAGGTTCAAGAGGCACATGCAGTGATTGGTGCCTTTTTTGGGTGGCTATTTTCAATCTATTCAGAAACAGTTAAAGGTGTCTATTAAATTTGGTTATCCACACTGAAAGACTTTTCGATCCAAAAATTTGGTGTAGAAGCAGGAGAGCATTAAAAAAGTCACAGGACATCATTGTCAGTCTTTTGTGTGGGACCCCCTGACCCACCCACGCATTCCAAAACCTCTCTTCCAGCCCCCTACTTGGACAAAACAGGTACCAATCTGCTTTCTGGTTTTTTCATCCATTAACACATCACCAACACAATGACATAGTGAGTTGCAGCAGAGTAACAGGGCAAAAACTGAGCAGCAGACTGCCCTGCCAGGTACCTAAAACTGGTTTGTGAGTCCACAAACTGCCCTCCTAACTTCACCATGCAATAACACATTGTTCATTGCCACTCACCTGGAAAATTTTCATTCACGTTCGCCAATACACACCCCGCAGCCCACACACGTGTGCATGTGGCACCGACTCTGGATCATGCACACTATCCCCCTCAATTTGACTCTAACTCTGAAAAGGGTGTCAATCGACAGGGCTTGAGCTTAGGAATCCAATTGTTCATTTCCATTTCTGAAAAAAAGGCTCAGAGAAATTCTGGAGGGGGATTCCTAAAAAGTCTAGCCCCCTTTGATCCACCCCTATGACCTTCTTTGAAAGAAATCATATACATACCAATTGAAAGCTCTCAATCTCTGAATTTAAAACATAAGGCTTTCATTATGCTTCTTCACGACGTCCAAAAGTTACGGCTTCTGACACCCTCTGTACGTGGGCAATGCTGGGCACATTTTTTGCATCTTCCTCTTGTGCATGAAAATTGATCAGCAAGTTTTCCTGTTCGTTGCTGTTATACAGCTGTAGCAGCACACCATCACTTGCACTACTGTGTAGCTTAATTTCTGTCGTGCCGTGTGTGTGTGTATGAGTGTGTGTGTTTGTGTGTGCGTGAGCGTGTGTGTGTGTGTGTGTGAGCGTGTGTGTGTGAGAGCGTGTGTGTGTGTGTGAACGGGTGTGTGTGAGCGTGTATGTGTGTGTGAGCGTGTAAATGTGTGTGTGTGTGTGAGCGTGTGAATGTGTGTGTGTGAGCAGGTGTGTGTGAGTGTGTGTGAGCGTGTGTGCGTGCGTGCGTGTGAGCGAGCGTGTGTGTGTTTGTTACACCCGGTTTGCATCATGCAGATATGTCATGTGCCATGCAGCGTATTATGTCATGAAGCTTGGTCTGTCAGACGTCATCTCTAACACTGCCTTGTGGCTTGATCAACGCGCTGCCTCATATACTAGTGCTTGGCACGTTCAAAAGTTGTCATTGCTCGCAGATGTCCTTTTGGCGCGACACTCTCGTTTGTTCCAGGATATGATCAAAGACGTCTCAGCCAATGCTCTTTCTAGCATCTCAAAATGTTGGTCTAATAACTGTTTCCACCAAGCAGAAGATTACTATAGGAGCAACACAATGTACTTGCGGCAGTTTTGCATTTAGGAGAAGGTTGGCCCTTCTTTGACAGATTTTTGCATTTTCTATACAAGATAACCTTGGTTTTACTCACGACGTTCATTCATTGTAAATGACAGACCCGTAGTGTGTTTATAAATCAATTGCAGGACAATTTGAGAGCATCAAGAAACCAAGATTGAAATCCGCATCATCCACAAAAACATTTGTCAAGGGGGCCCATCTGCATGATGGATGCACATGACTGCCGTTGGCAAATATCCGCCCTTCCTGCTCATTCAAGCTCATTTGCTTCTTTCTTGTGCTCAACCTACTTTATTAATCAAATCCTTGCTCTGATGCTCCCTCCCTTCTGCAGGTCCATTGGGCTCACCCACTGCCAAGAAGGATACATCCTGGGCGGACGAAGCCCTGTCCATTTTAGGTTTGACGCCTGAGAAGGCCAAGGATGCCCAAGGGCCAGGAAACGGCATTAGGGTATTGGAGGGTGAAGGGCATCTGGGCCGTTCAGGTGCCATCTTGGCTTTGGTAAGTTTTGAACTCAGTGGTAGCTGGTCCTATGTCGTAAAAGCCCAGCATGAGCTGGGCCCATATGTCAATTACCCAGCGTGAGCACAGATTCAGCATGAGCTGAGCTCATGTGCCTGGAGCTCAGCATTATATCTCGAGAGACACCTTGGCCACACAAGTGCCATCATGACCTTGGTAGGTCCTCTGAACCCTCCGCTCTCGTGCACTTGTGCTGTTATTCTTGGGCTGAGCAAGAGCTGCTGGGTCGTTGGTGGCACAGCTGGATTCAAACCTGTTGCTTGTGTTTTCTGTTGTGTGTTAACCTGATCCTGCTTTGTTCCTTTTCCTGCTAAGACTTTGCTCAGCCCCCGCATCCAGAAATTCACCGTGGGCACCATGTTTTGATCAATCCCAACGTCCACCACTTTGTGTCACCGTGCTTCTTGGGATCATTTTCTCGTTTTCTGCAGCCGAATCTGTACTGCACCAACCTCTAAACAGATCCCGGTGACGAAAAATCTTGCAAAGTTCATCCTGGCTGGCGGAAAGAATAGCATCGAGCAGCGCATTGCACCATGCCCTGCATCTCTGACTCCTGCTTTTGAAAAAAAAAGTCGGATACCTTGCGATTTGCACAAAGCATCCTGGCTCCTCATTTGCACGCAAAGCATTACCCCATGCATCTCACACCTGGCTCCTGCCACATGCAACACAAAAAGTGTTCCTGCTTGCCTGCAACATAATGAGCATTCCTGCTATCCTGCAGCATTGCAACGATAACTTTGGATCCTGGTATCATGCAATACAGATGTTTGCAACAGTCATTCTAGTTCCAGGTGTCATGAACTGCTTCCCTGGATCCTGCCAAATCCTGCCCAGGAGGGCCAGGGCCACAATGCATTGGAACACTGAGTGGGTGCTCGTTCCCACCTCTGTTCTCTCTGTGCTCCTTCCCATATCTTGTGCTCTCTGGAAACACTGAAGTAAAACGCAAATTAGGTGCTTCTTCCCATCTCCTGTGCTCTTGCCTGCAGGGTGACGGCAATGGTCACCTGCAGGATTGTGACCATGATGATGATCTGTGCTCTTGCCTCCGGGATCACTAATTGACCATGATCATGTTCTGTGCTCCTGCCTGCAGGGTGACCAAAATGATGACCTGCAGGATTTCTTGTCCTCGTCCTCAGCCTCCTCGACGGAATCTTCGATAAGCTCCTTCACTCTGGTACGAGTGTGGATAGCCTGCCAATCGACAGGGATTTTCGCGCGGCTTTAGAATTGTTGCAATGCAGCTTAAATGAGAAACGGAGGGTGAGGGTCCAGAAGCATGCAGTCCTAAAATTGGTAAATTTCGAGGGAGGAATGGACTTCTGGCAACATGCACCCTGCTTGTTGCTTTAGGAAACAGACTTCATCTATCCTCATTGACATGTCATAATGGCACGTCTGCCACGCCACTAAAGCGTGCTTTTGCCCCAGTCAAGGCTAGCATTGCCATAGTGCATGCTTTGACTTTTCTTCGACTCTGTGTCCTTAGATCCCTTGTCATGCTTTCCTCTCTGTTACTCCATTTCACAGCTGCATTCAAGGCAGTGCAACCTCAATGCCTTGCTCCCCTTGAGCGTCATCCCTCTACTTCGCCGCCCATGCCCTTACCCTGTTCAACAAGCTCGTGCCAGGCACTTCCCTGCAACATCCCTTCCTACACTCCTACTGTTCAACAACCTCAAACCCTCCTTCTATATTCTCTGCTCCTTTCTGGCAGAGCACGAGCACAGAGACCCTGACCACAAGCACCAGCTCAAGCAGTGAAAGCACAAGCCTCAGCGAACACAGCAGCGACAGCACTGAGACGCGCATGCGCATAAGGTGTGTTCTGTAATAAAATCGACAGATCAGCTTACTGCAATTGCATTCAAAGCAGATGACAGCTGTGACAGATCAGGTACTTAATAGATGTGTGTGTTTGTGTGTGTGTATGTGTGTGTGTCCGTGTGTGTGTGTGTGTGTGTGTGTGTGTGTGTGTGTGTGTGTGTGTGTGTGTGTCCCAAGACTCAAACATGCTGGCAGTCAAAGGACCAGAAGTACACACCTCCAGATTCACATTCTTTTTTGTCTGGTTGATTCATTGTGTGTGTGTGTGAGTGTGTGTGTGTGTGTGTGTGCGCGCGTGCGCTCTCAGGTATTAAGAAAGACCCGCGAGAAGTGCAGTACTGTCGAAGCAGAGCAGTGCTGTAGGCTTAAGATTGGTCCTGACTACTGGGTCGGCCTTGGTATTGAGTGCAGACTGCACCATGAGGTGCATAACAGCATGTAAACAACAACCTTGTTTCATTAGGTTCTCAAATTGATTGTCTTTTTACACTTTTGAGACGTTTCATCTCCTTCCAATTCGGCAAACTCCTTTCCTTTTGTGCAAAATGTCTGTATAAATCCCCTTAGGAAGGCATTTTTTTTGTAAGATGTGTCTGTGTCCTTTCCATCCATTTTCAAGTCCCTTTTTGAAAGACAGCAAACAATTATGTATTCCCAAACCATATGAACTCTAAAATAACAAAAAGTTACATGATATATCATTATTTCTTTAAAGATTATTTTTTAAGTATGCTAATGGTAGCCTTCCTTGAATTGTCCAGGGAGCATTGCAACGGGTCTTAGCGCCTGAGAGTGTAGCTTCCAATTCAAGGCTTAGTAGCTGACGCATAGTTCCTTTCCTTGCAGCCATTGTTTGTATTGCCCGACAGGACTTTGTTTCAATGTTCACACACACACACACACACACACACACACACACACACACACACACACACATCCAGGCGGAAGCGCATGCAGCGGCAGGCCTCAGCCAAGCTGCGCAACCCGCGGCGCTTTGTCTCGAGCCGTCTCTATTCGCGCCGCTCGACTGTTGCTGGAGACGCAGGTGCTACCAGCATGGGTCCTAGGGCATCCATGGGACCTGCAGGATTCCAGTCTTTTTTGCGCAGAAGGAGTTATGTCGAGGTGCGCTGTGCTCTTTATGCGGAAAATTTCAGAAGGCTTTCAAGAGTTGAGGCTTTCAAGAGTCGAGGCTTTCAAGAGTCGAGGCTTTCAAGAGTCGAGGCTTTCAAGAGTCGAGGCTTTCAAGAGTCAACAGTGTGACACCATTTGCTTGCAGCAGGGGGGGGAGGAAAGGGTAGGCTCCTTCACAGGCTACCTGCAGGGATTCCTGCAGGGTGACAAGTACTGGCAGGTCCTGCAGTTTGCGTATGTGCCTTGCCCAGCATTGGGTTTACCCATGAGCTTGGATCAGGAGTTATAAAAATGTTTCGTCCCTGCACCGAGACCAAAAATTTCCCTTTGGTTACCTCCAGTCTTCGCCTTGTCCTATTGAACGTGACCAGACAAGGCAAGGAGCTCTTCCAAGAACAAACGTGGTGGTGCGCACCTTCACTCCTCACAATCATGCACAAGCTCAAGTGTGCAACATGCATGCCACTGTAACATTGCGCACCAAAACATGTGTGCAGGTTTCGTTAAATTAATTCCTCTTGTACTGCCTGTAAGTGTTGTCCTGCAAGCATGTGCAACCAGCCTGTGGTTGTGTGCATTGCTTTGGACGTCTTTGTTTAAGACCTACAGCATCAACTTCGCCAACTGGCTTTGGGCACTGTGCGCTCCCAACCAATCCATCTGCTTGCTTTGTACGCATCCATGCATGCCAACAAGCCTGAGGAATGCCACACAGATGGGCTGTTCGCAATGTCTGTGGGGTTTGAGGATTGTGCCTAAGACACCCTTGGCCTTTTTGCAAGCGTAAATACAAGCACCCGGAAAGGGGGTTTGTGCCCAGTGAGTGCTTTTGGGCGGCCTTGCTGCTATCGTTTTGTGGATTTAAGCGCAGGCACTGCATCCTTCTGTTCTGAACGTTGTTTACGAGCGCAGTCTGACAAACACAACCTCAGCCTGCGCTACACAACGCCTGTTGAATCAAGTGCAGGGCCACATTCTCCTGTTGTGTATGTGCGCAGCCTGACAAACGCACCTTAAACCGGCGCTCCACAACGTCTGTTAATTTCGGGAAAACTGCCCTGAGTCCCCAGTCCTCAGACAGGCTGCGGACTCAGAAGTCCTTGTCCAAATCCCCGAGTCCAGGGCCACAAATGCGCGCCATACAGTGAGTGGGTGTCTTTGCCAGTCTCTGTTCCTGGGCTCTGTGCTTGAATAATCAGAGCAACAAGTGCGCCTGTGTTCGGTAGGTAAGATCATGCCTTTAGCTGAGGTTGTAGGTGCAGCTGTTGCTATTCCTAGTGTAATTGTGTACACCAAACTCTTATAGCCTTTGTGAAAGCATGTTTGAGCTGAATGCACTTGCCATAGGGATACGGTTTGGTGATTGCAGTGCCATGCCTGAAAGACCTGAAAAACTCGGCCTGCCCTGGATGAGGCTGACCCTTTTGTCAAATCACCAGCAACACCAATGCCAACACCAACATCAACACAACCATCAGCATCATTACCATCAGCACCATTGCCATTAAAACCACCATCAGTATCCAAAACACCTCATCCTTCCCTGGCTGGGGCTGACCCTGGGTCACACCATATCATTGGGTACATGCTCGTTTTGTAGATGTCTTTCTTGTTTGCTCCTGACTCACACGGGGCATATTTGTTTTTAAACCTGGAGGTGTCTTTTGTTTGCTCCTGGTGCTGCACGCGGGGCATGATCGGGATGAAGCCCTGCGTGCCCTGCAAGTTGGTGCAAGTAGGTCTGCCTTGCCGAGTGTCCTCATGCCCTCCAGGTCTGGCCCACCTGCATAAAATATGGCCCTTGCCTGATGCGCCCCGCGTGCCCTCCAAAGAGGCCAGCCTGTCTGAGTGACTCATAGCGTTTGCAGGGCCAGCAGCACGATGCAGGCTGGGTTTCACTTCCAGTAAATGCAAACAATGGGTGCGCAGCCAGGCAGGCAAACACGATGCAGGCTGGGCTCTCTGTATCCGTGAGTGTAAATTATGGGTGCGCAGCCAGGCAGGCAAACATGATACAGGCTGGGCTCTCTGTATCCGTGAGTGTAAATCATGGGTGTGCTGCAGGGCGGGCAGCACAATGCAGGCTGGGCTCTCATGATGAAGTGATGGCACATTGTGGGTGTGCTGCAGGGCTGGCAGCACAGTGCAGGCTGGACTCTCATGATGAAGTGATGGCATTTTGTGGGTGTGCTGCAGGGCGGGCAGCACAATGCAAGAGGACCACCATTATTTCAACATGGCCCGCCTCAAGCCCCAGAAGCAAGACACTAGGAAAGAGACAGCTCTCACAGAAGATGCGCTTAAAGCTCAGGAGGTAAGGACTGGCAGCAATCCACTCAGAGCAGCTGCTCCCGATTTGTTTACACAACCGCACACAGATCTTTGCCATGCTTGCAGGTTTGTTTTGTTTGATGCATTGCCATCAGCAGTGACGCACATTTTTTTTTACTCTTAACCAAAATTGTTGCCAGACAGATGCACTCAGCGACTGTTTTACCGTTCCACTCGTGCACAGGAACCCCCCAAACCCAAGGTTCTGTCTTCTATCCTGGACTTCTCTACGGGGCCTGTTTCTGAGAGGGTCAAGTGGCACTCTGGCAACAGCATGCTGGAAGATATGATGTATGCGGTACGTCCGATAAAGGGCATGCAAGGGATGGAGTAAACGCAACTTCCATTCAAAAGACCACATCATGATGATTGTTTTGGGCAGATACGAAGGTCAAATCCCACTGTTTCTAGCAGTGTTTTGTAAGGTTTTGGGGTGTGTAGCAAATTGGCTACTCAGGGTGCTCGTGCACGACAACAGTATAGTGAGGTCAAAAATTGTTTTTGCCAAATTTTTGGCAGATATGATAATGCATCATAGTTACAAACAATGCCCTACAAGTAAACAAAAATTCCACACACTTGGCACCCACAATGTAGACTCCCCCTCAATTCTCTTAGGAGAGTGGTCAGTAGCTCTGTCCTCTGATTTGTTAGACAGGTCAAGCGGCCATCCAAGATTAAAAAGACCACTGCCTACTATCCATGCCCACGAACTGGAACTTAGTCGTCATAATCATCGGTATTAAAGATGGTGATGGGCTGCTGCTGCTGCTGCTGCTGCTGATTGCCAAATGGCACTGGGCGCCGCTGCTTTGTAGACGACCACTTTGCCATTGCCTCTGAAATGGGAACTACTCAAACTCCCACATGTGCTGGGTAAGGGGGTGAGGCAAGCATTGAGGTGCTGCTCTTCCAAGCGGTTACGTCTGTCATTTTCAATGAAGGCTAGCTTGCTGAAGAGCCGCTCCTCCTCCACTGAGCCTGGAACATGCACGCTGACCTTGTCTGACAGAAATACCCATTGGCTGAGCTTGCTGCGGAGGTCCACATTGCTGGCAATGCTGGTCCAGAGCCTGATGCTGCTTGCGCCCACCTGGATGCCTTGGCCCCTCCTGCTTGCGCCGCTTTCTTGACCCACCAGCCTGTCCCTCAGGTTGCTTATCAACCTCTCCTACTGCTGCTGTCTCCTGCAACTGCACCCCCTCTGCGCTTGCAGGCACTGCCGCTGTGTTTGCTGCTGCTGTCTTCTGCTGCTGCCCCTCTACGCTTGCAGGCACACTGCTTGTATGGACAGCAGTGGGCACATGTGCTGCTGAGTCTGCTGCTGCTCCTGCCGCTGCTGAGTCTGCTGCTGCTGCTCCTGCACCTGTTGCTGCTGCTGCTGCTGCTGCTGCTGCTGCTGCTGCTGCTACTGCTGCTGCTGCTGCTGCTGCTGGAGGAGGAGATGGGGCAGGGGCAGGCTGGGCAGGGGCATCTGCCCAGAACAATCTAAGACTCATAATGAACTCATAACAAACACATAATACTATTTGGCTACATGGGGAACTCCCCAGAAATTTCTGCATTGCACCTTGGCAACACAGGGTGCTCCAGGACGCCTGGCAGGGCGCCCCTATGTCGAACCCTAAATTGCGCTCTCTTGTCGCCAAATCACGACGCGTCGCAGCTATGAGAAACACTGTCAAACCCTTTTGAGCAGGTGCTGCAACATCCATTCAAAAGATCACATCCTTTTGTGCAGACACAAAGGCCACATCCTTTTGAGCAGACACTGCAACATCCAACCAACATTTTAGGTCCTTTTATGCAGACACGGAGGTCACATCCTTTTGTGCAAACATGGAGGTCAGACCCTTTTGAGCGGTCACTGCAACGTCCAGTTTCCAGTGTCCAGGATGTATTGCAACTGACTGTACCTAGAAATGAAGGTTAGGTGTTGTTCTGAGTGTGCCAGACAAAGCAATTGTTTGAAGTAGGAGTCTTTCTGAGAAGGGATCTTGCAGCTGCAATACAGGGACCTTCCCGTAATGCACGCGGCCCTATTGGCTGGCGTAAAAAGTTCATTTTTCTTTCAATCCAGAAAAGCTTTGGAGATTGGAGAGCACATGCTTCTGTGCTTCGATTCAAGAATTGGCATGACTCCTAATACACCTGGCAACTTAGTCTGGTATGCCCGTATTCATGCTTTTTTTTCTGCTGGGTACCTGTGCCTGATCAGCAGCTTTGCCTAGGCAACAGGGCATGAAGTGCGTCTCCCAATGACTGCTTCATTATGCCCACATCTACCGCTCCTTTTTTGCAGGACGGCTTGGGTCTGATTGCCAACTTTGCCAAGGCTGGAAGTGTGGAGGAGATGCGGCGCGTGATGAAAGAGCAGGTGGACAAGCTGGTTGCGGAGCGCATGCGTGAGATGCGTGCACGCTTTGGCATCCCCCCCTCAACATGCTCAGGTGCAGACAGCCGTAGAGGGTCAGCAGCAGGTAAGAACAGGGGTGAGGATATGCAGGATTTACAAGTCCACATTTTTACACCGCATTTGGCATATAACTGGTGCTGAAAAGTCTACATGTATGCTGTATACTACTCATAGAAATATAAATTTGGCCTGCTCGAACATCCTGGGTATGCAGCTGTGTTGAGCTGTGTGTTAAGTGTGCGGTCATTTCAAGGGTGGAGCCTTTGCCTCCTAAGAGCAACGAGATCAAGCAAGGCTTAAGATCCGCAGCTGTATAGTGTGCGCTGTCTTTTAACGCGGCTATGCTGTATGAGCAGCTCTCTTGGATAGCGGGGCAGTGTAGTGAATGGAGCTGTCTTGAATGTACAGCCATGCTCGATTTGCAGCAGCAATTTAACAAATGTGCCTTGTACGCAAGATTCAAGGCTCGCAGCCTTGTATTGTAGTTGCGATTTCTACAGACTGGGAGGAGGGCACTCAAGCTTTTGTGCCGGGCATATCAAATCCCTAATTCTGCTTGACAAGCTTGTCTTTGTATTTTGTGGTCTGTTAGGCGAAGCCTTCTCTTAAAACTGCTATAAAAGCAGTGATTTCAATGCAGCCGTCGTGGATCAACTATTCATGATCATGCCCTTCACCCTTGGCTTTGCTCCGGCGATAACACCATCAACATCTGGCTCTTTTTTAGTGGCATATTTTGCTGTTTACAATATGATTTGTGCTCTGCTTGCTTTGAGGCTTTTTTGGTAGTTTGCTCTGTTTACTTTGTGTACTTCACGATTGCTTCTAGACACAAATTGATGCTTATAATGTTTGCGGCATGCTCATGCTCAGAAGGTAGCATGCTTTCAGCGCTTGCACTTGCAGTTAACGCACTCAGACTGAACACAACCTACCTTCCATGCGGTGGATGCACCTGGCAGCAGGCGTTGGTATGAGGCTTTTAGTCCTCTAACACCTGGATCAAAGTTGCATTTGTTTTGGTTGTTCCCACTCAGGTGCTGGCATGAGGCGATCTGTCAGTCCTGCTGGGAGGCAAGTGCATGAAGGCACCGCGCCTGACACCGTCAATGAGGAGCAGGAGGAAGAGGAGGAAGAAGAGGTGTATAGTGAGGAAAATGCGGTGAAACCTCGCCAAAAGAGAGGCGCCTCCAAGGAAATCAAGTGGGTGGGGTGGTGCTTTTGTGCTGCTCGGGGTCGAGCATAAACATATGTATTTGCTGGGTGGGGATGTACTATTGTGCTGCTTGGGTTCAAGCAGCTTTAAGGCAGGTGGTCCACATATATTCATATATAGGTGGTTCATATATATATATATATATATATGTGTGTGTGTGTGTGTGTGTGATAGACCATGGTGCTCAGCTGTGCACATGCATAACTTATGATTGAAATGTTTGAAAAAATGCGCCATTTATGCTGATTTGCAGAAGGCGCCCCTCCTAAAACAGCTGTGTCATCTTTCTGCCTGTCGCTGTTATTGAGAGCTGAAAAAGAAAGAAGATGTGTCCAGAAACATAAGTTTTTGTGCCTTCCACTTTGCCTTGCCATGCCTTCCTCCTGCTTTTAACTCAATGTCACTTCAAATGCAATGCAACCTGTCCCAATGCTCTGATCAAAGTGTGAATAGGATCATTCCTTTTTCTTGTGATGCAGGCCTTCAGCCAGAACGCACAAGAAAGGATTGAGTGACATGACTGGCTGGAAGGAGCAGCAGCAGCAGCTCGCCGACGTGACCAAGGTTGGTTGCACAAAACTTCCCTCTCCTCTATCATCTTGTAATGCTTGTTTTGTGTAACATCTTGCCATCTTTCTTCATGAGTGAGGCTTCAACCGAGAAGAAAACGCTATCTGCAGATGTTTTTATCCACTATTTGGGCGATGGTGACCAGGACTTTCCATATAGGTGCTACAAATGTTGCTGGTGTCTCGCCCATGCACTGACCATCTGCACAGTCACTCCATTTAATGCCCTGCTGTGTCCATGCAAACTGTGTCGGGCAGAACACAGAGTACTTGGTCCTGCGCAAGTCCCTAATTCTCAGGTCACCCGATTACCTTCACGAACCAAGTTTTCCGCACTAAGCAGTATGTGCCCCTGCGGAAGGTTGCAAGCACAGCGGAGTGGTGAAACCCTAGCTTGCTTGGGTGAAACCCTAGCATGGACTTTTCCTAAAGGCATGAGGCCTTTTGTTTGCGTCCTCTTTTCTGTTCATTCTAGCACAGCGGAATGAGTGAAGCTGCTGCTGATGTGCTGGCAACCCCCAACACACTTCGCGGCTCTGTAGACCATGCCAACAACACTGTGCCCTTGCAGAAGGTTTTGAGCACAGAGGAGCGGGAGCAGCTACTGCAGCAGCTGTTTCAGGACGCCCTGGCAGCTGAGCTGGAGCAGATGAAGGCGGACCTGCTGCAGGGACAACAACAGCAGCAGCAGCAGCAGCAGCAGGAGGCAGACAAGCAGGCGCAGGCAGCGGCGGTGAGGAGGCAATGCTTAAAAGCCCCATTCTTTTGTTTATGCCATGCTTGATCTGCTGTGGGCTGAACCTGCAGGGTTAGGAATGGGCAGTTGATCATGAGTGGCAAGAGGTATGGTGTGTAGTCGATCATGTGTGGCAAGAGGTATGTTGTGTAGTTGATCATGAGTGGCAAGAGGTATGTTGTGTAGCAGTTTTAATGAGCCATTGCAAAGGGTGCGTTTGCGAGGCCTTGTGCCAGGTGCCACTGTGCGCGTTATTTGTGCAAAAGACAGTTGGGGGCACCTGAGTAGAAGAAGCTAACTATTAGAAGCGCTTTACTGTCGTATTTGGTCACATGCATGGGGGACCTAATGTCCATGTGCCAGAAGAGCATAACTATAAATTCAAGTGTCTAAACCATAACAGAATGTTGCAGTGAGAAACTTTCCGCAAGTAACCTGGCCGGCCATTTCAGGTGCTGTTCATGTGCTTGCTTTACTGGTGAGAGCACTGAGTGGGATGCTTGATTAATTACAGTGCAAGCCCTCACACATCAGTTGCTGTGCTGGGTGGTGCACTGCTTCTTTAATTGCAGGGCACCTGCGTTCAAGTAAAAATGTGGTGTCAATCTGCTCTTGACCTCACGGACCATAAGTGGCTCAGCTCTTAAGCTGGGATCTCTTGCTGATGCGCCTGCCCCCCAGCCTTCTGTTTCTGTTTGCAGTCCTTCTTGGGGATTGTCCAAAGCCAGCTTGAGGCTCACCTCGCTACTAATGAACCAGCCTCTCCACGCTGTCCCTGCGTCTCAGGAATCTGGATTTGGAGTAGCTCCTGCACTGTCCCCAGAAGACCAGGCCAGGCTGTCTGTCGCACTGGGCATCAACCTCACAGCTCCTCAAGAGGTATGGGCCTGTTAGTTTATCTGCTTCAGAGGTTAGGCATCTCTCTCTCTCTCTCTCTCTCTCTCTCTCTCTTAATCTCTCTTTCATTGCTTCAAGTGGCACATCCTGGTCTACTTTTTATTCCCTGCGTTGCTAATGAGGCAAAATAATGTCAACTGTTTACACTACATCATTCCTGCCATGATCCGCATTGCCTGATTTGGCAAGTCAGATTTGCATTGAAGAGTATTTATGTACATTCTTTTCATAATGGATTGCAGCAAAGCCAGATTGCACTCACTTGCTTGTTTTGTGACTAAGACTTCCGGTGATGCATGAAAACATGCGTGATGATAGTATGCTTGATTTATATAGTCATAAGGGATTACAAAAGGCCTACCTGTATCCTGGCTGATCGGGTGGCCATAATGATTCATATGCATTTCCTATCATTTACCCCCAGCCTGCATGCCAGGGTATGCCTTGCTATGTAACTTTATGCATGCTTATGTGTTGGTTGTGGTGCACTCCATCAATAACATGCATTCAGACTCTACAAACGCAACGTGCAAGAGGTGCTATAGCGAATCAAAGTGCTGTTGAAGTGCAGTGCCTACCCTCTGCACACTCCAGATCCTGTCAAAAAATGCATGCAAACCCACTCAGTATTGATTTAAGCCACTGCTTTTACCCTGGGAAATACAGGAGCTGGAGCAGCAGATCCAGGTTTTGGCCAGGCGCGGGGGGCGAGCAGTCGTGCGCGGCACGCGGCGTGCAGAGCGAGAGAGGAGCAAAGGCTTGGATCCAAGTAAGTCCAGCAACTTCAAGGAAAGTGATTAACAGATTCGAAATAATTGAGAAAGGCAGATTTGAGAGGCCAGGCCCAGAGAGAGAAAGACGCAAAGGGACAATGGCAGAAATGAGGTGCCAGGGTCAGACATGCACAGACAAGGTCGTGGTGTTGCTTGCTCTTTCATACAATGCTGGACTCTTGTAAAGAGCTGGCAGATTCACGATGCAAGTTGATGCGTCCTTAAAAGGAGGCAGGCATTTGCACTGTTTACTTTCTGGAAAGATGCATGGCCATCAAGGCAGGCAGGCATCCCCATATTTGGTCATCATTTGTCACTTTCCTTCTAGCACAAGCAGTACTGTCTTGAAAAATTATTCATGGCGTCACAGGCTCTCGCATTGTTTTAATGCTCCGCCTCTTATGTATTCTTGTTCCGTCTCTATCTATTGATCTGTCACTCCATTTTCACTGCTCAGTTTTGTCTCCAATCCCTGTGTGTCCCACATCTAACTTCCCGCATGGCAAGCACCCTAGCTATCTGTACAGGACAGGTCGTCAGCATCCATGCATAGCGCGCAAGTGCAGACTTGCAGGCTGGCCTGTTTATTTGCAAAGCATGTGTTTGCATCAGTTGCAGACAGGCTAGCCTACCTGCGCAGCATGCTAAGGCTGTAGCATTCTCGTTGCAACAACCCACACGCTTGTGCCTGGTGTGGCATGTGTCCCTTGCGCGCAGACTGGCTTGTCTGCAAAGCATGCCAAGGCTGTAGCATTCTTGTTACAACAGCCCCCACGCTTGTGCCTGGTGTGGCTCAGACCGGTCTGTCTGCAAAGCATGCCAAGCTGTAGCATTCTTGTTGCAACAACCCACACGCTTCTGCCTGGTGTGGCTCAGACCTGCTGTCTGCAAAGCATGCCAAGGCTGTAGCATTCTTGTTGCAACAACCCACACGCTTGTGCCTGGTGTGGCATGCGCCGCTTGCGCGCAGACAGGCTTGTCTGCACTTTAGCCCGGCATGCGGATGGCCTGCTTCCCTGGCATGCATCCTGTGTATGCGCAAGCTAGCTTTTCTGCACCTATACACAGCATGCAGATGGCATATGTGTGCCTAGCATGCTAGGGCTGCAGCGTTCTTGCCACAACGGAACTCATATGCACTGTTCCTTGCGTGGCACATTTCTGTGCATGCAGGCCGGCCTGTTTGCCGAGCAAGCTGGGACTGCAGCATCCTTGTTGTTGCAAGACTCACGTGCGTTGTTCCTTGCGTGGCACCTTTCCGTGCATGCAGGCCAGCTCGCATTCATTCGTGCAAAGCGCACCAAGACAGCTGCAGGGCAGGCAGGGCTGTTGAAGGAGCGGAAAGGCAGAAGGGGAGATGGTGCGCAGCAGGAGCAGGCAGGGATGGATACAAAGGGGGTGGGTGCTGAGAGGGGGAACGCACAGCCTGCAACATCCCTGGTGCAGCAAGCTGTCGAGCGCAACAAAGCCGAGGTGGGTTTTGGGGGGTAGGAAAGGAACAGCGGTTTGTAGTGAAGTACAGTACACGGATGTCATCAGCTGTCACACACACACGCGCGCGTGCACACACACACACACACACACACACACACACACACACACATGCACGCAGGGCTTGGACGCCTGGCAGTCCCGCCCTAGCAATGCTGGGGGCCACCCCGTGCATAGAGCAGCTGCCATCTGGATGTCAGCATCCTCGCCACCTTTCCGCATTCGACAGAGGCTCACGCAAAAGCACGCGCGCAGGAAGAAAGCAGGCGGTGGTGATGGTGCTGGAGATGCGGGTACAAAACAACAACAGCAGCAGCAGCAGCCTCAGCAGCACAGTCAGCCTCAGCAGCACAGTCAGCCTCTGGGCCCTCCCCCACCCGCCTTGGGGGGCCCTGCAACCTTTATCACCATCTCCTCCTTGGCCAAAGGCGTGCTGAGCCCCTCATCCCCTCCCTCCGCCACCAGCAGCACCCACCCCTCCCCCCAACGCTCGCGCACTTCTTTTGGCGATGGTCGTCATGGCAGCCGTAGCAGTAAGTCCCATGGCTCAGCTTCCCAGCTGCGGGGCACACAGGATGGCCACACATCAGACGGCGCAGCCCATGCCCTCTCACACCTCACGCATGGCGAGGAAAGCGCAGGGGCTGTGTCAGACAGTGCTGCCGCCATAGCCGCGGCAGCAGCAGCAGGTGCTGATGTTTCGCCAGGGAAAGGCCCCCGCCGAGGTGCGCCACGGAGGCAAGGACTGCCGTCCTTAGCACCACACACGCACTCTGCCTGTTCCTCTGGACCCGGCCTGCAGGCTCATGTCAGTGCATCTGAAGGAGCAGGCCCCCTGACTTCACAACATGCACCCATCAACAACCAAGCAGCACGCTCCGCAGAGCTTCTGCAACCAGGGGCCAAACACTCCCAAGCAGCACTTGCAGCTGCGCAAGGGCCTGCAGGGGATGATCTGCGCGGCCATGCAGCAGGAAATGCACATGCGTCGACGGAGATGGGGGAGGGTGAAGGAGCTGCACACACGGAGGGCGAGGCAGGTGCAGGGATGTCGATCGGGGATATGGCAGGGACAGCAGAAGTGCAAGGAGGGGACCTCGCGCAGCAGCAGGGGCAACAGCAGCAGCAGCTGCTGCAGGCGCAGGGATGGAGGAGACAGAGGCGGCACTGGGGTCAACCAGGCGCGGGGTGGGGTCCCACTTGTCCCAGTGCTGCTGCCCTAGCCAGGCTGACAGCAGGCCTGCCTGCGGAAGCCGTGCGGCTGATGACGCTGGCATACCAGGTGCGGCTCTTGACGCGCTGGCATATGAGGTGCGGTGTATTATTATTGGCAGGCCAGCGGGAGTGGTGCAGCTCATGACGCTGGCCTATCAGGTGTGCAGAATGACCAATGGCGGGCTTACGCATTTTGAGGAGCATTTTGTCAGGTCCAAGGATGGCAGCCCCTCTGAATTACGCAGAAAGAAGCCATGTCGTTGTGGCTATTGAGGGCAAGGGACTGCAAAGCATTGCTGGTGCCTGCACATGAGGCCTGCCAGAGCGTAAATGAAACTTAGATGAGAGCAAGTGTGGGTGGATGGGAGGGTTTGGATAGAGGGGAAGGAGTGATTGGAGAAGTGCATAGACGGGAGCAAGCTATCGCACGCGCGCGCACACATATATATACACACACACACACACACACACACACACACACACACACACACACACACACACTTGCAGGACCTCCACCTTCAGCACCATCACCGCACACTGGCCCTCCCCAAGCTCCACCTGACTCCCCTGCCTCCAGCCCTCAAGTCTCTATTCCCCTCCCCCTTGCTCCCCCGTCGATCCATCCACCCCACCCTTATCCCCTACCGCAAATCCCTCAAGGAACCTGCGCACTCTGGCCCCCCTGAAAACTTCCAACCCTCTGCAGACGACATGCAGCTGCTGCTGCAGCAGGAGCCATCGTACCTGGCGTGGCTGGAAGGCAAAGGCTGGGGGGTGCTTGGCAAGGGGGGTGAAGGGATGTACTTAGGGACGGAGGAGGGAGGAGGCAGAGGTGGAAGTGTGAGTGGCAGCGTGGCGGAGAGTGAGGCAGCGTCAAGCGACTGGGGAGGTGGGTGCCACTGGGAGCAAGGCTGTATGCTTGTATGTGTGAGGACTAAATTAAAGAGTGAGCAGAGAAGCGGGTGTGTCCATGAATCTTGCCCATGAATGTTGTCACGTGTGAGTCTGCCAGCTTGCTTTGGTGTGGGTGTGGTTAAGGATTTGGGCGCAAGGGGGGAGGGGGGCGAGGGTTAGAAGCGCACGTCCTGCACATTCTCTTATGAAAGTCTATCAATTCAACTGCACCTGGTGTTGTGCTGCTGGACCATTTGCATCCTCTTGTCAATTGCAGCATTGACAGCGCCAAAGGCTTGCATCAATTACACACACACACACACACACACACACACACACACACACACACACACACACACACACACACACACACAATCTTTCTGCTGCCTCTGCAGAGGATAGCTTTGATAGTGGGTGGGACAGTGAGCGCAGCGTGCAAACTCCGCTGCTAAGCACTCCCCCCCTTGCACAGCAAAGCACTGCCCCCCTTACACAGCGAAGCACTGCCCCCCCTGCGCAGCAAAGCACTGCCTTCCGGGGCAGGCGCAGCAGCTCTTGCGCTGATGGAGACGAGGACGTTGTGGGTGGTGGTGGTGATGGCAACGGTGGTACTGGAGTGGACAGTGTTTCCTTGCAGGTTCTAGGGACGGAGCGGAACGTGGGTCATGGCGCGAATAAGGGTGAAGACACAAACAGGGGTCCAGATGTGCTGAACAGGGGTCAAGACGATAACAGGGGCCGAGACAGAAAGGCATCCGGAGGGGATGAAGATGCTGTTGCAAAGAGAGTCAGCCTGCAGGGGCCACAGAGGCAGCCGTCAGCAGGGGGCCAATTGGAAGCTGCTAGCCAATTGCAGGACATGGGCTCCATGGCACGTGTGCGGAAGTCTGGGGGTGTCACACCGCGCCGTGCCACGTTTGCAGACTCAGTGCAGCAGGAGATAGAAGAAGAGGTGTGTGCATGTGTGTGTCTGTGGTTAACCGGTTGTGGGTAGGTGTGTGTGAGAGAGAGAGAGAGAAAGAGAGAGTGAGAGAGAGATTGCAGTGTTATGTTTCACAGTTTGCCGGTTGCATTTAATCTATGTGAAATGGATGCGTGCGCTGCCACCGTTTCTGCCATTTGAGCATGCAAACCAAGAGGTAGGCGTATGCTAGCATGCGAGTGAGGGACAGTGCTCAAATGGGAGGCACGTGCATACCTGCACGCATACTCACCAGGAGAGACGTCTCCCCCTCTCTTTTTGAGCCCAGCATCCCCAGAGTTATGAGTGCATGTCGGGTCCAATGTCAACATAAATGGCATGCAGCTGCTGATGAGCATCCTCAAGAAGCCGTAACTCCCCTCACTTCATCCTCAGAACGCCACAGCTCCCTCCACTGCATAGCATATTCATAGCATTGCCGGCAGGCATCCTCAAAACGCCATAGCTCTCCTCACTGCATCTTCGAAGTTACTGTGAAGCCAACCCAAGCAGGGAACAAAGCCAATGCTCTGTAAACCAAGCCTTCCTGGCGATCGGGATGCCACCAAAAGCATGCTCAAAAACCGATTTTTTAAAAGACATATAAGACTTAACCACCTGACAACTGGTAGTCCATCTACTTGTTCAAGCACCTCTCACGCGCCAGGCAATCAGACCCCTGGTGCAAGTTGCGACTGGGTCAAAGCATCTCATTCGACCAAAAAGGCTCCTGCTTGCATCATCACAGCCATGCCCCCATAACAGGCAAAGCCGCCAAAAGGGTGGTGGACAAAAAGGAATTGCGTTTGGGCTCAGCATCTCACTCATCATCTCCCCCAGCATGCATCTACGCAGGCACCCCAGACAAGACTTGCTGCTGATGCTGGACTGTCTCCCGCCCATGGCCCAGCACCGGCCCCACTCCCCACCAAAGTTAGTGGACCCCCCATGGACTATGATGAGCACATGTTGCCGGCAGCATCAGCATCACCACCACCACCACCGCCGCCATCACAGACAACTTCAGACAGGATGAAAAGCTCTGCAGCCAGTGCTACCAGCCCCAACGCACGCATCACCCAAGAGCAAGCTGCGCAGCAGCAGCAGCAGCAGCAGCAGCAGCTCCGCCAGCGCCAACGCCAGCGCCAGCAACAAGTCCAGCCACTGGGAGCTGCCCCCATGCCGGAGCACCTCGTGGCACTGCGGCGAGCTGCGCTGGGCGCTGCTTATGAGGCAGCAGCAAAAGAAAGAGCATGGTGAGAATGAAAAGAAAAAAAAGGCTGCGCAAGCCGAGAAGGCGGCAGCAAGAGAAAGGGCTAGGGGAGCTTGATCATGGGCTGCTGTCCTGCTGAATGGGCACAGAGAGGTGCTGTCCCAGCTCCACATTGTTCAGCCTTGAGTGCAGGACAGGCTGGACCAAACTTGCACAGCTTCGTCTCTTTTGCCTGTTCCTATGTATGCTACGGGGAGGGGGTCATGACAAAATCTTTGGTCCGGCAAACAAGGTGTCATTCCAGCTCGGTTTTCCCTTTGGTCCAGCACAAGTGCATGTTCGCGCTTGCTGCTTGTGTGTGTGTGTGTGTGTGTGTGTGTGTGTGTGTGTGTGTGTGCGCGCATGCGTGTGTGCGTGTGTGTATGTGTCCAGCACCCAAGGCATCAGCGAAGGAGTGGGTACTGCCATCCAGGTGCCCAGCTCGGCATTTTTGCAGCGAGAGATGATCTGATCGATCTGTCGTATTGGGCATGCATACGCCTATGTGGTGATGCCCCCTTGTCTGATATGTGTGTTTTGTGGTTCCGCTGCTGCCACCCCCGCTGTTGCTGTAACTGCTGCTGCTGCAACCATGGCGTGCAAGTGTTGTCGCTGGGGCGCTTGCTGCTGCATCAAACTCCCACTTTGATTTGTATGAGTGTTTTACACAAACAGATCATGTTTTTTATGATTGTTTGAGTGTTTCACAAAACTGGTCATATCTGACATGCGCGCACACACACACACACACACACACACACACACACACACACACACACACACACACACACACACACACACACACACACACAGGCACCGCTCTGCCGTCGCCGCCGCCGAGAACTTGCGCGCTCCCCCCCCCAGGTCAATGCGCAGCCCCTCTCCCCCGCACCGTCACCCCCCCAAACAGTCCTTTTATGAAGCCATTTCCCACTCGCTCTCCACCTTCTCCGCTGAGGCTACCCCCCTGCGTACTCTGCAGCAACCACCTCAACTCAGCACGTCAGCTCCTATCAAAGATAGGTCCCCTACCACACACTTACATCCCTCCAACTCCCCCCATCTGCCCCCCATAAAGCACCAATCCCAAGCATTGCCGCCTCACACCCTGAGGGACCCTACCTGCACCCACGCTAACCTGTCACAATCCCTGCCATCTCACGCCAGTCTGTCAAAGTCCCTTCCTTCGCCCCTCGTGCTGGCTCGCTACCCCTCACACAAGCCCTCTACAGGTGACACTACGAAGGCGACGGTGGCAGGCTCAGGGAGTGAGGACGAGAGGGCACATGTGGCCAGAGAAGCCGGAGCAGGTATGGGGGGTGGGGGATCAAAGGAATCAGTGCCGTTCTGGCTGGCTTGGGGAGTAAAGAGGAGAGGGCACAGCTGACTGTTGCAAGTTTGGGGCAGGGGAGGAGCATGGATTCTGCGCTGTTGGTGCAGTGTTTTTTGTGCTCATGCTTGCAAGCACTGCTTTTGGTTGTTTGAGAGTGCCGGTTTGGGGTAGTGAATGCGCAGGAGGGGGGCAAGGCGAGAAATGTCTTCGTGTGTGAAGTAGGCCCTGGCTGAAGCCAAGCTGTGCAGCAGGTACACACACACACACTCACTCACACGAGCACACACACACACACACACACACACACTCACACGAGCACGCGCGCACACACACACACACACGAGCACGCGCGCACACACACACACACACACAAACACAAACACACACACACACACTCACACGAGCACGCACACGCACGCACACACACACACATACACACACTCACTCACACGAGCACACACACACACACACACACACACACACTGGCAGCAGACAAAGGCATCAGGGTTCATCCCAACCCGCTCCTGGAGAATGCCACCCTTGCCACCCTGGCGCCGCCCTCACGCGAAGGCCAGCAAACCTCCGCCAGCACCTCGGCGCTGCCTCGCCTGCGCACAAATGCAGAGCCCCCACATCCAACCCAAAATGCACAGGAGCAGCAGCAGCAGCAACAGCAACAGCAGGAGCAGCAGCTCATTGATGACCTGAGCGAAAGGCCTGCCTCGCCCTCCCCAGACGTGCAGGTGCGTGCGAAAGCATGCATGCATGCCTTGATTGGACTGCAAGGGCGTGATAGAACGTACGCATGCCCTCTTTGCTCGCTCCTTCTAATATATATTCATTTCCATATGTGCCTATTCACGCACAAGCACACTTTCCTGTGCGAACACATCTGCTTACACCTGCATGACCATGTGAATGTTTTCTGCAGGCGTGGGACACGCAGGCACTTGGTTCCGGGAGCCCCAGCTTCCACAGATACACAAAGGTGCGTGCTGCATGCATCAAGATTCAAGGGAGTGCGCTGTAACAGCACTTCAGGGTACATGGAGGACAAAAGTACCTCTGCTAAAGCCTGAGCTTGTGAACTGCCCAATGCGCTGATGCACTCCTTCCATTGCAAAGCTAGCTGCATGCATGTACTTGAAACGCATATGGCCCATCCCTGATTGAAATGGCATGGAGTTTGCCCAGCATGTGCTGCAAGACCAGTTGCTGGAACGTGGCTAGTGGCTAGCGGCTTGTGGATTTGGACAGTGCCTTGATGGCTGACTGGTGGATTAGAGGCGTGTGTGTGCCCTTGTGGATCAGGGCAGGTCAACAAATCTGTGTGCCATTGTGGATCTGCCATTGTGGATCTTGTGTGCCATTGTGCCATTGTGGATCAGGGCAGGTCAACAAATTTGACACCCTGGTACTCAGATCTGAGATAGTTCCACCAGAAACGTACACGCGCAGCTTGCAAGCAGTGCATACTGGTTGCCATTCCCATCAGCACCTGCCTGACCAGGCTGCCTCACTTAAGTTTGCATTGATGCTCTAACAAGACCACTTTTGCTGAGAGTGCGCGTGCGCGCACGCGCGCACACACACACACACACACACACACACACACACACACACACACACACACACACACAACAAACAAACAAACAAACAAACAAACAAACACACACACACAAAAACAAACAAACACACAAACACACACACACACATCACACACACACACACACACATCACACATCACACACACTTGCGTGCACTGTTGCAACAGGTGTCTGTGGAAGACAGCCTCAGCAACAGCATGCACACTTCCGCTTCTGCACCAGCCACGGCGCACACCATGGCTGATGATGGGATGAGCACCAGCCAAAGGGCACCTGAGCTGCTAAGCACAAAAACACTACCACAGCAGCAAGGCGCGCCATCATCTCCAGGGCAGCTCGGCGAACAAACACCACCAGCTTCAGCAAGAATTGCGGCAGGTATAGAAGCATCAGCAGCGAGTGCTGTTGATGCTGCTGCTGATGCTGCATCGGAATTAGGGTCGAGGATGGCTAGCAGGGAAGGTGAAATTGAAGCAGCAGCAGTCGCGGCAGGGGCAGCTGCGCATGAGGACGCTGAGGACCTCAGCAGTGATGCAGGCATCAGGTCGTCCACGAGAGGCAATGACACTGTCTCTGTGGAAGATGGGGGAAGCGTGATGGCAGCGGGCCTAGACGCTTCTGCATCAGGGAGGAGGATGCATAGGGAGGAGCGCAAGGCGCTGAAGAAGATGGCTATTTTACAGGCCAAGGTAGGTGTATGTGTGTGTGCGCGCGTGCGCGTGCGCGTGTGTGTGTGCATGTGTGCGCTCCTTGCTTTGTCGTTACTTGGACTTCTTCTTGCTTCAAAATGAAATTTTCAGAAGCACCAATCCTTCCTAATTCCCCCGAGCCTTTGCAAATACGCGCTGCATGTCAGTCACAAATTAGAAGAAGAGGGTGTCAAAGGCACATTACGCAAGCCCGTTTCTCTGGAAACCTGCACACACGCTCCGGTCCTTCATGCTTGGAAGGTGCACACCTATAGGGAATGGCTTGGTCCAGTATTTCCCTCTCTTGCAGTAGATGTGAACTTGCAAATCGTCCAGACACATGCCACCTACCCTTCACCTTTTATGTACTCAATATAGATGTGCTGCAGGTCTCATCACCATAATTCTGTGTGTCTGCACACGCATCCCGCCTCCCCTTTCAACAAACCGCTCATGTTAGCAAACCTTGTTGGGTCTTCTCCTCAATGCGCTCTGGCTATTGCCTAAAATAGGTTTTTTGCGCCTTGCTGCAGGCGCGAGCCAAGGAGGAGGCCAAAGCGCAGCGTGCGCGCGAGCGAGAGGCAGCAAAGGCAGCAGCCCGTGAGGAGGCCAGGGCACGCAGGAGAGCAGAGAGGGCGGCGGCATTGGCGGCGCTCACAGCCCGCCAACACGGGGCGCGCCCGTTTTCAACACCCATCGTCCCCACGTCTCCTGCACCCGAGCAACCCCCTGCACTGGCCCGTGCAGCCTCAGCATTTGTTGTCCCCAGATCACAGAGCCCTTCACCCCACACCCAACACGACATGCACCATCATATGCCTCATGGAACATCCACCCCTGAGCCCAGCAGCACAGCACAGCACAACACCACCCAAGGCAAGCCAAGCCCAGCAGCTAGTGCGCCTGCTCCTTCTGCTGGCAGTGGCAGTAGGGATGGCAGTGGGCATGGTGATGGTGGTGGAGCACCGAGTGCTGTGTCGGGCAATGGCGACCATCTGCGCAGCCGCCAGTTACGGGAATCCTTGACTCCGCTGAGCACTGCATCTGCTTCAGTGCCGGAAGCTGCTGCCTCGATGCGGCAGGGCAGTACTGCAGCATCCACACCCCTGAGCACTGCGACCACGACACCGCAGAGCTCCGCAGCCCCAACACCACAGGGGTCAATGGCCCTGAGACAGACTGGTAAGGGATGCAATAGAGATGACGTAAGATTTTACTGTGGTGACATGAAGCTGTCACTATTACCCCGGCACAGCAAAGCATGGCAGCCGCCACATTGCAAGGGCCATTGGCCCTGAGACAGGCTGGTAAGGCTGTGATAACATGAAACAGCATGCTGTCTCAACGCGGCAAAATACCGCAGCCCTGAAACCACAGGGGTTGATGGCCCTCTGACAGACTGTCAGAGAGAGACACCGAATTAATTGATTATAATGGCACAGTATTATGATACAACTACATCATATGGTGGAGGACATGCAACGCAGCATGGTGGTGTCTTTGATGGTGGGGTTTACACTCTTGGGTGATGGCAGGGCACACACGCGCGTGCACGCGCACACGTGCACATGCACATACAACACACAATTGCACACGCGCACATACACACACACACTCTCGCACATCCTCTGCCCACAGGGCCATTACCAAGCCAGGTACCCTGTCGCAGCCAAGGGGACGGGCGACCACAGTCCCTCTCCAATGCTCCCCCTGCATCCTCCAGCATGAACAACATGGGTCAGGCAGCCCAGTTCCTGGTTGCACCCCAACTGCTGGCAGCCATGCAGCGCAAGCGTGCGCGCAAGGAGCAGCAGCTTCAGCAGCAGGGGGCAGTGCAGGAGGAGACGGCGCAGGCGCTGGCCCTGCGGTGTGCCTACCCACCCCCGCATGTCAGCATTTTGCAGAGAGAGGGTGCTCAGGTTGTGCCGCAGGGCTGGCAGGGTGGTCAACTTTTGCACAGCTTGCATCAACCGCAACAAGAACAACGGCAGCAACAACAGCAACAGCAGCAGCAGCAGCAGCAACAACAGCAACACATGCAGCAACAAGCACAGCAGCTGACACAGGTCGAGCACCAGCACCATCCACACACGGATCGCCAGCATAGGCCACCAACGCAGCAGCAGCACTGGCAGCCGGCTTCATCTCACCTCACCTCTGCCTATGGCACCTCTGAGCAACTCCATCCCCAGCACCACAGCAGCACACCCCCTCCCCACACCCTCAGCCCCATCCAGGGTCACGTTCATCACACACGCCACTCCACCGGCGTGCAGCTGCCAGAGAAGGATGCACAGAACCTTAGCCCGCATGACCTGCACCACAGCCATGAGCGTCACCAACACAGGCATCACCACACCCGCAGCTCACCACTTGCCCCACCAGAGCATCAGGCAATTACGTCTTCAGACCCACACCCTCACAAGCATCGCCACCGCAAACACCACCACCGGCGACAACATGAAAGCCTGGGACACCCCCAACATGGCATAGTTGATGATCCTAGCCATCACGGCACTCCAGTTGATCCCAGCCACGAGGGGTACCGCCACCACCACCATCACCATCGCACACACAACAACCTGGACAATTTTGGCCCTGCGGACAGTGCTTCTGGCACAAGTATTTTGCAAGAGCAGGAGGCTGGCAACCACCACCACCACCACCGCCACCACCATCGGCATCACCACAGGCGGCGCCGCCACCATCGCAATCACCACCACGACCATCATGAAGCAGACGACGCGGGTGCCGATGGCCAACAGCAGCTGCAGCAGCAGGTGCACCTGCGGAACCTAGACCAGCAGCTGCAGCAGCTACAACAGCAGCAGCAAGTGCAACCCTATCTCCAAGATCAACGCCAGCGACCTCAGGAGGAGCAGCAGCAGCAGCGGCAGCAGTTGCTGCCCGCGCGAGCGACCACAGCCCATCTCCAGGACCACCACCAGCAGCAGCTGTTGCCCACACGTGTGGCCACAGCCCCTCTGCCCCCCATCACCACCCCCACCTCCCCTCTGCCTCAGCTGCGCTCATCTCTGGCATTGCATCCCAGCCCTACACCAATATCGGCACTATCTCCCACAGGAACAGCAGGCGCCAACGCTATACCAATATCGGCACTATCTCCCACAGGAACAGCAGGAGCCAACGCCTTGCACAACCCACCACCCCCTTTGCATCCCAGCCCTTCTCCAACACCACCATCACCACCACCAATTACAGCAGCGCCTCCAGCGCCTGCTCTTTTGCCAGGGCTGTCTGGCTCCCTGGCACAAAAGTCCTTGCAGGCGTCATGGCCGGGGTATGGTTTGGCAGCAGCTGGTAGTGATGGTGGTGGTGGTGGTGGTGGTGGTGGGTTTGTATTGGGTGGGGGTGAACTCAGGCAAGTTGGCTTCGGACTGCTGCCGCCCCCCTTGTACGCACCGCGCCACCCTGTTTACAGGTAAAGGGGTTACAGTAAGGATTAGGGTCTGGGGTCTAGGTGAGGAGAGAGGAGCACCAGCGCACACGCAACATGAGAGCACACGCGCACGCGCACACACACACACACACACACACACACACACACACACACACACACACACACACACACACACACACACACACACACACACACTTGTGCACGCGCACACACAGTCACACAGGTAGTCCCAAATTGATAGTCAGATGGCACAAAGAGCATAAGAGCGTCGCTGCTGCTTAGCATGCCCTTTGTGCTCTATGTGCCCCCTACCAATTTGGGTTTCACATGTGTACGTGCTGCCGATTCGGGTTTTACTTGTGTGCTTGCTGCCAACCTGGAGGTCAATTGCATGCATGCTGCTCATCTGAGAGTTACTCGTGTGTGTGCTGCCAATCTGGGTTTCACTGTGTGCATGTTAAGCAATAGCGCTGCACGCGCATCAGGAACTTGGTATGCAGCAGCAGCAGCAGCAGCAGCAGCAGCAGGCTCGCACGGGGAGGATCATGTGTTAATTATTATCATATTGATGATGATCAGAATGACACCTCGATGCACAAAAGCAGCGGGCTTGCAAGGGAAGGATCAGTGATGATGATGATGATGATGATGATGATGATGACGATGATAGTGGTGATGGTGATGGTAATGATGGTGGTGATGGTAGTGATGATGAAAGGCATCTCGGTGAGCAGCAGCAGCAGCACCAGCAGCACCAGGCTTGCACAGAAAGGGCATTTTTTGCAGGCCACGCATGCAATGCTCCTTGAGAGCGGTAAAAGTGTGCTCCTTGCTTTCTACATCAGTACTTTCACAAAGCGTCCCTATTTCCTGAATAGGAAGCTCAGAGTTTGTGTGCTTCAGGCAAAAGCATCATTCTATAGCAAATCATGTATATTATATACTGTTATGTGTGTGTAGTAGTATACAGTGCCTCACACCTTATTTAAATCAGTGTTTTCCGCTAAGCGTCCCTATTTCTGGAACAGGCAGCCCCGATTCTGACAAAGGCATGATTAACTACATGACTAACTGGAAATAAGTCAAACAAGTTTCCCCAAAAGGCTGGACACTTTCTTTTCCAAGCTGTGCTGATGCCATAGCTGACTAGGCACAGGCCCTGAAAGGCAAATCTTTAGCAACAGCCACGTAGTAATCGCTTCTTGCACAAGTACATGCGGAGCTTGAGGTGAGCAAGTGAGGGTTCCCATGCACTAGAACAAAACACGCAAATTTTAGGGGGAGGTTTCAAATTGCTGTGTTGATTGTTGTCTCTTCTCAAGTTTACAGTAAGCTCTGTTTGATGCAGCGAGCAAGTGGCATGGTAGCCTGCAAGCGCATGCTGCAGCATAGATTCTGATCAGCTCTGTCTTCAACCCAGCACTCTCTCCTCAGCAGACACACTCTTTCCACAATCGCATGCCTCCCTGGATTCTGGCCATCATGCAGGCCTGGCATGGCCTTCCAAGCTGAGCCCAGTGTCTCCCGCATGCATAGCAGATCAGACCGCGCGCGGCAAGGTGCGTGAGCGCATGGTGTGCCAGAGTTGATCTTTGACTCCTGTTGTAAAGAGTAGGAGCGCGTCCTTTTGTCGGCTGAATGTTGGTGGCCGCTCCCCATTTGGGCCCCACTTTGCCCATTGCTGGCAACAGAGTGGTTTTGTGCAGCAAACATGAAGTGAGGCCCTCTATCATCCTTTGTACACTCCCTGTCCCTATTGTTTCCTGTTGTTACTCTTGCCTTGCTTTCTTCATCTGCTGGCAGCAACGTCTTTGTGCACTCCCTGTCCCTGTTGTTTCTCTCATCTTCCTTTCCTTGTTTACAGGCACAAATCCTCTCTGTTTCTCTTGCCTTCTTTTCCTTGCCGACAGGCAGCTACGCGGGGAGCCTGGATGGTGAGGTGGCCTCAAAGCCCACCCTCTGCAGCAGGCCCCTGGGTGCTCTGTGGACGGATGACCTGGAGCCACTTTTAAATCGGCCCCTGTTCAAGCAGCCGGCCAGTCATGCCCACACGCCGCAGCTGCCAGCACCGCAGATGATGCATGCTCCCGCTGCTGTGCCACCTGAATTGGTGCCTCCCCTGTTTGCAAGGACGCACTGACACGGGCAATCTGATACTGACTTAAAGGCAAACTTGTCTGCACATATACACTGCTGGGAGGGTTGTGACAGATAGCGGAGCAGAAAAAGGGGGGCGGGGTGGTATGTCCTTGCACAAATGAAGTTTAAGAGAAAAAGGAGTGAACAAGCATGTCAATTTTTAAACAATGTACTTGGCCAGCAGCAAAACCTGTAGGAAAAGGCAATCCCTCGTCTGCAACACTATTGATTCTGTTCTTTTTTACTTGTTTGCAAGCTCGATTTCCCCTTTGGCTGCTTTTCCTGTTGCTGTCAAAGGCAAATTGCTTGCATTTTTGGACCGCTAATAAAGAAAAGAAAAGTCTACGCAGGCCACATGCCGCGTGCATTAAGGAAAGGTCCCTTAACTAGCAAGCTAGCAAGGGCCCCACCAGAGGTCCCTCAAAACTACACTAGCTACAGCTAGCCTAGGAGAGGGAAAGAGACTGAACTAATGAGGATCGGGCGGGTTGTCGGCCATGCCCCGAGACGCCCGGACTCTCCTTCTCCTTGTATCCACCACCAGCGACTCCCCCCCAACCCGAAGCACCCAGTAAGCAAAGAGCATGTCTGGTGTTAATGATAGTGGTTAGTCTCTGTATGGCATGACAGCCCAGCTTGGAAGCTAGGGATTTTGCTTTGTGTTTGGATAGGCCCAAATTGACAAGAGGTTTGATTGTGTACTCATTGTAAATAGTGCCCGCTACGCCAATCAGGATGATGTGTAGAGTCACTTTGTTGTTCCTGTTTGGATTCCTTGAGCTGCGGGGTTTAAGTCTGGTTACAGTGTGAGCATGCTGAGTTGCTGCAGTTTCTAAAGTGATGAAGGGGTTGGTGTCTGGACAAAATCTCAGTTCAACAAGGTGAATGTCTCTGTCTTGAGGAGGGATCTTAGAAGGATCAAGGTGAGCTTGTCTGCCTGGGATAGATCTCACAAAGATAACATCAGGGCGGCTCTGGTGCCGAGCAGAGGAGCCAGTACTATTAGGGAGAACCCAGTCTGGAATGGCTCGTGAGATATTTTCTGGGACTTGTATCCCCTGATCCGAGAGTCTCTCATTGCGACAGGCATCCATACCAATAAGGGATGAGCCAAACCTGCCTTTGCTAAGGGCTTTAACACAGAAGCTTAGGCCAACATGGTGTCTGTTGGTGTGCATATTACTCATAGTTGGATTTGGACATCTGAGGACAATATGATTAATGCTGTCCATATCGCCGCATAGTGGACAGCGTGCAGAGGTGTTGGACACCTTGAACCTGATGGCATGCTTTTGAGTGTTCCCGTGCGGTACTTCAATACATTAATCTGCTGCGTAAGGATGATCTTTGGATTATTCCAAAAGGAGTTGCTGATTTCTTGTTGGCAAGTTGTGAGGGTGGGTTATGAGCTGCTGAGCTGACAGAAGTGTTTGGGGTAGCGGGCTGTGTGGCGCAATTAAGCCTCTGCCAGCTATTGTAGTAGTGGCCTGAAGTGTCAGCAGAGCCGAGCTTATGTCTTTTGTGCATGTGTGTCTTAAGCTTGTCTGTCAGGTTGGTGAGGTAATGAGTTGGAGCAGTGCGGGAGTTTTGTGGTTCACCATTGCGCCCATGTGAGGATTTCAAGGAAAGCCAGTAGAAATTGTAGAAGGGATCCCTGGCATCTGGAAGTGCAACGTCCGTGGTGTCCATGAGTGCTGCAGTGCGTGCACAGGCGTCAGCCCCCTCATTACCAATTATGCCAGAGTGGGCTTTAACTTTATAGAAATGTACAGGGTGTGGAGAGTGCTTTAACAAATCTGAGATGGCTTGGATGAGCTCCGCATGGAGGTGGGTCCTCATACGCATTGGTTTAAGGGTCTGTTTAGATATCTGGGAGAGGCAGGATGCACTATCAGAGGCTATGTTAGTGTGTCCTTGTTGGAGTGCTACAAGAATGCCTGCTAGTTCTGCTCTGTTGATAGTGTTTGTAGGTCCATGTCCATTGGGATTTATGTGTAACTGTACCTGTTGGGATGATTGAGTAGCGTCTCTGGCCGGCTTGTAAACACCTGAGCCAACTAGTGGTGGAGAGTCATCTTTGTGTTGAATGACACTGCCATCTGTGTAGGCGATCTCTCTCCGATTCTTGATTTTAGATGTGAACATATTTCTGTAGATGGCAGGAGTGAAGGCTGCCCTTGCCTGAGGGCACCTGTGTGAGCAGTAATGGGTGTCGTGGGGAAGGGATTGAAATTTCTTCCTCCAGTTGTTTGATGCTAGGCGTTGATGGGTATGTAGTGGTATGGCAGAATTTGGAGGTTGTAGGGGTAGCCAGTGTGATTCTTGCGGTATGTCTTGCTTGAGAAGTTAGAGCCAGTCTTTGTTGGCAGTATCTAGTGCCTCTCTGGCATGTGGATTCCAGACAACAATGAGTTTTATGGGGTAAGAAGGTAGTACATGGCTAGGTATGGTATTGAACCAGTGTTTGGGTGTCCGGACTTGAATGCTTCCAGAGGGGAATTTGGCTAGCACATGCACAAGACCTGGGTAATGGTTCAGCCAACTCATGTAGGCATTGCAGCTGAAGCCTCTCCAGTGGGGCAAGAGCATGAAGCATTGATGGTTTGGAGGGAGGAGTGTACTGTGTGGCGTAGGAGTCGGAACATGATTTTGTCATCATAAGGAGTAGCCACAGTAGCGCACAGAGAAGGCATCAATGAATGCCCTAAAGACCTGGTCGCGGTGACTTGTGCTAAAATAAGTGTTGTATTCACTGTCAAATTCAAGAGGGTTGGAGAACCTTTCGGTGGAGACCATACACCATTTATGCAGGGCTGATCGAATGTTGGGGGGTGTGATTAGTGGGTTGGTGGACTTTTTTGCTTTTGGTAGAAAGTTGCTTTTCTTGGGCCTTCTGGCGTGATAGGAGGCCCATAATTTCTGTGGCTGTATCCTGGACGGGTGGTTGGATGGTGCCGTGTTTCCCTGCCCTTTTGGCTGCTTCATAAGCTTCAAGCAGGGTCTGGGGCCTTTCTATGGTGAGCATGCCAACGAATTTGCCATTTGTTATAGATAAAGGCAGTTTCACAGGTGAACACTTCAGGCATATGTGCAGGCACTGTAGCCTCAACAGATGGGTCACCTTGCTGTTTTTCTTTCATGAGGTCAACAGTTTTTATAATTATCTCACATTTCCATGTTGGCATGATATCTGTCTGGGGGTTGGTAGGTTGGAAGTAAAAAGTGACATTTTTTGCGGATAGCGCATCCAGTAGTTGAGAGCCATGAAGAGTTGGCTAGGCTCTCAGGATCGCCTTCAAATCCTTGTTTTATAAGGTTGTCAAGATCTGTTTCATCAGTTGGGGGTAGTGAAGTTTGTTCTTGCATTTCTTGCTCGTAGGCTTAAACATTGGCTTGTAAGTCTGGGTGCATCTGTAGCATCTCAGCAGCCTCCCATCGAGGATGCCATTGCACATGGATCATTTTGTGTTCTTCAGAGAAATTGTGTCTTTCCAATCTTTGGGAATGGGACAGGGGTGCACATGCAGGGCAGTCCCAGTTCTCATCAGGCTTGCTTGATGCTCGATCCTGCAGCGAGCATAGTTTAGTGTCTATGAGGCATCCCCAGTGGTAGGTGCGGTGACAGGTATCACAGGTGGGCATATCATCGTAGCATTGGGATTCATGAAAGTGTTCTTTGCTCACCGGGCTCCAGCAGAGTTGACAGCACAGGTCCTCTGCCAGCTTTCTGGGTACGTGTTTTAAGGAAGCCACTTTGAGCCCATCACTTTGGAATATGGGTAAGGCCCATTTCTCGATGGTGATAGGATGCCATTGTACTTTGTATTGAGTTTGCTGCTTCTCCTGGGAGGACCTCTTTGACTTCCGGAGATGTTGCCAACCCAAGATTCTTTGGATGACATGGTCGTAGCGGAAGATGGTGTTGCTAGCTAGCTCTGTGTTTAATTCAGCAGCCTTATTCTGCTTATAATTCCAGAGCCATTGGGCAGCGTCAGTGCCTGGTGTGTCTGGAGGAGGCATGGGGTTATTATGGGTTGTGTGTGGTAGTATAGGAGTGTTTTAGGGTCTTGGCTACCTCTGGGCCTCCTGCCCCCAGCTTGTGGGGTCTGGGTGGGGTCCAAGGATAGGACCTGTATGGGGTGTGTGGAAGGGGCTTGGGTGGGGGTTGTGCCTTGCGCAAGTGTTGGCGATCCGTCAATACGGGATGTATGTCTTTTACGGGTACGTCTCTCTTGGGTATCTTGTGTTTCTGTATGCATTTGGTTGTCGGGAGGTGGGTTATCTTGGCTTTGAAAGAGAGGACTTTCTAACTCCATGTCTTGAGTCTCAAATAGGGGGTTACTGTTAGTCCTGTGTGAGCGGGTCTGCTGAGGGCGTTGGCCCCATTACTAGAAGGGGGATTTGGGGGAGCATGCTCTAAGCGGAGCTTTGACCAGTTCCAGCCTGTTGGTGTGTGTTCTGTTTTTATCATCACTGCGTATGTTGTGATATTTATGTAGCGTGATTCAGGAGGTTTATTGGGCGAGCTGTCTTGGCTTTGAATGATCAAGCTGATGGAATCAGATGTCAGATTGTTAGTATTTAGAGTACTAGAAAGTTTATTAAGGGCTATAATGTGTCTGGTCCTGATTTTGCGTTAGAAAAGGGAGGCTATTTTGTTTCTGTCAATAATATGGGTTAGGTTGTCATTTAGCAGAGAAGAGAGCCTGGATATGCCTAATTTAATGAGGGTGTAAGTGCAGTGGCAGGCTAGGATCCTGAGGGTGGGTTGCATTGGCATTGAGAGGACAGTGAGTACAGGAGTAATGCTGGAGAGTAGGTAGTTTGCTCCTTGAAAGGAGACGTTGAGAGCGCTCTTGTTGATGCAGAGGTATTGCCTAATACGGAGCACGTATTGTATCTGCTTGAGGAGGAAGTTAGGGTGGTGGTGTGATGGGTTGATGCTCCTGAGAATATTGTATCTAAGTTGATGGATTTGAGATTCTAGTAATGACTTGGTGACTGGCCGTGTCTGCCGGTGTTATTGAGGCTAGTGGTGAGGGCCGCTGCGCACCTCGCGTTATATTCTACTGCGATGGATGTATATCCGAGCCCAAAGTTGTTTTTGCCTTCACGCAGGATGGCTGTGGCAGTGCATTGCCAGAGCTTGTACCTCTCTTTGATGGTGTTAAGGGTAAGTCTATCCCAATGAGAAAGATCATTCTCAAAGCAGGGTGTGACTGGGAAGGCATAGGCAATGCTTGGGATGATGGCCATACGAATTATATCCATGGTTTGCCTGGGCGTGGCAAAAGAGTAAGCTAGGTTTGTGATTTTTTTGGTAAGCTTGTCTGACATTTTGGTAAGCTGGGGTTTCCAGCCTAGTGTCATGGTGACTTCTATGCCGAGGTAGGTAAAAGAATCCCCAGGGCTAATGAACTGGGCTGCTTTGCCTTGTACCAAGACCTTGTCTTGAAGCTGACGCTTGGCATAGTCTGCCATGGACGTGTTGCCCAAAAGTTCTTTGCTTTGTGGACTGGGGAGGCTGCAGGTCACCTTAGTCTTGTTGCCAGATATGATGAGGTGGGCCCAATCCGCGTAAAGAGTCAACTTCTTGGCTTGGATACGAAGGTTGGCATGTGTGCCTGTGATGCAAATAAGATCATCTGCAAAGGCCCCACTGCTGATTTTGTTTCGGGCTTTCTGTTCAGAAGTTTGTTGGTCAGTATTGAGGCATCCATACTCATAGCCTTGTCCGCCCGCATGGAGCGAGCAAAGCAGGGGCTCCATGTATATGAGAAAGAGGAAAGGAGAGAGGATGTCCCCCTGGATGGTCCCCCTCTCTATGGGAATATCTCTTGTATAATGGCCATTCTGGAGACGGACTCTGGTGTGCGCCTCCTGGTATAAGTCTTTGACGGTGTCAATGGCATCAGTGGGGAAGCCAAGGTCGTACATGATCCAGAGCAGTTTGTCATGGTCTGTTGTATTGAAGGCAGAGGTAAAATCTACGATCAGTGCATACACATCTCTATGGAAGAGTTTGGAATCTTCCAGAGTCATGATTAGGTTCTGGAGTTGGTGTATGGTGTCTGTGTGTTTGCGGAAATCCGCTTGCATAGAGCTCAGGAGGGAGTGACTCTCGGCATACTCATACAGGGCAGTTGTGACAAGGCGTGTCCAAAGTTTATATAGGGTGTTGGCTAGGCCAATAGGCCGGTAGGATGTGATGTCTGTTTGAGAGCCTTTCTCTTTGAAAATAAGTATTGTATCACCTTTTTTCCAGGCTTTGGGAGTGATACCAGTTGCCCACATAATAATAAAGAGTTTGTGGATGGATTGGCTATGCCGTCCGGTCCTGGGGTCTCATTGTTTGTGAGGGATTGGACACAGTCTTGAAAGGAGCAGCTATCCAGGATGGAGCTGTGGAGCCATTCCCTCTTCTTTTGGGTATCATTTTCAGCCCTGGTGATGGGAGTTTTTAGGAGGAAATGGTCCTCACTTTCTGAAGTGCCTCTTTGATGCTTCTGCAATTACGCCTGAACTACTATTACTTTTCTGAAATGCCTTTTTGATGCTTTCTTACTTTAGCCTAGCAGTTTGACTGATGGCTTTGTGCAAACCACTAATCCAGTACAAGGAGTTACAAGGGGTAAAGCAGTCAAGGCGTTTGACTGCTAGCCTGTTCATAAATGCTCATGAGGTCATGAAGGAAAAAGGAAGTTTGTTGTTAATCTGGTTTTAAAAAATATCCTGGGAATCGGTAGCTGGAACAGTGCATTCCATCCCAGGGTGAATTATCCACTTTGACCTTACCAATTCCTTGCTGAAAAAGGTTGGAGGGTCCACCTTGCTAGACTATAATTCTGCCCTGGCACCAGCCCCTTGCCCACTTTAAAGGCTGCAGCTGCTCAACATGCTGGCACCGTATCCAGGCCATTACCACTAGCAGTTCTAGTCTAGTTGAGATACCAACTTGGATCTTGAAGCAGGAATCATAGGGTGAACCAGGACATCCCTACCATTGTAGCTACACGACAGGGATAAGCTCCTACCGTTGTGGCTGTCTACACGACAATTGTACAAGAAGAAGAGCATGTCATCCTGAGTTGCTCATCTCAGGGTCTGACAAACCAGAGTGCATCACGTCTGAGACTCCATGAGCCAGGCTGATGCCCTGGGATGAGCCAAGCTCATGTTGGTGTGCCTGAAATGCTGTACCTGGATTTTATATGCTACTTTTGTTCTCTCGTGTGCGCCCTCGTTCTCTTGTGTGCGCCCTCGTTTTGGAGTTAAGCAAGGCTGCCTGCTTTCCCCCTTGTTGTTTTCCTTGTACATCAATGACGTGGACTGCTTGGCAGAAAATGTGCGAGGGGCTATTACAGGCACGAGGGACGTTCAAGTCACATGCTGTATGCAGACGATCTGTGCCTCACCATTAACCTTCCTGATCAGCTCCAACTGATGTTAGATAGGCTACATACGTATGCTCAGCGGAAAGGATTGGTGATAATTGCTGCCAAGTCTGAGATCGTGCACTTTGATTCAAGGGGCGATAATGTGCCAGTTTTCATGTTAGGTGGAGCTGGTTTGGCGTGTGCAGATTCTTTGATATTTAGGCATGCTGTTCACAAAACAACGCAACCCGCAAGCCACTGCTGAGTACATGTGCCCCTTTCCTAGCTGGTTGTAGACGGATTAGGCGATTCGCACCTGAGCACCATCTGACGGACAGGCCGCATACCATGCTCTGGCTGACTAAAGCTGCTCTCCCTGCTAGCATGTATGCATGTCAGATTTGGGGCACTAGATTTATGAAAGAAGGAGCTGAAATGGACTGTCCTTTGCAAATTGTGCACCTGTGCTTACTGAAGCGTCCTAATTGGTCTGTACTGCGTGAATGTGGACATGAACCTTAATAGTCTTATAGGTTTTGCGCAGTTAGGTTTTACAATGCTTTATTGCGCAGCAACAGCACTACACTCAGTAAGGTACTGCAAGCAGATGTTGAAATGAGCAGTCTTTCCCGTAAATGCCGGACCTCAAATCCTTTGGCTGCATGCACAGGCTTGGACAGGTGCAATCTGTTTACTCATTGTGTTCGGTCTGGGCAGCCTATAGTCATGAGGGAGTTTGTTGCTGATCTGAGAAAAAGGCTGCGAGGTGTGTGGAATGCTGATGCCTTGGCAGAACATGGTGAACACACAAACAAATTAGCCAAGTATCATCACTGGATGGCACTTCCTATGAGACCCTTGTCTGTCCATGGCGCGCCCTTTTCTGTCCCTAGGTATCTGCATCTTGATTTAGGCAAGCGCACGCTGAGAAACATAGCACGCTTTCGCTTACATGCTCACACTTAAAGATTTGAGACATCACTTAGGCAGGGGCACACATCTGCTTGTGATAGGTGTGACCAAGGAGGACTCCAAGATGAAAAGCATGCCGTGTTCCTTTGTTCTTGCGCTTCTGTGTGTTCTCTTCGAAGAACTTATGGACAGCTATTTTCTGACTTTCCCTCTCACAGATTTTTTTCTGGGCAAATTTGGCGCTTTCTTTTATTCTCAAGCTAGTCCTGAGGATGTTTTTCATATCTTGCAGAAGCACAATAATCACACTTGTCGTTTTATTTCCAAACTCATGGATATTTTTTGTGCCGTTGGGACAGTTGAGCAGGCCGAGCAGCCAAACTACCTGGCTGAAGGTCAAACCCCATTGTAATTTGTAATGCGCACGGTCTTTCGGCTGGCGTAAACTTTCCTTTTCTTGTTCTCTATCGGACTGGTTTGGTTACAGGTACCATTTTTGCTCCAGCTGCTCCTAAGCAGGTACGGTCATGTAACCGTTTCCTCTGCTTTCCTTTTGTTTTGACATTGATAGTCCTGGAAGAACAATGCAGCATACAATTCTTTCTCCAGGACTAATTGGATCTTCTACCACCCACTTAGTTCTACAGCTCAAACGTCGGAATGTCGGAAAGCATTACCGACCTTGAAGGTCTGAGCTAGGCAAACAGAAGACATTGATAGTCTTGGAGAAAGAATTGAGGAGAATCAATCCTCCAAGACAATGTCTTCTGTTCGCCTAGTTTAGACCATTGAGCTAAATAACTCAAGTGGGCGGTAGAAGGTCCGATCCACATCTTTACCTGGTTAGGCTCGGCGTCACCAAAACAAAGAGTTGACGACCTAAGCACCAAATTTCAATTCTGAGTTGCCATGTACCCCACAGTCCAACTGATATGGTTGGCTCAAGGCTTGTCAGCATCAGGCAAGGGCTAAAATCATCAACCTCAGAACAGTTGTGCAGGCAGCCAAAAATAGAAGAAATTATGAGAGGAAATCGCGCATTCAATAGAGGTGTGCAGAAAGCAAAGGCTCTGCAGCTATCTAGCAAGGGTCTCCCCAAGATCTTGTTTGAGCCCTCATGCCTTGCCATGGCGCAGCTAAAGAGTGCCAACAAGGGAGAGGCGTGGGAATCTTGAATGGCTAGAATGTCAGCCACATACCGGGTTGCTTGAAACATGACAGGCTTAGGATTCCACGCTTCCAGTCGGCCATCACCTCCCTGCTCTGCAACATCGACTCCTTGTTGAACACGTCCCCTCACACCCAATCCACGATGCCCAACACATTTAGCTCAGAGCATGTGACACTCTGCCCCCCTGGAGCCAACTCCCCCAGAATGCACTGGGCCTACTTGCCCCTCATGTTTACACCTGCGCGCATGACCTCGTCCACTAGGAGCAGCTGGCTTGCAACCACGGGCGCGCTCTGCATGATCTGCATGTACGAGCAGGCAGACACGAGTCCACAAACACTCGTCAAAGGGCATGTGTACGTGCGTGTGCATGCGCGCGTGCACAAGCGTGTGTAAACGTGTGTGTGTGTGTGTGTGTGTGTGTGTGTGTGTGATGAGGAGATCCAAGTCAGTATGCACACCCAAGTATGGAAGGGGCTTTTACACTGTACAGTGGCTCAAGCTCATGGAAAGCATGCAGACAGAAGGGAAGTGTAATCGCATTGACCTTGGCCACTAGCTAGACAGTCATCTCCATGAGTTAGTGCACTAAGAAATGTTCTTAAGATGTCGCAGTGAGATCTCCAACTGTGGACAACAAGCAGCAATTATGTACCTCATGCATGTATGCATGCATGCATGCATGCACAAGGCACAGCAGTTTCTGCATGACATTCCTCAGCACCAGTATTCAAACGCCCGGTGATCAGAAATATGCACTTACCCCCTCCCCCACCTCCCACACCCACACCCACAATTCCACCATGCCAACACACCCACCTGCTTCTTGACTATAAAGTTGTCCAGCACACCAGCCATGATAGGATCAAAGGGCTCGCCTGTGGCGACATCCAAGCCCACTACGTTGCCATTCTCAAACTCCTCCTGCATAAGTGCACAACGTACGAGACCACATTACAACAAAGTGTTGAAACATCGCCCCGTGCTGTTACTCAAGCCCGCTGTGTTGCCACCTTCACACGCCTGCAGAAAAACCACACAATGGAACACCAGGTGTTAAAAAAAGCATGTGCTTCACGGTCGGCCCATGCTGCTGTCCAAGACCACTGAGTTGCCATTCCCAACATTAATCTTGCTGAATTTTACTGTACATAAAATACAGTGCACTGCTAAAAATACAGTGCACTGCTAGTCCATGCTGGTATCAACATAAAATGCAATGCACTGCTGGCCCATGCTGTTGGCAATGCACGACTGGTCGATCTGTTTCCATCCCCAAGTTCCTTCAGCAATAGGCGGTAGCAGTGGCCAAGCAAGTGATTGATTTTTAAGGTTGACACACCCACATGCCTTGTAGCAGCCACCAAGCAAGCCAGTGCTTTTAAAGGTGAGCATCATTCACTGTAAGGAGCGTCCTGACAGTGCTCTTGCAACCATGAAACAAGGATGTACAACAACTAAAATGGCCATCGCTCATATCCAAGCCTGCTATGATGCTGTCCTCAGCCACCCCTTGCCATCCTGGAACTCGTCCTTCTAGCTTTCACAATGCATATCGACAACTCCTGCTGGTTCGTGCTGTTATCCGAACCTCCGCGTTGCCCTCCCAACCTCATCCTGCCCAGGGACATCTTGGCCTGGTCACACCCCGCCCCATGCCCTTGCTTGGTTCTGATGCCTGGCCTGGTACCCCCCCACCACCACACACCCCCTTGCTTGTGTAGCACTGTCGACAAATTGAGGCATGGTATGTTGCTGCTCTCAGACACCCCACTCCCCCCACCCCCCTGCTTGTCTCTAATAACCCAGCACACTGCCACACAGAGGAGCTCCCAACGAGGAGCTGTTATGCATTGCATAGCAACTCCCGTTTTGCTCACATATGCAGACACAGCCACTCCACACGTGCAGCCCCATCATGCTTACTTTTGACCAAGCCACCTTGTGTGCTTGGCAGCACCTGCACATGCGCGTCCTAAGACCAGGTGCACAGCAATCTTAACCTCACTGTGGCGTGTATCAGGGCGGAAACAGCATATGTAAGCATGACATGCACGATCCAGCATGCGTCCTGTTGCGACATGACCCACCTGCAGCTTGATGCACACCTCCTGGGCATCGTACCCAGAGTTCTCTGCCAGCACCTGTGTGTGTGTATGTGTGTGTGTGTGTATGTGTGTGCGTGTGTATGTGTGTGTGTGTGAACCATGAAAATGCCTGGAAATGCTCTGTTGGATGCATGCAGCACATGGGAGATGCCAAATGATGCACCCTGCCTTAAACCACTCCTGATTTTGGCGCAAAAGGCAGAGCGGAAGGAGCCTTGTGCACATGGCACCAGTGGTGAGGGCACCAGAGCAAAACGACTAGTTCTTGTGTAAGAATGTTTTTTTTTTTTTTTCGAGGGTATGATCAAGAGTAGAGAGAAACATGTGCAATCTAAGAGTCCGTGTGCTATCAAACCACATCAAGTTAAGCCAAAGGAGGACACATGCATATGCTGGCGGAGCACGCGCACCTTGGCTACCCCTAGCAACGCATCAGCGAATGCATCGATGCCTAGCTTGGCCCGTCCTTCTACCGTCTTGCGTGTCACGCTGCGCAAATGGTGCGCAGCAGCCACCTCAAATGCACCAGCACCTGTGTGTTGGGAGTGGGAGTGTGTGTGTGTGTGTGTGTGTGTGTGTGTGTGTGTGTGTGTGTGTGTGCGCGCGCGCGCACGCGTGCGCACAGTGGGCAAGAAGAGTGCATTCCCCCCATCGTAAAAGCGTCCTGAAGTCATGAGTGCATAATAAATAATCCCAGAGCCATAAGGGCAAAACAAGATCCGCCCTGAAGTCCTCTGGTGCCTTACTCTTCATCCCCTTATCTTTCATTTTTTTCACGCCTTCCAGGCCTTCAAAAGCGTATACATGAACTCAACCACGCTCTGCCAGAGTTGCAGCAAGCACCAGAGCATGCCTTCTTACCCGCAATGAAGCACCACCGATACCACCTTGCACAAATAAAGCACCCCTGACCCCCCGCAATGATGAAGCATCTCTGCCTCACCTGCTGTTCCAGCACCTGCTATAGAATTCCAGCACCGGCTATGGAATAACTATAATTTCAGCACCTGCTATGGAATAACAATAATTTCAGCACCTGCTATGGAATAATGATAATCTCAGCACCCGCTACAGAATAATAATAATAATAATCTCAGCACTTGCTATAGGATTTCGGCACCTGGTAACACGCAGTTGTCATCCAGGGTGTTCTTCACCGCGCGCAAGCCATCCCTTACGGCATCCTTGATCTGCAGAGGTACATGAGGTGGTACGATGGCAGCTTCACATGCTGGGAAGATTTGCAAGGTACAGTGGTAAGTACACATGCCACGTGCTGGTACAATGGCAGGCACACAGGCAGGTTCAAGTGGCAGGTACACAGGTTGGTAATTTGGCAATTACACATGCTGGTACAATGGCAGGCACACAGGCAGGTTCAGTGGCAGGTACACAGGTTGGTAATTTGGCAATTACACATGCTGGTACAATGGCAGGCACACAGGCAGGTTCAATGGCAGGTACACAGGTTGGTAATTTGGCAATTACACATGCTGGTACTATGGCAGGCACACTGGTTTGCTAGCAAGCGCCCAAGTTACTTACAGCAAGTGTGTATGTGTGAAGGGACCGGCGTTGCTTACAGTGCTTGACCACAAATTGCAGCATTGCTTAAAGTGATTGATCAACATGGCAGCTATGAAGTCCTGTAGCCCCCATTTTGGCAGCACAATATCCTTTCAAAGCGCTGAAACCAATTTAAAGGAAGCGCTATTGATGATTCCGAACTCCCTCCTCCCCCCCCCTCCCCCACACCTGTGCAATGACGTGGTCGCTCTGCCCCTTGAGCAGGATGGTCACCGATTGTGGGTTCTGTACATCCTCTACAAACGTGTACCTGCGCATATGCACGCCCACGTCGTCCATGTTCTTACCACATTACAATAATTACCACAATGGGCAGCGAACGAAAGGCTGGGGAGAAATGGATGGATGACCACACACACACTTTGCTCTTACGACAGACAGAAGCCCACAAGTGCTGGGATGCTAGCTTGGACAAGATGAAGGTGAATACGAATGGCACCTGGCAAGACTGCTCAAGAGGAATCAAGCCGAGTGCATGAGGGCTTTCTTCCGCCTCCCTAGTTTGTTCTTTTGTCTGAGCGCACGAGGGTGACCGGAGGTCTGTGATATGCCACCGCTCACAGCGCTCCGTGATATGGATGCGATGATAGTGCACAACACTCTGGTGGAGGTGTTCAATGTGCGCTTTTCAAAAAGTAGGGATTCCCGTCTTGGCGCCAGCAGCAAGCACCTTTGCTTGCACACGCGCGCGCACACACACACACAGACAGTGCTGCTCTCTTTCACAAAGAATGGAATCAGAGGTCTGTTGGGTCTGTCCTTCATGCACAGTGGTAGGTGTCCAACGTAGGCTTCTACTTTCAGTGGTCACGATCATATGGTCTTTAACCATAACCTTTGACCTTGACCACGACTAAACCAGGTGCCATAAACCTTTGCTGGTTGCTAGCCTTCTCTTGCGCCGTCAACCCGCAGTAGCTGCTCCTGTAGCGGCCGCACCTCTATGTCAGAATCACAAAAGCCTGTCACTGCAGCTCCGCCAGCATCAGCACACTCTGCCAAGCTCACAGAGTGCCCTTCACAAAAAGGCAGTGCCTCCGCGCACATTTGTGCCATTCACCTCTGCCTGCCTCCCACTCCCTTTGGCTTGCCTGCTACATGGCAGCTTTTCCATTTATTACGCACCCACACACGGAGCAAGCATTCAGACCTGGACAGTCTTCCACATCTCGTCCACCTTTTGGCTGGAATCCCTGACAATGACATCGCTAGGGACCTGCTCAAGCACAATCACAAGCAACCAGCCCAGCCTCACCTAATCCAAGCACCCATGTCATCCATCCTCATCTAAGCCTCATCTTACCTTTCAATCCATCCTCATCTAAGCACGATCCCAAGCACCCAACCTGTCCTGCTCAATTCATCTCTAGGGCAACAACCCTGTGGCGCATGACCAAAGAGCATAGATCACACAAGGTTGAAGACCTTGCAGCAGAAACCTTGCAAGCCAGATCTGGTCAATGTCGCCTCACAGATGAATTATCTGATGGGGCCTACTCCTCAATGCATGGATACCCAGCTTGACAGCATTCAACTTCCAAGGACTTGCTACCTCGCTTGCTTTCCTACAGGAAGTGACAATGTATGAAATATGATGCACTGGCCCCCGTACTCACTTCTCCTCCCCAAGCACGTGCTCATACACCTGGCCTGCCTTGCCCAGAGCCTCCGGCACCAGCTCTTCTACCTGCGCATGTGCATGGGGTAGGAAAAGGGAATCAAAACCATTTACAAACAATTCCATGGCATGGACTGGCACTCCTCTACCTGCCTTGCTCGGTGACTCTGGTACCAGCTCTTCTACCTGCACATGTGCATAAGGGAGAGCGTTCCTCTGCCCACCTCACCCAGTGCCTCTGGCATCAACTTGTCAACCTGCTCACGCGCACGAGGGAGAGCAAAGGGAAGCAAAACCATCCAAAAACAATTCAGTGGCATGGACCGGCACTCCTCTGCCCGCCTTGCCCAGTGCCTATGGCACCAAGTCTTCTACCTGCACATGCGCGTGAGGCAGAGTGAAGGGATGCAAAAAAAGACTATGGCATTCCTCGGCCCCCCTTGCCCAGCGCCTCTAGCAACAAGTCCTCTTCCTTCTCACGTGCACAAGGGTGAAAGTGGAGGGAAGCAGCTCAGATTCCACAATCTTTCCTTTACATTCCCTCAACCTTCCTGTGGTTGGAGTCCTTCCTCGCTGTCTGCGTGCGGAAGTCAATTTGATGTATGGTATAGCCCTGGGTCATGGAACAACAAGCACCCCTTCCAGTGTCCACCAAACTTGTGCACACAATCCAGGCTGCTCATCCCATCAAACTACATGCACGCTGCCAAGCCCTCACCAAGTCAAAGGTAAATCCTGATGCACACGCACACCATGCTTGAACCAAAGCACGAGACAAGCCGCACTACAACAACACGTGCCCCCTCTGATGCTCACCGCATGGATGGCAGACCCGCAACGCAACGCCGGCAGGCGCTCCATCAAGGTGCATGAAACAACAGGTACAACACTGAGCGCTTACCGAGTTGATGGCAAACCCGCCGCATGCCGCCTGCAGGCGCTCCATGTTGCGCTTCTTGGCGCGCCTCAGCCCAATGATGCCCTCTTTGGCCAGCATGTCCAAGGAGATGGGGTCGATGCCCTTTTGGTTGATCACCACAAAGCCCTTGTCTGGCGAGCTGCCACACACCTGCAGGGCGTGCATCGAGTGTGTGTGTGTGTGTGTGTGTGTGTGTGTGTGTGTGTGTGTGTGTGTGTGTGTGTGTGTGTGTGTGCGCGCGCGCGTGCGTGTGCCATGACCTTAATTGACCATAGTTTTTGTAGACCACGATTTATCTGGAGAAAACGTTGTGCAGCTCCTGCTCCACCTTCAATTCAGGGGACATGCCTCAGGGCTGCCTAAAGGAGCACATGCACCTATAGCCAGCAGCAGACCATTGACCCAGCCAGCAGCACACCATGCAACTAGCCATCAGCATAGGATGCACCTAGCCAGCAGCACAAATGCTTTTAGCAATCTCTGCACCTAGCAGGCAGCAAAATTTGCACCTGGCCAGCATTACATACGCATTTTGCGGTCAGAGCACTGTGCACCTGGCCAGCAGGATATGATGTGCAACTAGCCAGGAATATACTGTGAAGCAAGCAGCAGACTTGCTCACCAACACACTGTTTGCTTGTCTGCAGACAAGCAACCACATGAGCGCGAGCTCGAGTTTGTCGAGCTCCATTCAAAACAGCTGAACTGAACTTTCAGGCCTGCCACTACCTTTCCACACCCTTCTTACCTTGCGCTTGAGGTCTATGATTTTGCGCACGCGCTCGTCTGTGACCTCACGCTCTGCTGCTACTAGCCTCTCTCGTTGTTCCGCATTGCTGTAAAAGAAGCCTGCAGTGTGTGTGTGAGTGTGTGTGTGTGTTATATGCCAGCGTTGCTCAGTACTGTCACACAGTGCTGCAAGCCAGGGAGTGCACACAGGCAATCAATGGGGGCGCACCTGAGTTGACCTCTGACTTTTCATACTCCAACGAGATGTTGCACGTCAGGATGTGCACCTCCCCCTCCAGGCGTTTAGGCATGTCTGGGTGGCGGGCGCCGTGGTCCAACACCAGGCCCCGGATCAGGCGCGTGTCCTCGTCCAACTTGTGCTTCATGTGCATCACCTCAACCTGTGCATGCGTGCATGCGAGCGTGTTGTGCTTCATGTGCATCACCTCAACCTGTGCATGCGTGCATGTGAGCGTGTTGTGCTTCATGTGCATCACCTCAACCTGTGCATGCGTGCATGCGAGCGTGTTGTGCTTCATGTGCATCACCTCAACCTGTGCATGCGTGCATGCGAGCGTGTTGTGCTTCTCAATCAGCGCTTGCGTGCATGCGAGCATGTTGTGCTTCATGTGCATCAACTTAAACTGCGCACACGTGTGTGTGAGTGCACAAGCATTTGTGGGCATATGTGAGCATGCGCACGCATGTGTGTATGTACGTGTGTGTGTGTGTGCGCGTGCGCCTATGTACTATGCCATGTTCCTTGTTTATGTCTTGTGCTTGAAATGCAACATTTAGGAACACGCATGTGTCTTGTACCCAAAACTTTTGCAGCCATCATTGAGCCACATTGTTGCCAATAACGTTTACAGTTTATGCAAGTGCGTACATCTGACTATGACGAAGACCATATCCATGCACAGTGTCCAGTGACCATCTTCAGCACCAGCAGCGCGCATGTAAATGTGCACGTTACACCAGTTAATACGCGTATTTAAAAGACAGCTCAAGACCAAGTACGAGCAGTACAGGGTACCATGAATGCAAGTGCTTTCTTTGCCAGTCAATGGGCACCAGGACAATGGGTGCGCACCATGTACAAGTCAATGGGCTCCTCAGGCTTGCGGATGTACAGCACAGCATCTGTGACGATGTCGGTCAGGCGGTCAGCCATCTTCTCGTTGAGCTGCATGCGAAAAAACACAGAGGGCGGAGGCGCTGTGCTGCCAGAAGGGCAGAGGTGCTGTGCTTCCACAAGAGCAGAGGTGCTGTGCTTTGTGATGTGTGGCGGCAGAGGGCTTATTATAAATGGTAGAGAAACCAGACAAGGAGTACGAACTGTATACAGATCCTGTACAAGCATGTTCGTTATTACGAATGGTAGAATGCACTGTGCGTGCGCAGGAACACCTGCTTACGCTGGTGCTGGCGTGAATTGGCGGGCAGCAAGGTCCCGCAGCAACTAGCTGTGGCTTGCGCTTTACCAATGGACGTCCAATCCTTGACTTGTCATACGCGCAGCTGTTCGTCTTCCAGCTAGACAACAGTCTCGCTGGGTCACTCTGTTGCTCACTATCTGTCCCATTGGCTGGTACGACCCAAACTCACGCATGCTAGGTAGCGGGACATACCAGGCACACACAGGTATGACCTTGGCTGGTACGACCCAAACTCACGCATGCTAGGTAGCGGGACATACCAGACACAGGTACGAGCACGCCTGCAGCTTGAGACACTGCACCTCCAAGCTGGTGCCTTCTGATGATGATTTGCTCCTCTGTGCAAAAGGGAGTGCTCCAGCAAACACGCACCTTTGTTCTTAAGCTGGTGCGGGCAACCATGCGCAGGGTCTCTCTGTCCGTGGCGTTCACGGGGTGCTTCAGTTTTTCTAAGAACGAGATGACTGCGGCCTTCGCCACGTCCAAGCCCTGCACAGCATAAGTCACAGATGTGCAGCCATTGGCGTGTATGCATGCGCTGCAAAATGTGCGCGCGTGTGTGTGTGCATCCTGCAACGTGTCTGCGCATTGCGTGCATGCGCGCCCTGCAACACATGCACGTGTCTGCATCCTGCAACCTGCGTGCGTCTTCTGCATGCGCATCCTGCAACATGCGCATCTGTGCTGTATCTCGCAACCTGCGTGCGTGTCTTCTGCATGTGCACCCTGCGATGCATGCATGTGCGTGCAACCTGCAACACGGGCATGTGTGTTTTATCATGCAACCTGCATGCGTATCTTTTGCATGTGCACCCTGCAGCTCGCGGATGGGTGTGCATCCTGCAACTTGCACTCCAGCATGGGCTTCATGCGCTGTGTATGCAAGTGGCACTCAAAGCAGCTTGTGCTCCAGCATGGGCTTCATGCGCTGTGTATGCAAGTGGCACTCAAAGCAACTTGTGCTCCAGCATGGGCTTCATGCGCTGTGTACGCAAGTGGCACTCAATGCAACGCCAGAAGGTGGGCATGCTTGCTCATTGCCACATGGCGTGCTCTAGGCCTATAGGGCGATGCCCTCCCTTAGTGAGGTGCCTGCGATGTGGGAATAGTCTACCAACAAGGAATGCGTTTGCTTGCCAGACTTCCATTGCGAAAGAGTTCAGGCACAAGTGGCCCATTGCAGCAGAGAAACTGCCTGAGCACCACTCCCTACTGCGCCTGCCTGATGCTCAGAATCCATGCACGCATGCATGCATGCATACGCGCTATTTGCTTTCTACTTGCATGCAAGGAAGTCAACACCCTAAAAACTTATGGGATGTAGATGCGCCAACATGGGTGTCTCTGCATTTCTTGAGGATGACTTTTGCCAGCCTTGCACATGTTTGTATTTAGCGTGCATGGCCATAAGAGGGATGCCATCAGATTGGCATTCTTTGCTACGCACTTTTGAAGGCTTCCATGCACAAACATGCACACAGCACACCTGCAGCTTCTACTTTCCACTCGCATGAATCACTCCTTTATTAGTTGTTGCAATTGCAACCTTCTAAGGAGCAATTCATCCCTGTACAAACCAAAATGGGATGCTGCACGCGTGCAGTGTGCACATGTATGCATGGAAGTTTTAGAGGGTGTTCGCACTTGTGAAGCATGGAGGGAGCATGCACTACAGAACGATTATGCAATGCATCGTCGTTTGCTCATGTGTGTGTGCATGTGTGTATGTATGTACACGCGCGCATGTGTGTATGTGTGTGTATGTGTATGTGCGTGTGCGCGTGTGCTTGAGTGCGTGTGTGTGTGTGTGTGTGTGTGTGTGCGCACGCGCTCGTGTGTACATGCGTGTGTGTGTGTGTGTGCGCACGCGCTCGTGTGTACATGCGTGTGTGTGTGTGTGTGTGTGTGCGCGCGCGCGCACGTGCATGCATGCGCGTGTACGTGCTCCGCGCACACGTGCCATGAGCTGTCAGCTTCTGTGTGAGTAAACACATGCTACGCGACTCTTCCTGTGCAAGTGCATCCTCCCTCCTTCTACTCCAAAACTGCTGCTTGCTGCTTGTGCTGCTGCTGGGGCTGCTCACATCAACAAGGACGCGGGGGTGGGTGCCCTCCCCTAGGTACCGCTCCGCGGCCTTCATGAGCTCGCCGATCATGAGCACCATGGACGTGGTGCCGTCCCCAGTGACCTCGTCCTGCGCCACCGACGTGCGGGCGATCATGACGGCAGTGGGGTTCTGGATCTGCATCTCGCGCAGCAGCACGTTCCCGTCCTTGGTCAGCTTAATGGCCCCCGCGCCATCCACCAGCATCTTGATGGTGCCCTTGGGCCCCAGGTTGGTCTTCATGACATCGTGCAGCCCCTTAGCAGCGTTGATGTTCATGAACAGCGCGGCAGCCCGGCCCACTGCAGGTGGAGAGGGCAAAGACAGGTGCTGACAATTGGCACCAGCTCTCAAGCCCCTTCCCCCCCCCTGCCTTCCGTACCCCAAGCAGTGCCTGCTGATCAGTCACATCTGATAAGCAACAGCTGGCCAGAACTGAGGGGCAGCATCCAGCTGCTTCGTACTAAGAGTCAAGTGCGCGCCCCCCGAAATGGACAGACAACATGCAGAACTCCCAAGCACTTGCTTTGTTCTGCATTAGCATTGAGCTGCTTGACAGCTGACATCCTGGCTGTGCTGTTCTTCCTCCTTGTGCTCTCACAGCTCTCACAGCACCAGGGCAAAAAACACTAGGACCCAACAAGAAAGCTGCCTTGTCCAATCAACTATTTTCTAGAAATCTTAAAAATAATTGCTTTTGATTGTTTATTCTGTGTCAGACTGAAAGAACATCAACATTTGACCACTGCGTCAATCATGCTTTCTGCCCTGACTGCTCTACGGGCAAGCAGCCAGGTCAGAGTGCTTCTTCCTTTACTAAGCAGTCAGTGCGTATGCTCAAATTTGAGCAGACCCGTGTGGACTGGCAGCTTCCAGGGATGTGCTCCTCCGCTTGTCCACAAACTTATGAGCAGTACCAGCACGAGCGAGCAGCACAAGAGAGTCCCCAAGAAATCACTAGATGATGTTGTCAGCAGCCACAGGAAAGACATGGCGTGGAAGGCTTTAATGGTGCGAGTGAGATTGGAGATAAACTGATTGCTTGTACTGGCAAGGGCGCGGCAGGCGCTCATTTACGAGTAAATTCAAAACCTGAATGCCTTCAACCTCGATGAAGGAGAATGTACAGCTTTCATTTAAGCATTTCACATGAACACCCAACACACTCTACACGCATTCCAGGAATCCTGCACTTGTGTCTGGAGCCATGCCCTCAAGTCTGCATGCTCTCGCCAAATTCTCACAGGTAGCAGAGATCTCACCAGGGGGTCATGTGGAGAAGGACAAAACAGTGAGTTGCTCAAGTGCAACCGCCACTCAGTGACTGCAACGCCACAGCAGTAGCTTTGCGCCGAGGGTAGCAGTGTCACTACGAGTCAGCCGAGATGTGCATTTGCTTTTGTGAGAGAAGTTCCATTTTAGCTCATGATGCTATATGGAACGTGCTGCTTGTTTGATGTAACTTCTTTTCCGAAAAAAACAGATCAAGAAAAGGCACAATCAACAGCAAACAGTGGAATGGGAATTGAGCTAAGAAGAGTCACTAGATGATTGCCAAGGCTGCATGGTACCACTTCCAATTTTGGCAAAAGCAGTATTGAGGTACTTGAATAAGTCCCGCCCAAAAAACCATTTGAAGTTCACATTGCATTAAACTGGCTGCTGGGATGTACACATGCAGGTCAGCGTTGCAGATCTGGGCATACCACCGAGGGATGCAGGTCTGTGGCCTGGAACTTTTTGTGGGTTCTGCTGATTCCTTGAGCAAGCATAAACCCATCCTTATCCTTACAACCACATGGCGTTTTCACTCAAGAAGCCCAATGCAAGCTACACATTATCACCTCTTATTGGGTCTCCTGCCGGCAGGCCTTGCCTGCTTGTTTTAGAAAGGTTTGTTACAATACAGATGGATCCATGTTTGATCTCTCTCAGTGTTGCGGCACACACACACACACACACATACACACATGCAAGTGCAAGTGCAAGACCCCCTCTTGCTAGCGTTTCATGTGGTGCCACCTGTGGTGCATCTTGTGGCCCCTCAGGCTTGTTCACCTCCGACAATAGCCACGCAACAAACCAGAGAGCAGCAATCATGGTGCGCTACGATCATGGCTCAAGGATGCTGTGGATGATGCTGGAGCTCAGCGGCACCAAAGCTTGATTTGATGGCATCATTCAGATGCTGGAGTCCAAATGACATCGAGGATGTGGACTCTGCTCCATGTCCATGCTCATCAATGTGCAGGGGCAGCATCAAGCTAACCTTTAATGCGTAAAGTCCATGACTCTAAACTGCCGCTCTGTCCGAAAGGCAAGCAGCCTGTTAAGGATGGTATCCGGTGAGGGTGGTGCAAGTGACGGCACATCCATGCATGATGCTTAGTGCTCGCAGAGGGCGGTACAAGTGCCGGCACATCCATGCATGATGCTCCTGGCATTCCATGCATGACGCTCAGTGCTCGCAGAGGGTTGTGCGAGTGATGGCACATTCATGCATGATGCTGTCCCTGTGCATTGTGGTGCGATGAGCACTGGACAAAATGCTGCTCTGAAGGCGCTCCCTTTGACTGATGGTTTATGCCTTCACAGGAGGCACGCGCAAAGCAGACTTGGGTTTTAACATTGCACTGATCTCATAATTTACCGCAGGTGCGAAACGACAAGATCCTGTTTAAGACCGAGGCAGTGAGGGCTGTCATCTCTGAGGCGCGGGCGGTGCTCATCAGGAACAAGCCTGGCAAGGTGAGCGCATGCCCAAGTGCAGGGTTTAGGCCAATGGCCCTCTTCGTCGAGCAGAGGTCACCCTTGCAAAGCCGGGCAGGGCTGAGCAGAGGTCCTCATTGCAGGGCAGGGCTGAGACCTCTGTAGCAAAATCAGGCTGACCTTTTTTTTACAAGCAAGGCTGAATTTGATCTGATACAAGATGGTGGTAATCACGAAGCAAGTTTTTGATAAAATGCAAGGGTGAGGGCACAGCAAGGCTCTGGCCGATACTCTTGAGGAGAAAGACAGGCAAGGGCGTGCATGAGTTTAATTTGTGAGAATCAATCGCGCCCAAGCCTGCTTGCTTGGCGGCCAATTAGGATTGCAGCAACTCAGGGCTCTGAACTGTTTTTTTTTCTTGGAGCACCAGGAGGTCAATTGAGATAAGATATGGGAGATGAGATAAATGGACAAGCCGTCAGCAAACATATGTGTGTGTGTGTGTGTTCAAGCTCTGCAGGGATTTGCTCTAATAAGTGAGGCGAATGGAAAAAAGTCAAATTATAGGCATGGCTCACACAAGCTTGATTTGAATTTCTTGCTCAAAACTGACCATGCGCTGTTGGTGATGCCCCATCCTCTTTGTACTACTTATGCTATAGAGCTTTGAGACGACTCTGAAGGTTTTGCAAGAGGCCATAGATGGAGAAGAGGAGGACTCTGTGCCTTTTGAACTCAACATGCTGGAGGTGAGTTTCTTTTGAAGGGTATGTTAGGTGTAGGTGAGTGCCTTTTTTAGACGTGCTGGGACATTGGGCAGTGGTTGCCAACCTTTCCAAATACAGTTTTTTATGGAAGAAGTTGTATAAGGGTCCTTCAATGTCGTATTTGAACTCCTGCAAGACACACTATTTAAAAGGCCCTCAGGCTTGACTCGCCTGTGCTACCACTTGTTTTTAACAGGCATTTTGCTGCATGTATACCCTCATGCAGGCCCTGCTCTTTCTTACCAGCTCCTACTTTGATGTGAGGATAGGGCATTTGAATTTCATGTGAGTGATGGATTTGAAACACAGCAACGTGTGAGTAGTGATGCGTCAGTTGAGGAGGGCGTTCTCGTATAATCTGTGGAGCAACAGGTCGCATGAGCTTTCTTCAGACCACCTGAGATTGCAATTGATGTGGTGCAGTAAAAAAAATCGGCATCGTTTGGCTTCTAACCCACCCATTCTGTTCTTCCTTGCTGACATGAGGGAGAGCAGTAGAGCTTTTGATGGTGTTGTTAAGTCCAACTTCTGCGTGCTTCTTCTTGCAGGTATGATGGCGTTGTTGCAGACATGAGGGAGAGCAGTGAACCCTTTTCCGCAGGTGAGCTCTGGGGCAAAAAAATAGAAAGCCTACGCTGGACCGTAGCAAGCTTGTATTGAGGGAAGACCCATCGATCAGTACTTACGCTACCAGTGATCTCCAGGGAGGAGTTGTGAGTGCCTTGTTTGCGCAGCCATGCACCCTTGGGAGGATATCCTTTTATTTGCATTTTTTAGTGAAGCCTAGTCTTTTAGGGCGGGGAAAAATGTAGCTTGGATCTTGCCTTGGAGCTTAGCTTGTTAGGGTCACACTATGTGTCCCGTTTACTTTAAAGTACCTCCCTGCAAGAAAATCCTCCAGAAGCTGCCTGACTGCAGAGGCTCAGTTCAGTCGTGGAAGCTTTGTCATTCTTCTGTTACATTGGGCCTAAAGCACTTCATTTCACGAGTGCAGGGAGCAAGACAAATAGAATGCGCCTAGCATGATAAAGTTCTGAGTCTTTACTACTTTACTAAGCAGCTTGCAGTGTACTTGCTTTTGCAGTGGCATCAGAGGCAATGCTGCAGCAGCTTACCCCGCTTGATAAGGCAATCACAGGTATGGGTTCTGTGCAATCTGAAGCCATAATTGCATTTGCTCTTGGCCAGGTGTCTGCTTTGTGTGTGTATGTTGTGTGGACAAAAGAGGCTGCAGTCTTGATTTCGCAGCTTCCCCCAGACTTCCTCATGCAACTATAATATAATCATGTCCAATTCAGCCCCTCTTACTCTTGACGGAATGAGGAAATCGCTTTGTAGATGAGCTGCCTCATGACCAGCAGTGCTTTTACCTCAAATAAGCATGAAGTTACCATTTCATGTTGCAAAAAAAAAGGAAAATACTATGCTGGCCAAAATGGCCACACACTGCCGAATGGCAATGTGAGGTACAAAGGGCTGAGAAAGTAAACAACGGCTTCCCAGATTTCCTCCTTACAGCAATTCAGCCCAAAGTCATGGCTGAGATGAAAATCTGTTTGACGTGGTTTTCACCAGGATTGAAATTGGTTGCAGGAAAGCACACTTGTGTTTTTATCATGAGGTTATTCTATACAATGGGCAGCAGAATGGCGATAATTGTGCACATTTGCATTCTCATATTCTCATACTCTCTGTAAGCCAGGGGGCATGGCAACCCCTCAATCACCTTTTGAAACACTCGTACCTCGTCCTTTTACATTACTTTGCAGCTGTCCGCAGTGATGCCCGGGAAACAAGGGAGGCAATCTCAGATGTGCTTAACAATGAAGATGTACTGCAGTCGGTTTGCTTGAGCCAGGTACTTGTTCGGGTAGTGTCTTGATGTATTTTCTGTATTTAGCGTGTACATGGATGCAACGTCGATGAATGTGCTTTAGTGTACACACTCTGTCGTGCTCTCGTCACGAGCCCTATCAAGAATACACATTGTATTGGCAATGGAATCCTGACATGTGTAAGTTGTAACAAGAGTCTACCAAAAAGCTGCTTTGTTGCCTCGCCAGGGAGGTGCTACCATTTTGTTGTACCCCTTGCTGTGTGCCCTCTTCTGCGCAAGTACAGCCCTGAGGTGCTGCCTTCTAGCCTTTCTGACAGAAAAAAGAACCCATTCTTTTCTCCTGCTGATGTGCACAGATGCGAGAGGCTGCTGCCTCGACCAGCCAATCACCTGAAGCAGGCTTGGACTCATCTGATTCCCAGCATGCCAGATCATGCATTGAAGGAGCACAAGAGCAGCAGGATCATAAGCATGTGTGCAACCACAGGAACACACACGACAAGCACAACCAGCTACCAAATGAATTGAAGCTGGTGAGACGCTCACAGGCAGAAATGCTCCGGGATGGGCACCGTGTATTGGAACTTCAGCTTTTTGCCTTTTCTTTGTTTGGATTTTTTGCTTTGCTCTTCATGGGCAACAGATTATGACACAGAGGCACAGGCACGAATGAACAAACATCTCTTGATCCAACCATTTGTCGTGGGAGCAGATTTTGGGTGCTCTCGATGATGGATGTCACAATGCTAAACTTATGTGGAAATGCAACTGTGCCTGACGCCAATTTTATACAAGCGAGGCTGGCAGATTTGTAACTCAGGCTTTCTTGCAGCCAAAGCTGCTGCATTCTGAGCAGTACTGGGTCCTATGGTCGCACTGACAGTCTTTATTCTAATTGTCCATTGGTTTTGGCCGAGCAGCATGAGCAGAGCGACGTGGAGCAGGTCAGGAGAATGCTTGCCACGTAAGTGATGTCTGCTTCTGGTGTAAGGGTTGGATCTGGACAGGTCATGCTCAGTAGAGGTGTTTGTGCTGTTGCTTGAACACACTTGCTAACAAGATCCAATTTTGCAGGTTTGAATTGGGTTTGGTTGCAGAGCAGACCAGCACATGCTGATATCAACAAGATTGTTTATTGGCCATTGATTGCTTTGATTGCAAGGCAGGCTAGCAAGTGTTTCATGTGGAATGCTTCCTTTGGGTCCTTTTTGTTTTTTGGCTGTGTCTGCTGTGCGGGTATGAATGGGAAATGAACTCTGTGATGGGGCAGCTATAGAGGAAGCGAGAGAAAACCTGGATGGCCTCACTTCCTTTCTATGTTGTGTCTGCTGTGTAGGTATGAACGGGAGATGAACTCTGTGATGGGGCAGCTAGAGGAAATGAGAGAAAACCTGGATGGTACAAGGTGGGCAACACAATGCTGAACACAGCGCTTCAACCTGTATGAATGCTGCGCAGCGCATTACATGGATTATTTTTTGGTTTGTGAGCTTGTGCGCTGTGCATCACAGCCTAGGAGTATCCTCAATCAGGATTTTATTGCTTCAAGGTGTGATGCCTCACGTGTTATATGCTTTGACAGTAACCAGAACCATGATGATGCTGATCACGCTTTGGTCATCAGGGGGATATGTGGCTATACATGTTGCACAACATGCATGTTTTGGAATGCTTAATCCCATATTCTAAGTAAAGTTGTTTTGCAGCATCAGGACTGAAAAAGCTGAAGCTCAATGCTTTTCCACTGTCAGGGAGGCATGCGGCATGAGGATGGATGCGGCCAGAAATGAGATCATCCTTCTCAACCTGAAGATGACATTGGCTTCCCTGTGCCTCATGATCTGTGTGGTGAGCTGCCTCCTGTGCCTCGTGGTCTGTATGGTGATTCACATCCTGTGTCTCTTGATTTGTGTGGTGATCTGCCTCCTGTGCCTCGTGGTCTGTATGGTGATTCACATCCTGTGTCTCTTGATTTGTGTGGTGAGCTGCCTCCTGTGCCTCGTGGTCTGTACGCTGACTCACATCCTGTGGCTCGTGATTTGTTTGGTGAGCTGCCTCCTGTGTCTTGTGTTCTGTATGCTGATTCACATCCTGTGGTTCGTGATTTGTTTGGTGAGCTGCCTCATGATCAGTGTGGCGAGCTGCCCCATGGTCTGTGAGGTGAGCTGTGCCTCCTGTGCTTCGTGATCAGTGTGGTGAACTGCCTCGTAATTGTGAGGTGAGCTGCCTCCTGTGCTTCGTGATCAGTGTGGTGAACTGCCTCATAATTGTGAGGTGAGCTGCCTCCTGTGCTTCGTGATCAGTGTGGTGAACTGCCTCGTAATTGTGAGGTGAGCTGCCCCGTGACCTATGTGGTGAGCTGCCTGCTGTGCATCGTGGTCTGTGTGATGAACTGCCTCATAATTGAGAGGTGAGCTGCCTGCTGTGCTTCGTGGTCTATGTGGTGAGCTGCCTAATGATTGTAAGGTGAGCTGCCTGCTGTGCTTCATGATCAGCGTGTTGAACTGCCTCATAATTGTGAGCTGAGCTGCCTGCTGTGCTTCGTGGTCTATGTGGTGAGCTGCCTCCAGTGCCTCATGACCAGTGTGGTAATAAGGCAGCCCTGGGCTTGCGGCAAAAATTGCTATAGCATCTGAGTGCACGGTCTTCTGTCCTGCCATGCCAGCACCACAGGAGCCCCATCAAGCGCACTGTGCATCTGCCCTGCATCTTGCAAAGCCGAACCACCTCAATCTGATCTTGGTAGTATTTTTTTAGGGGGGCTTGAACGACTGAAGCTCTCCCAGGCCATGGCTAGGGCAATGTAGGTGTTGCCACGGCTAAATGATAGAAGCAGAGTGATAACAGCAGCGTGACAATTGTGGCCACATGCAAGGCTTCTGGCTGCTGCCAGGCTATCGCCCATGGTTCTTTGTAACCCCAAGGGGCTATATCATACAACTTCAGTGACCCAAAGAGGCCATGCTTTGTTGCTTTTTATGGTCCCAAGAGGCCATGCTTTGTTGCTTTTGTGATCCCAAGAGGCCATGCTTTGCTGCTTTTGCGATCCCAAGAGGCCATGCTTTGTTGCTTTTGTGATCCCAAGAGGCCATGCTTTGTTGCTTTTATGGTCCCAAGAGGCCATGCTTTGCTGCTTTTGCGATCCCAAGAGGCCATGCTTTGTTGCTTTTGTGATCCCAAGAGGCTGCGTCACACAGCTTCTGCGGTCCCAAGCAAGGTTGAGGGAGGAGCAGGGCCGTTTGAGCCTCCCATGCGAGGATCAGCCGTGCTAGGTATATGAGCCCTTCAACAGGCTTGATCCTTCTCTCGTCTTGATTTGCTAAACCTTCGCAACTTTTTCTTGGCATGCTTTCTTCCCCCCAATTGAACCAGCTGGTTGCCTTTGCCAGACATGGGCATGAAAAGCCAACCACCAGGCTCGTCTTCCTGGGCTTGCTTTGCCAACTTCTTTTCTCTTCTTTTTTTCATGTGGGTGGACATGTGTCACCATAAGACCACAGATCCACTGTCGGCGTTCCCCCACACCCATTGGGTAACGCTTCTGCACCACCAAGTGCAGCCATGCGGTATCTGGAATGTTTTTCCCCTGGAATGCCAAGATGCGCTGCCGCATGTACGGAATGCATGCCGCATATTATGCGTCTGTTCCGTTGCCGATTTGCCTCATGAGGTTTAGCCATGCAACCCTGTAGTGACAGGTCATGAGCACAGCCCTGGCCACAGAGGAGGGCATTATTGTCCATCCTTGCATTTAGCATGGATGCATGCTCACGGGTCCTGGACTACCGCACCTTGGGTGCAGGGAAGGTGCACTAAAGCATGGATGCATGGTCACAGATCCTGGACAAACGCAACCTTGGTCACAGAAAAGGTGCACTCATGCACAAATGCATGGTCACAGGTCTTGGAATACCACAACCCTGGTCGCAGGCAAGGTGCACTAACGCATGGATGCATGGTCACAGGTCCTGGACAAACGCAACCCTGGTCGCAGGTCATGCCAACCATGTTAGGTATGAACGTGAGCCACGGAATGCCTGATCAACCCTGGGTCTTCTACAGCGTGTGTGGGGCCAGTGTCATGAGTAAGTTTTGAGGATTAGTTATGGAAGAGGGTGAGGATCAATACAAGTGCTTTTTGGGAGGGGGGAGGATTTCTGGAGGGTTTGACGATTGCCGGGTGCTGAGGGCCTCAGTTGTGTGCATATACTTCAATCTGGTGCACAAAACGTGTTATTACACGGCATTGTTTGCCTGCACAGCATCCAAACAGGAATTGATTAACCACATATTCACGCGATTTCTGCTTTTGCCGCTGGCAGTTGCTGCACTGTGCTACCCTTTGGCCTCGTACATGTTCCGGAGATCATGGAGAGCTAAGAGCGCCAGCGAGGTGGCAAGATTCACATCCCTACGCCTTTTTCTAATGCAGCATTTGGGTAGGTTGCATATGTGTGTGCACGCGTGTTTGTGAACGTGCGTGAGAGGGTGTGAATGTCAGTGCAGGTGTGGGAGAGGGTGCAGGTGGGATTTCAAACAAGTTGAGCGCACGTAAAATGTACCTATGTTTGTGCTTCTGCAGGAAGTTGCCCTTGATGTAAGCAATTGCTATCTGGGAGTGTATTTTAATGGATGCTTTTTGGGGTACTTATTTTACTTGAATGCTTTCTCTTTGCGTGATTTGTGGAGCAAAATCCCATTTTTAGCCTTTCTTTGCAATCAAGAACTCCCCGAACTGGCACGACTGGAAAGTTGATTGCTCGAAAAGCAAGTGTGTGGCCGATCAAATTTAAGGGAAATATAACATATTTGGAATTCCTAAGCAGAATGTAGCCCTGCGTTACGGGGACACCTGTGAGGAAGAAATAAGCTATGAAGATGTTGGCATTGTTCTCAAGTAACAGCAGCAGTGTGGCTGTAGACCTTGTGCTAGTCAGTGTAACTTGATGTGATAAGTTTGGATGTGGTGATTTCGAATGCCAAGGTGTTAAATGTAGCCTTGGTCCTTGCTTGCCGAAATTTCAGATTCCTGCATGTAGCTGGTATCCTTTTGTACAAGGGAAACAATGCACTCTTGTTTGATGGCAATGAATGAGAAGAGGGACGTTTTCTTCTGCCTACAACACATTTACAGGTTGCACCCATATACTCAGAAATTGATGTGTGCTGCTCAAACCCTGGCATGCAGATGATCTGGATGACATCCGTGCATCCTTGGAAAGTATACGAGGTCAGGTGAGAATTCCACCATGTGGCAATTTTCATATGTACATGTACAGACATGCTTTGTATGCAACTGCAAAGGTCCTTAAGGCTTTAAAATTTATAGAGAATCTACGAGCTCTTTAGATGCATTCCAGCCTTCAACTTGCGCAACCAAAGACCCAAATATTATGCCTGCCTGTCAAATGTATTGTCAACACAAGGTCATGTCATTCTTTTCCTATTGACCTTTCACCTGGATTAGCAGCGGCAGCAGCTTTTTACCGTGACAAATAGCGCCTATCACACCGGTATCTTGATCTGTTTTCTTAATTATAAGTTGGAATGCAGCGTTTAAAGCAGGCCCCTGCTGAACCTACGCACTGCATCAGCCGAACTCTGAGAGGCAACTACGGAGACAGCAAGCGCTCTAAAGGTCCGTCAAAAATGGAAAAAAAAGTGCTATTTCTTGCCTTAACTCTGACAGGTTGACCGCGCACAATTCAAACAGCACCTGAGGTCATCCTTGCCGGGAACGAAGTTCTCTGCAGGAGCTCTTGGTGAGTTCCAGAAGGAACAACAGGTGTGCAGACTCTTGCATGAGACAGTGAGGTGCACCAGGCAGGTATGGAAGCAGGTGATGGTTGTAATTGGTGACCACCTGCTTCCAGGTCATTCTGATGATTACACAAGTCAAGTCTTTTGGACGTGACGGGGAGTTCAAAGAGCAGAAGCTCAGATGATGCCATGGCTGGAAGAAATGGTGGGGTATGGACGAGCTTGGAAATTTTGTTGGAGGAGGCCAATGTGAAAGTTCGAGCATCACAAGGAAGGTGAAAGAGGGGATCTGGATGAACAGATATGCACCTTGTGATGATCATGTGAGACTCTGGCTATCTATACGTGTGGGGAGAGAATTATGACAGGAGCACTTCATCGTGAAGCTTGGCTGGGATAAGTAGTACACATTATTTGAGATAGGGTGTTCAGGATCATTGCTGACAAACCTACAAACTTTCGTTTGCTCTTTTTTTAGCTTATAAGGGATAAGGCTAACTGTATCTAGCTTAGGTTTTAGGGCCCTTTGATGAGACTTTTGCTAGAATGTGGTTGAGGAACCTTTCCTTGGTGCACACCATGACGGCCTTTTTTGGCTGGCGTGGTCTTTCCTGTATTTTTTCCTTTTTTTATAAAGGATTATTGAAACTTCATACGGCAAGTGAATGTTGGCATGGCAACCTAGCAGCAGGTGGGATGTGCATGTCTTATTCGCTAAACGAACTTGAATGTGCTTGGTGCAAGATAGTTCTGTCTGCTCTTCTGGCAAAATAAGCTTGCCAGCAGTTTAAAAAGTCTGGATTGTTTAATCAAGTTGACCTGTAGGCGAGCAAAGTGGAAATGGGGTGGCAGATGTTCCCCCAGCCACTTCAATCCCCTTCACTCCCCACCTCCCTGGCACGGGGTGTAAGGAGTCTGTGAAGGCATTGTCGGGGGGGTGCCGAGTGCAATTATTTTGTCATGGTGCGTCAGTGGTTCCCTTTTTGGCAGAAGGCTTAAAGTAAATTGAAGACAAGCTCTGGTTTAGATTTCGCCAACATTGAAAAGTTCGAGTTTGCCAATGTTTAAACTTTGGCAAACGACCAACCCTGACTTGGTGTGCCCCACAATTCCGCCCCTGTTGCATGCAGACTGCCTTTTTGACCAGTATGATGTGGACAGGGACGGCCTTGTGCGAGAGGTAAGCACCCATACACAAAAATTGATGCAAATAAAACACATGGATTAATGACTTGATCTGCAGTGACGACGAGACGTTGACTGGTTCCTCAGAAGTTGAGTCGGTGCTCGATCTGGGGCAAGTATGCTAGTATGCATTTGCGTGCCTTTAAGAGTTGCCTATACTTACCAACCAAATAGACTGTGAGTGGCGGTCAACCAGTTTTGCTTATAGCCCAAAAAGCACCGGCCATTTACCCATCCAGTTGAAAATTCTCAGCTGGGAAGAAAGCTGGTGTCAAAGATGCAATTAAAAACTTGCATGCTGCATGCAAATGCGTCCAGGCATCCTTTCTGTTGCAGCTTCTTGATGCAAACGCGTGAAATAAAGAAAAAAAGGAAAGAGAAAAGAACAGAAAAACAGAGAAGGAATAGAGAAAAGAGAGGACCATGCGCGCCAGGTTTGGCTGCATGCACGACAGGTCCCCTAACTAGCAAGCTAGCAAGAGAGTCACCAAAGAGGCTGGCAGGCCTTGCCTCGACTAAGCTAGGAGCCAATAGAGAGAACTAATTGATTTCTGGCGGTTTGTCAGCCATGCGCCTGCGGGCTTGGACTCTCCTCGAGCACATGGAATATCAAGATTATCTTTCTTGCTTGATGGCAAATGCAGGTTGAGATCAACCAGAGGAACGTTCGTCAGGTCAGTGTCTTTTTTTATTGTGTTGGAAAGGGCTGTGAGAATGGCGGCAGGTCAGCCTTAACAGTCTCCCTTAAAATGTTTGTCCAGTTCAAGTTTGATGAAATTGTAAGGTGGGGAGTTAGTGCCCAATCCACACTTCGGGCCTGCGTGCATGAATCATGGCTTACTTATGCTGCAACAGATCATTGCTATGGCGCAGGATATCACCTCCATCACAGCTGGCATGCCAGAAGAAGTGAAGCGCGATTTGAATTCAAGCTCCTACTTTTTAGAGAGAGCCGAGGTATGCTTCATGTACACCCCTTCCGTTGATGTGGATAATTGCACCTCTTTAATGATTCATTCGCCATGCCTGCCATGTTGCCGTAAATAATCTTTGAAACTGTCACTTTTGTGGCCACAAGAAAGAAATCTTTAAGAATTGCAGGCTTGTTTTTGTTAACCTTACCGTGATGTACTGAAATCACCTCATCTGGCAGTAGGAGCAGTGGTTTTGATGTAATCATCCTGTTTCAAGACGTTGCGATCAGGCTGCTTGAGCAAAACTCTGAAGACCTTTCCTGTCTTATGACAGCCAGTATCCATCCTTTCGAGTTGTGACAATTTTTTTCTTTTAGCAGTTCCCTTCCAAACTGCATTTAACCCGGTTGCATAACAACCTCTTTTAACTTCTGTTTGCATGGGACTGCATTTGCAGATAGGATAGGATAGGATAGGATAGGATAGGGTTACATAGCTGTACCTGCCTACAAGGGCAGCTTAGCTGAAGCAAAACGTGCCTGTAACCAAACCAAACTAAACTTGCAGATAGCTCCTTGGATGTGGCGCCCTGAGCCCAAGCACAGAGGGGTAAAGTTGATACCTTGGAAAAGATGACAACGCATGGCAGGTGTCAGTTAGCAGCAAACATGACAGGTTTATATCTGTTGTTTGTTTTTAAAGTATCAGGAAAGAGCATTCCATTAAATACATGAAATGTTTGACCAAGCGTTTGTTGTAATGTTTTGGTGTGTTTTTGTGTTGGAAAAAATATTCCAGCACACCCCTCTTTTCACTACCAAGATGTAGCCTGCTTAGCTTGTCAGGCGCAATTGATCAAACAGAACACGGCCTTTGGGTTGGCATATAATTTTTCTTCTCAAATAAAACACATTGCAGACCATTTTCCATGATTCAGCATGCCATTTCTTCCATGCACAGGGACAATCAGTGCAGCTTGCTGGGAATGTATTGCCCCTTTTGTAACTGCTCAGCATTGCTTATTGGAAAAGTTGTGGGCGAGGTTTTAGACGTAAAATAGTTTGCCTGAATATGAAACCATCTTGACCCGGTGTGAACGCTAGAATTAGACAACTGCCTGCTTCTCCTAGGCAAGCAAAATCTCTCCCTCCAGACCTCTCTGCAAAAATGCTTGGTATACCACAAGCAGAGGCAGAAAATGGAGAAGCTGACCCTTGTTGTTCAAGGACATCATGTGTGGGAGCTTGAGACTTCGTCACCAGCATAACAATAACATTGTGCCAAATGATATTTCGACCTGTTAGATGTAGAAAATATAAGAAAAGTCTGCGTCAGCCAAGAGGCCGCGTGCATTAAGGAAAGGTTCCTAGCTAGCAAGCAACACCAGATTGAGTGAATAATAGTTCGACGAGTCGTTAACATATGGATGGCCTGGCAACTCAATTTGGATGTTAATGACTTCGCGTTTTGCCTGGTTAGGCCAAACTTGACAAGATATTTAACGGTGTAATCATTATAAATAGTGTCTGCCGCACCAATTACAATGATGTGCAAGGTAACCTTCTTGTTCCTGTTTGGTTCCTTGAGCTGTTGAGTCTGGTCTTAGTGTTGGCATGCTGGGTAGTTGCAGCTTCCAAAATGGGAAAGGGGTTGGTACCAGGGCAGAAATTAGATTCAACGAGGTGGATCATCCACATGATGTCCCTGTCTTGAGGAGGGATCTTAGTAGGATCAAGGTGGGCAGGTTGGCCTGGGATAGAGCGCGCGAAGACAGCATCAGGGCGGCTTTGGTGCCTGGCAGAGGAGCCAATGATAATAGGAAAAATCCAGTCAGGGATGCTCACGACCATGAGATGTTTTCAGGGACCTCGTTGCCCTGTTCTAGGAGTCAGTCATTCTGGCAGGCATTCATACCAATAACGGATAGCTATCTCTGCCTTTGCTGAGGGCTTTGACAAATAAGCCAAGACCGACATGGTGCCTGTTGCTGCAAAAAAAATAAAAGTCTACGCAGCCGGCGTGCAATAAGGAGAGTCCCAACAGTCAGCACTGACATGAACGTTGCTATGCCCTTGGGCATGTGTAAAACAAAACAGTGAATCCTACTGTCTGGTGACGAGAGTCTGCTGTGACGAGAGTGTGATGCAAGTTAGTTGAGTTGGTTGGACAGTAATATACATTGGTAAAGGTACATCCTTGTGGCAACGCAGCTGAGACTGAGTTAAGAAAACTCTTTATCCTTGTGCCTTTGGAGAACTCATTGTATCACCATCTTGTTGTTATCCTTGTTTAAGCTCAGTCAAGCCCGCTAATAAAGAAGCCCATGTATGAGTAAGCTCACCTAGGCCCTTGGAGGAGGAAGCCAGCAGTGCCACGACAATTAAGTGCATCAATCCAGCATCTCAGCACACCGCATGCTGAGTCCTATTTGCCAATAACATTGTCCAGCTAGGCAAGCATGATTCAGGCCAACCCTCTAGAACCTGCGCCATATCTGTCAGTAAGCTGGGAGCTCCAGCCAAATCCGCTTGTTACTGTACGCCAAAGCATCATCACTCTTATCTCCTACACGAAAGTTCCCTTCTCTAGTCATGGAATGCGAACTTGGTCATAACTTGGTCATGGAATGCTAACTCAACTTGAAGACACTGTTCTGGCTGCGTTACTTTCTCATCCTGACACCACCAACTAGAAGCACAGTTTGTAGCATTGGTACTCAAACTAAAGCGGATCTGGTGGGTTGTCGACCATCCTTCCAGGCTTGCATCTCGCGTTCCAGTAAGCAGCCCGTCCAGTACCCCCCCTCCCTCATTGCTTGGATTGCTAAATTGAATGGCTCGTTTGGTGTTGGTAATTCTGGTTAAGGCCTTGACAGCATGATAGTGGAGTTTGGTTCCAAGTTTGAGGGCTTTTTCCAGTTAAGCTTTTTGACTAGGGGCTCCCGGGTCCATTGTGTATGAAATGTGAATAGTTCCGGCAACTAAAAAAACAAAAACAGAAAAGAAAACTCTGATGAGGATAGTGTGTATGTAATTTGGCTCTTTATTGCTGTGTGTGCCTTTAAGGGTCTGCACGTATTTTCTGAATAGTGTTTTTGTCAAAAGAAAAGAAAAGAAAAGAAAAGAAAAGAAAAGAAAAGAAAAGAAAAGAAAAGAAAAGAAAAGGAAAGAAAAGAAAGAGAAGAAAGAAAAGAAAAGAAAAGAAAAGGAAAGAAAAGAAAGAGAAGAAAAGAAAAGAAAGGAAAAGAAAAGAAAAGAAAAGAAAAGAAAAGAAAGAGAAGAAAAGAAAAGAAAAAAGAAAGGAAAAGAAAACAAAAGAAAAGAAAAGAAAAGAAAACAAAAGAAAAGAAAAAAAAGAAAAGAAAAGAAAAGAAGAGAAGAGAAGAGAAGAGAAAAGAAACTACGCAGGCCTGAGGCTGCGTTTTTGTGTTGATTCTGACAGTTACTACAGTTTGTTCAGGGATTGTGTCAGAACAAAAATTCAGTCCATTAAGAAGGATATCTGTCTCTTGAATTCATGTGTTCCGGAGAGTGGGTGGAGTCTCTGCCTTTGAGGGGTTGTACTATGATGGCATCAGAGCAGCCCAATTATGTTCTGGGGAGCTGTCCAGACGGGAACATCCATCGGGGAACGCTTCTATGGACCTCATCAGGAACTTCCATCTCTAAAGTTAATCTCTTTATTGATCATCAATATGATGCATGCATCCATAGTAATAATGTAGGCTCTCTTTTGCTGATTCCTTCACCTTAAATGCAGAGCGCTTCATTATGACATTCATTTATGTGCATTCTGTTTATGTGAAGGTTTGTGCATCTGAGCAGAGTGTGGGAAGTACTACCAGGTGCTCCACATAAGCAGGTCCAATGTGGCCATAAAATCGCTTGGCATGCTTTCCTCTGTAAAGGGTGTCCGTTCGGTATTTGATGACATGTATTTGCTCTTTTACAGTGGCAATTTTCATGTGCAAGAAGGTATTGCTGATTTTGAAGTTAGCAATGAATTTGCAATTTGCCCTTCTCTGGAGGCTTTGCCGTTATACGTAGCTGAATGTCGCAGTGTTTGTTGTTCTCAGCTTATGTTTGTTACGCATTTTTGTTTAATTTGTCCTGGAATTTGGAAAGGGCTCTTTTGTGTTTGAGCGAGATATTTATTTGGTGAAAAGAAAAAAAGAAAAGTCTACGCAGCCCCGAGGCCGCGTGCATTAAGGGAAGAACCCCTAACAAAAGTTAGAGGCCTCACCAAAATTATTTGGTGTAGCTAGCCAGTAAAAATGGAAAAATGGGCTTTCTGCTTGTAAAAATGTGGGAATCTCTGATATCCGCATCTATATCCTAAGTGTGCATACAACTCATTGTAGAGTTAGGGCATCTATGGGCAATGTGGTTTACGCTGTCCATTTCACCACACGAGAGGGTGGATTGTGAGCTTCTGTATTGGCAGTAGTGTTTGGGGGAGTGGGCTGTATGGTATGGGTTAACCTCTGCCAGCTGTTGTAATAGTAACCAGAGGTTTCAGCAGAGCGAGCTTGTGCTATTTGTGCATGTGTTTTAAGCTTATCTGTGAGGTTGGTGAGGTAGTGAGTTGGAGCAGTGTGGGAGTGATGTGGGTCACCTTTGCGTCTGTGTGGGAACTTCAATGAAACAGCCAGAAGTTTTGAAAGGGGTCCCTGGCGTCTGGAAAAGCAAAGTCTGTGGTTTCCATGAGTAATGCAGTGCGTGCACAGCTGCCAGCGCCCTAATTGCCGATGATGCCAGAAAAAGGAAAAGAAAAGAAAAACTACGTAGGCAGAGGAAGCTCTCCCTACATCAATTAAGGAAAAGGATACACATTGGCTCAAAAGAGCCGTGAGTCCCCTCCACCACGAAGACTGCAAAAAAAATATCCTAATGGGGATCTGGAGGGTTATTAGAAGCACCCGGCTCCATAACCTGGCTGCAAGGAGTATTATTGTTTTCAATAGCACGCCTAGTGGCAAAAAGCCTGTTGGCATACATGACAGAATGGGCATGAAGTTTGCAAGCGAGTTTATTGGCGCTTTGGTGGTCAAGTCCCAGTTGTTTAAACTGGTTAAGGGTGTGCTCAGTGTAGCAGGTCCCACCAACACCCAAAAGGATGGTGTGGAGAGTCACAACTTTTGCATTAATGAGTTTGCAGAGGTCTGCATGCTGCCGCTGTGCCGCCTCCAACTGCTGTCCAGGCTTCGTGTCTTCACAGTACTTGATTTTGATCAAGTGCACATGCCGCTGGTTTACATTCAGTTGGTGGGGTTGCCTCAAGCAGTTGGCTGTTGTGACCCTCAGTGTGGGGTTGTGTCTGCTGCGTACTGCATGATGGTGTGAGCAGGAGGTAGAAGGAGAAGAAGTGGGTTAGGCTTTATAGGGAGTGATCAATATAGCATCAGGACGGCTGGAGGTGAATCTAAACCTCTTATAAACATTTCTTGGAAAGAGGTCAGGGGGTATAATTTTTGTTTGATGCATGCGCAGGGATTTGAAGGTTGTGCTGCGCCAATCTATCACCACTCCCTGTGTCCATGTTAACCAAATCTGCTCCCCAAGGTCTTTTGCTAAGAGCTTTGATGATCATTCTTCCAGCAAGGTTGTGGCGTTTGGTTTTCATGCTGGAGATGATATGATTTTGGCAGCCTGAAAGCATGTGGAGTGCGCTGTCTAATTAATGACAGCCTGGGAGAGGGCATAGTGTGTCACTGGACCTTTTGAAGCGAACCGCATGTTTTTGATTATAGAGGGTGCCAGTGCGATATTGTAAGATGGTGCGCTTCATGGGTGTGGATATACAGGACATGTTCCTAAAGGCATTTCTGATTTTCTTATCTACATGTGGTAAAAAAAACTCTGATAATATGAGTAGTAGCCTGTTTTGGGGTTGGCATATCCAAGTCTGTGTTTTGTATGCAAATGAGATTCGAGAGCGTTTTAAAGATTGGGGAGGTAGGTAATTTTAGGATTGGGTGTAGGAGCTGTGGATGTGCCAGCATTATGCTATTCTCTTTTTTCCTCCTTGGCTAACCAGAATAAATGAGAAAAAGGATTTCTGCCGGGGCCTGCGCTAGGGATCCCAGTATCAGCCACATTACTATTGGTTTGGCTTGCTTGATGTTTTGCAATAGCATCTGCACATTCGTTACCAGCAATGCCAGCATAAGAATTTACTTTGTAGAAACAAATATTGCTTTGCAAGTTGCTAATGAGGGTTGATATGGTTTTTAGGACACCCCCTTGAATATGTTGTTTGTGCTTCTCTGGATAAATAACTTGTTTATGTATTCGATGAAGAGATGTGAAACTGTCTAAATCAATGTGTGAATAAGAGTGCCGATGATGCCAGAGTGGGCTTTATAAAAATGAAAAGATAACAATAATGCTTGTCACAGCCAGGTTATGCAGCCGGGTGCTTCCAGTAACCCTCCAGATCCCCATTCGCATTTTTACTTCACAGCTTTGTGATGGAGGGGACCCAAGGATCTTCTGAGCCAACGTGTCTCCTTTTCCTTAATTGATGTAGGGAGAGATCCTTCTGCCTATGTAGTTATTCTTTTCTTTGGAAAGGGTACGGGGAGTGCTCTAACACGTTTGAGATGGCCTGAATGAGTTCTGCATGAAGGTGGGTCCTCATGCGCATTGGATAAAGAGTCTTTGGAAATCAGAGAAAGGTAGGATTGCATTGTTAGAGGCTATGATGCATACAGACGTATAGATATGTAAACACTTAGATACATAGATATAAAGATGTATCCATGCCCACTCTGTGCAATATGCACACAAACTAACCTTAACTAGACGTGCCATTAAAATAAAAGAACTCGACTCCGGTGCCTTGGGGCCGCATTCTTCCAGAAACCCACCTGACCCACACTAGCTTCCCTCTTATCCTCTGGTGAGGGAGACTCACGGCTCTTTAAGCCAATGTGTCTCCTTTTCCTTAATTGATGTAGGGAGTGTTCTCACTGCCTACGTGGTTCTTCCTTTTTTTCTTATAGATATTTACATGTATAGATGCATATATAGATAAATAAGTGTTTACAGATTTTTAGACGTGTACAGAGTTCAGCATGCTGCTGCTTTGAAGCCTGATTCTGGCTTTAAAGACCTAGCCTACTGAGTAGACGTGTTTGTACAGCACTTCACTTTCGCCAAGTGAGCACGACATGTCCTTATTAGAGAGGACAGAATAGGAAAGAGAAACTATTTACTAAATGTGAGTCACCGGTACGGCAGGCAGCAAAACCACTCACCACTTCTTTAATATTTTCCAACCTAGCATCACCTGTTGTTATATTAGGCAGGGCAGTGTTTAGATTGAGAATGGGGGCTTTCCGGTTACAGGAAAGAAACATAATGTAGCCTTACAAAGCCTATTCTGGATGATCTGCTGAAGGAGACTCTCGGTTATTCAAGCAAATGCATGCCAAAATTGTTCCCTTTAATGGGTTGCACTCAGTGGCTGTGCCTTATCCAGAACAGCGCCTTGACGTCCCATACCACAGGAAGTGTTTAAAGGAGATAATTAGCTGAGAGTGTTGTTGCTGGCTGATTGGCTGGGGCCCCTGCGACTGGCTTGTCAATTGGCACAGTTCAAAATTTCAAAAAGAGTCGATGCGACTCTTCCAGGCTCAAGGCTGTATGCTTTGGTCGTGCAGTGCATACGGGTATCCGATGCTGGGCTTAATGCAATTCACTGGTTGTGCTGCATCGTTTACCTCCTCCCTGGGCTGGGGGCTTTTAACCAGACATGGCAATTGCCGGGCCAGATCATCTCTTACCCGCTGCTAGGTGAGTGGTCACTTACAATATGTGACAAGAGAGGGCATTTTTATGTTGAGATGCAATCAAGAAGCGATATCAGCTCAATCGATCACAGGTATGTGGTGGAGGAGACTTAAGTAAGCTTACGGCTCCTTTGAGCCAATGTGTCTCCTTCTCCTTATAGTCAATTGATGTGAGAGAACTTCCTGTGTGTAATTCTCCTTTCTTCTTTCACACATGTGTAGCTATCAGCTGTCCAACTAGCTCAACTACTTGTGCATGTAGCATACTCTCGTCAGAGCAGACTCTCACCTGTCAAGACTGCCTGACTCGGTCATGACCTTGATCAAGTGTCACGCTACTAATTTGGTCAATTGGAATTTCAGTGAGGTGTGAGATCAATCTTAGATTCTGAGTTTTCTCTTGTTCCACTTCCTTTAAATATTGGTGTAAAAGCCCAATGTTGTTAACATGCCATCCATATCATCAAGTCCGTCCTGACCCCTCTACCAAAGGCTTTGGTGGAGTCTTGCCAGTTTGGGAACCTTTCCTTTGTGCAGGTAGCCTGCAGGTTTGGTCTGGTAATCAAAGTTAGTGAAAAAATGCCCTTCTCGTCTCCTGGAACCCTTCATAAAACTCTACAGGTTGAACATACTGCTATTTTAGGAAAAATGCAAGCACCTTCCCGGACCAGGAACTCCTGAAGGTGTTCAACTGTGAACCAAATCCCCTGACACGCACACGTGCTCCTCAAAGTTTTACGAAACACTGTCTTTTATAAAGATCTCCGGGGATGCGCTCGTGATTTTACGTAGCAGAGCACGGCAACCAACCGTTTGGACTTGGCCATCAGTCTTTTAATTCATGATAAGTGTCCATTGATTTCTTGTGAGGAAGATTTAAGCTTATCATTTGGAGGTTGTCCATGTTGGAATTCTAACATGTGTTGATCCCCCCCTGCAGCATTTTGGAACAAAGACATCTGAAGACATGCTCAGGTCTCTCATGCACTCCTTAGGGCTCCGGGCAGGAAGGCTTCTGTATGAGTGCCAAACAGTGACCAGCCTGGTCACCTGGTGCCTTGGAAAGGTTATCTTTCATGTGCTGGCTTGGCTGGAAAGCGCCCTCTTCCCGGCACCCAGGCCCAAGTGCTTGCAGACCCCCCCAGGTGAAGCACTTTCTCTTGGTGGATGGAGCGTGCCTTGCAGGTGCTCAGGGGCGAATAGGGTGCTCTCAACGGACTAATTGACTTATGCCTCTGGTAGCGCGGGGCGCTTATTCCCACAGGCAGTCATACAAATGATAAATTTATATCCATTACGCCTGATGCATTCTGCCAACGGTTTTGTGATTCCTTGATTGATTGCCTTGGTGAAGCTGCAAGAAGGTATCTCTGAATGAATGACCTTGATGGTTACAATGGTTACAATGTGGGTGAGCTTCAGCCAGGTCATTTGGCTGATCCCTCTTATGAATGACCTTAGGATGTGCACCACAAATGCGATGAGCGTCCAAGCTGGGACCTGCCCATGCGCACCTGGATCCCTGATTTATCTTGCAGTCCTAAACGAATGACTGGCCATGAAGCTCACTTATACTGATGGGCAGAGGGTTGCTTTTCTGCCTGGCAATGCAGTCAACTACCCTGTCTTTTGCTTCGCACACCGAGGTGGGGGCTTGGAGTTTGGCCCTGATGGCAGCCTACTGCTGGAGAACACGCTTCCAGCATTCAGGTGCGCATTGGGGCTTGGGAAGGAGCTAATTTTATCCTTGCACACACGCAGTGCAGGAGAAAACACAGCAGGATCATGAAAGCTGCAGGACCGCGGGATGAATAGGATTCTGTTGCCATGGACGCACCCTGAATTTTTAAAGTCTCCAGTGCTCCATCCAAACCCTGGCTGCAAAAAATCTGTCTATTTCTCATGTGTGCATATGCACGTATGCACACACACACACACACATGCGCGCGCGTGCACACCACACACACACACATACACGCACGCACGCACGCTCGCTCGCTCATACCTACACATCACGTCACTTGACACATATTTCGATGTAGGAACGCAAAGATGCTCGGGGCTGATCTGCTTGAGCTGGATGTGCAGATGACTAAAGACGGGGTTGTAGTAGTGGTAAGGTGAAAGTTTGCTCTCTTCAGATTCGTGGCATGATGCGTTGATGGGGTCACAATGGAAGCTTGAACTTTCTGGATTCAGACAAATTCCAGAGGAAGTTTACCTGACTGTGGTCAAAGAAGCAGTGCCTGCACAGCAGATCTCATGGCAGCATGTGCTGATTCGAGCACCCATTTTTCCCACTGCATCTGAACCCTGTGCATTCCCATTGCTCCTTGGGATCCTTTTTTACACCTCTCCACAGCAGTTCCATGATTTGATTCTGGGCCGCATGTGTGGCAACAAGTCAGTAGTGGGTTCCCCTCCGAGCTAACATCTAGTACATTCAAACTGTTCCTTGGTAAACCCTCCCTCCTCCCAACCACAGCTCCATGATGGGATGCGCACGCATGGCATCAAGCTAGCGGTAAATCACCCTCTGAACCAAGATTTAGTGCATTTCAATTGTTCCTCAGGAAACCCTCCCCTCCGCTGCAATTCAATGATGTGAATCTGGGCCGCTGTATGGCACAAGCTAGAAGTAAATTCCCCTTAGAACCAGAAATCGGTGCATTCCAATGGGTGATTCCATTTGATTCCAATTGTTCATTGGGAAACCCTCCTCTCTCCTGTAGTTCCATGATGTGACTCTGGGCCGCATGTGTGGCCCTGCTTATGATGGGGTGCAAGTGGAGGACCTCGACTTTGCAGATCTCCCGCCGTTGAACCACATACCTCCAGCAGCTGAAGATGCAGGTAAGAAGCACTGACGGTTGCGATGGTGTGAATGAGCATATTTAGTCAGTGCATTTCATTGTGCTAAATACATGCTGAGGACCCTCCACACCATCATTTTTCCACCCTCGGGAAAGGTGTGCAGGGCAACTGATGTAGGAAAGCTCAGCCATTCGTCATCTTGTTTCCTGTTTATCTTTTTTCTTGTCGTTGATGCATGTGTTTATCATTGAAATCTATCAAGGAGGGAGACGAAGAGCGGCACAGGAAATAAGATGCTGTCTAGGTTGCCTTCTTGTGCGAGACAAGCCTATAGATGCCTATAGATGCCCAGGTGGTCTTTTTGTAGGAGACAAGCCTACAGTTGCCCAGGTGGTCTTTTTGTAGGAGACAAGCCTATAGATGCCTATAGATGCCCAGGTGGTCTTTTTGTACGAGACAAGCCTACAGGTGCCCAGGTGGTCTTTTTGTACGAGACAAGCCTACAGGTGCCCAGGTGGTCTTTTTGTAGGAGACAAGCCTATAGATGCTTATAGATGTCCAGGTGGTCTTTTTGTACGAGACAAGCCTACAGGTGCCCAGGTGGTCTTTTTGTAGGAGACAAGCCTATAGATGCCTATAGATGCCCGGGTGGTCTTTTTGTACGAGACAAGCCTACAGGTGCCCAGGTGGTTTTTTTGTAGGAGACAAGCCTATAGATGCCCAAAGATGCCCAGGTGGTCTTTTTGTACGAGACAAGCCTACAGGTGCCCAGGTGGTCTTTTTGTAGAAGACAAGCCTATAGATGCCTATAGATGCCCAGGTGGTCTTTTTGTACGAGACAAGCCTATAGGTGCCCGGGTGGTCTTTTTGTAGGAGACAAGCCTAAAGATGCCTGCAAGTGCCTAGTGGCCATTTTGTACGACATGTGCCCTGCGGTCGAGGTGGCAATGAGGGGTCTACTTCTTTGTCAGCCATTGAACTTGGGCTGCAGCATGTAACCTGTGTTGCACTCTCCTGCTTTGCTTACCCAGCCCATGTCGGCAGTCAAAAGAGCAGTGGAGGCCGCCCTTCGCCGCGGCACTCCATCCCCTCCTTGGAAGCAGTGTTCAAGTAAGACGGATATCCGTAAGCATGTTCATGTGTAAGAAGATATTGTTAAAGTGGACCTGTGCTCTCCTGAAGCTCACCCCAGAGCCATCCAGAACCCCTGGAGTAGGGCAGGATTGGGATAGTAGTAAGATTGGGACATTTTGGATCACACTTCAATGGTCAACGTCAATGGTTTGACGTTTTCAGCAGGTGAGCAGCGAGAAAGATATCAATCATGTCCTCTAAACGTTGTCCCTCCAGATGTTCCTAAATGTGGGAAGTTTTTTGGCATCTTGTATGTAGGGGCCGATATGCTGCACTTGCTGCACTGCAGGAAGAAGCCAAGTGCTTGCATTTGCGTTCCCTTCAAAGCGCAACACTCTACATGTCATAAATAATTGAGAAGCTGGCGATGAGGCTCCCCTTGCATAATGTTAGAGGGATGCGAAACATGAACCACCTGGATTGAAACTTTGACTCACCTGCTTTCGCCATAATGCACCTCTACCTTTGCAAAGGTCCACTTGCTCCCTGAATGTTCTGTCAGGTGACCTTACAAAGATCCGCCTGTACCTGAAACCTTGTTTTCTCATGCGACCTCACACAGATCCACTTGCTGCCACTGCATGCTCTGTCATGCAGGCCTCCAACGCTCGTATTAAATCATTTTGACTGGTTGCCTTTGTTTCTGTGACCTGGCTGTCTTTGTTTCTGTCAACTTATTGCCTTTTGTTTCTGTGACCCGTAACCTGTAACCCATGCATGCCTCCACCATGGCGCCATGACATTTCAATTTTGATTTTGGATTGTGTCATCGCCTAAGCATCATACCAAGAAGTGCGCGATGCTATAATTTCTCATTGCCATGTTCAAAAAGTGTTTCATGTCGCACGCCCCTACCTTTGCAAGCAGGGAGTTTTGGGACATGCCCATCCAGATTGATGTCAAAATCCGCACACCTGGTCTCGTGCGCGCCCTACATGACCTGATACAAAAGTACAAGTGCCCGCACATCCTGTGGGGCAGCTTCAATCATGAGGTACAAGACAGCTAGAGCTTGCCTAGGATAAAGCTTCCTTGCCATGTCCTTTATTCATGAGGAACAAGGCAGGTTGAGTGTGCCTGAAGTAGAGCTATATCCATGCCTTGTCTCGTGCGTACCTTACATGACTCCAAACAGTGGTTCCACCAGCCAATTAAAGGGCACTCCGAGGCTAAGTAACATTTTGTTTAGTCCAGCCGATTGCACACCTTGCATGATGCGAAAACGCCGTTCGGCTCATTGCATTGGCAGCTCTTTATCTGGTTCCTTTCTTTTGAGTCCTTGAGGCGCGCAGCCAGTTTGGGACTGCATACTCTTGTCGTCATGGGGAGCTGCATACTCTTGTCTTCATGGGGGACTGCATACTCTTGTCTTCATGGGGGACTGCATACTCTTGTCTTCATGGGGGACTGCATACTCTTGTCTTCATGGGGGACTGCATACTCTTGTCTTCATGGGGACTGCATACTCTTGTCTTCATGGGGGACTGCATACTCTTGTCTTCATGGGGGACTGCATACTCTTGTCTTCATGGGGGACTGCATACTCTTGTCTTCATGGGGGGCTGATTGGTTGTTTGGGGTCATGCAGAGGCATGCAATGGGCTGCACTATGCATCGCTCCAAACACTGTTTTGACTGATACGTTGTGTGAGCGGGATTTACCACGTGCTGGTGGTGCCCATGCCATTTTTTTGAGTTTGTAGCCATTCTGTGTCTTTTCTCCAAGCGTGCAGCCACTCCTGTGTGCCAGCTGTGTAGCCACTTTCCATAGCGTGCAGCCATTTCCCCGAGCATGCATGCCCTAAGCAGCCATTCTGTGCCTCTTACCTCAGCGTGCAGCCATTCTGTGTTGTTTCCCTGAGCTTGCAGCCATTCTATGCCAATTTCCTACAGCATGTTGCCACATCCTTAAGCATGAGTTCCCTCAGCAGCTATTCTGTGCCACTTCTCCAAGCGTGCGTTCCCTAAGCACTTATTCTGTGCTATATACCTAAGTGTGCAGTCATCCTGTTTGGGTTGAAATCGGATGCTGCAGCAGCTGGGATTGGCAGTAGGATGGGCAATCCAGACATAGTTGTGTTATTCCTAGCCAGCTTATTCCTTCACAGTTAGTAAGTGCCCTTTCTGTATAGGTTTATGGCAACTCGTGTGTTTTCCTTTCAAACCAGTCATCCCTGCTCCATGTTTCCTATCTCACTACCCCTTTTGTATCCCTGGCGCCAGCCAACTGTCAGATCCTGCTGCACTAGACAGTCAGCCTGCACCAATGCTGTACAAAGCATCCTGCCTGTGCATTACTGATGCTCCTTGGAACTCTTGCTGCGAATGCTGCACAGCTCTATGCATTAACGTTTCCATCCACCAGACCCTGCTGTTCATTCTTTGCTCTCACTGATTTTGTTTACCGCCCCTTGTTGCCCTTTCTGTGTAGCTCCAGCGCCAGCTGTACGTTACCAACCCCCAGATACCCCTGTTCACCTCTGCTTGGCGTGCTGTTTTCTTGAGGGCAGCTCACATAGCGGGTGCTCTGGACAAGGTGTGGCAACAGCACATGCGCGCGCGCTCGCACGCACACACACACACACACACACACACATACACACACACATGCAAGTATTGACAGACGCATGCAAAAGTATTTGCGCGTTCACGATGAGGCATGGCTAGTGCACGTTGAATTTGAAAAGGGTGAGCACCAGGCACTGTTTAGGATCATACTAGCTTGTTTGCTCAATCATGCTGAAGCAGCCACTTGTGCAGGAAACTTGTGGTCAAAAGGACTCAGTAGCAGAGGCTGGAGGGAGTCTGAAAGAAGACTTCTGGAGAATCGCAGTCTCAGAAGTGGACAAGACTTCATGGTGCTGCCAGGAATTCCATTGTGTTGTGTGCTGGCGTGGAAGACCAAGGCTCATGGCAAAAGAGGAACTGCCTGGGGCTTACTTTGTATCTGACTGTGTTTCAATTGGGCCCAAACACGTGTGCCTGTATGATTTTGTGTGTTTTTTACTAAAATTAAAGTTTTAAAAGTTCAAAAGGCTCCTGAAAAGCAATGGCGCACAACAGGATAGTTCCAGATGGGGGCGACGGGCGCTTGAAATGGGAGTATTTTTCAAATGTTCCCAGAGCAAGTGGCCATGTATTGCACCATTCAATCTTAGCACCAAAATGTGGCCATGCTCTGCCCTATCCAACACACCCAAGCTTGAAAGGTGGAATTCGTGGGCAACATGCCTAATCGGCTGTAGCTTGAACTTTTGCAGAGCTACAACTTCCCCGCGAGAAACAGGTGTTTTTGACATGCTCAGCAAACAGGGTTCCCCCAACCCTGAATTAAATTAGGAGGATTCAAATTGTTCCCAAATTACTGGAGAAATTATACTCAGGGTTGGGGGGAACCTGCCTAATCAGCCTCAGCATGAACCCAACTTTTTGACCACCTCATCTCCATTCCTGAGCACCCACTGCACCCAATTAATGATTTTGTGATTTGGAGTTCTTTTACCAAAAAAACATCATCACAAAAAAAATGGAGTGACAAGACCCAGTGGTTGGTGAGATACATAATTTCAACCGTTTCCCTTAATCCAGCACAAGGGGTGCCAAAAGGGTCAAGTTTTGACTTCATTGTTTACTTTCTTTAATATGCAGGATGTTAGTAATGTTTATGGTGGTCATAAACAAAAAATTGGGAGTGAAAAATGGTCCTGAGGTGGAGCTGTGGGCCCTTTTTGGGTGATCTGAGTTCAGGAGAGTGATCTGGGGTCAACCAATTCATTTTTGGTTTTTTTATATTATAATAGTTGACATGGTCATTCTTGGAAAATGTTGGTAGGGAAGAACATTCTCAGCAACTGGGCCCGTCCTCTGGGATAGTTCAACCATGCATCCAGGGATGATTCACTCGCACAAAACAGCAGCCTGCTATGGAACCATATTACCCTTAGCTATGCACCAATTTGGAACCTTTGGACTTTGGCATCTTCAAAACCGAACCTCCAGCCATCCATGCCAAATCAAAGGTAGTCACAGGAGCACAGTGTTCCCCTTTAAATACACAGAATATTGGTTTTTTTATTGATCGCATTGCCCCTCACGCTTATTCCTCAAAATTGCATTGCTGATGCTCTGAGGTTCATTTCCTTTGGCTTTCATTTGTAGGTGCACATCTACGAGAGTGCAAGCATCGTCCCATGGCGCATGCCCGTGTCTGCCTTCTGGGGCAAGGCTGTTGTGGAGGAGCGGGACAAGCCACTGTACATGCACCCCTTTCTGGACAGGTGTGGGTTTGTTTTTGGTAGCCGAGTGTCATGCTCAGCACACACTTTTGTGGAGGTGCTCAGACGTATTGGAATGTCATCAAAGTACTCATCAAAGGAAATAGCTGGCATTTTGGGGCCTGGTTATGCACGCCAAAAGTACCCAAAATCTCTAGCTAGCTGCTTTACTGGAGTGCCGCCTTAACCTGGGGTAGCCTTTGGTCACTGTGGGGATTAAAACTGGCAAACTGGTCTGTACTTGTGAGTACAGAGATCCAATATTTGTTTGTAGGATATTTTATCAGGTGTGCGCTAGCATACCTCCCCAGCTCGCAAGCCAGCATCAGAGCTGGGCCACAAAAGGAATGCTGCATCAGAGCGGGGTCTCAAAGAAATGCTGCGCCACAGCAGGGGCTCAAAGGCATGCCGCAAATGCTGCATCAGAGCAGGGCCTAAGAGAAGTGCTGCGTCAGAGCAGGGCCACGAAAAATGCTGCAAATGCTGCAAGGTCTACAAAGAACGCTTTGTTGGAGCATGTTCCAGCTGATGCTGTGCCACAGCTATAAGATGTGTTGGTTTCACTGCAGTGAGTTGTGCCTGCCTACGCTGCATGGAGGCTTGTTCAGCTGGGGCTAATGGAAACCCTAGATGCCGCAAGCTGTTGCATCCTGCGATGCGCTCATGATGAATCCCAGCAGCACTGTGTCTCGGCTTGTCTCTGTGCGTTGCCGTGCAGCAAGTGGGTGGCAGACATGGCTGTGCGTGGCGTGCTGGTGGTCCTCTTTGGCCGGGACCTCAACTCCAAAGATATCTTTGCGCATTGCACGAAAGTCAGGTGTGTGGAGTGCCATGCCTGGAATACAGTGTTATGCCGTGTGTGTGTGTGTGTGTGTGTGTGTGTGTGTAGATACAGCTGAATGCGCGGAACATCATCGTCCCTGCCTGCAAGAGGACCCTTGTCCTCATTGCTCTCTTCATTTTCCACCACTCCCTCCCACAAAGGAATGACATCTCTGTCTGCTGGTGTTGCCTTTACACGGGAGGGAGGTGTGCCTGATGTGACGCAAAGTCAGTGTGCCTTCTTGGCCCTCTTCCCAGTGTGCATCATAGGCCTGTCCTCACTTCTCTACCCCTGTCCTTCCCCATGTGCTACCACACTACAAAGTCTGCCTATCTGCACCGCACTTGCACATCAGGTGTCAAGCCATTTGCACTGATCGGCCCTCTGACTTGCTCAGCTTCATCCGGTCATCCCCGGAGAACGCGGGCTACGTTGCGCAGCGCAGCAGCAAAACAGGCGTTGCAGGTGCTCGCACAAACAGGGCTCTAGAGGGGGGTGACGCAGAAAAGGACGGGAGGGAGGGGGAGAATGACGGGAAGATTGCGTTGGCCCCGTGTTGTATGGCAGGTCAGCAGCAGCAGGAGAATGCAGGCGCAGAGGCAAGCAAAGCAACAGGGGCAGCAGCAATACAAGAAACAGCGCCAGCTGCTGCGTGCAATGCCCATCTGCCCAAATGGGGCTCAGCCGTTGATGTCCCTGGGGCTGCTGCTGCGGTTGATATTCCTGGGGCTGCCGCTACTGTTGATGTCTGTAGAGCGGCTGCTGCTGTCGATGTCCCTGGGGCGGCTGCTGCTGCTGCTGTTGGTGTCTCCGGGGCTGCTACCATCAAGGTACCTGGGGTTGCTGCCCCCGCTGAGGGGCAGGCGGCAAGCGAGGGAGCACCATGGTCGGCAGCAGGGTGCCAAACTGAGGGTCTGGGGCCGCCAGCAGGCACGGAGCGTGGAATTGGAAGGGGGGTGGACGGCTTGCCGAGTGGGTCAGAGGGGACAACAGGGCAGGCGCAGGCGCAGGAAAGCCTGGGGCTGAGCGGGGATCATAAGGATGTGCGCAATGCATCAGGTGGCTTGAGAGTAGGCATGGCAGCAGCAGGGGCTGCAGCAACAGAGGCTTGCACTGCGGCGGGGCAGCAGCTGCAGGAGGGGATTGGGGGGGCTCGGGGCAAGGGTCCCGTGAAAAGCCGCAGCAAGGGGAGCAAAAAGCACAAGTACAAGCAGCAAAAATAGGTGCTGGCACCCATGCATACGATGTATGACATAGGTTGTCAGAGTGAGTGGTTACATGATTACTTTGTGGTACAAAGCGTGCGCTTTTCCATTTGACTGCTGCTTGTAATTAAGTACTCTCATAATTCTGTCTTATACGTGGGAACATGCTGAAGAAGGCATTTTGGTCTATTCCGATCTCACTGAACTCCGTCAGAGAAGCCTTTTGAATGGTGTCCCCGCTGCATATCCACAATCTCAGTTAAGCAAATTGCCTGGGCTGTTTTCAGAGGTGGAGAGTTCTCCTATACCGCTGGAAGTGCTATATCTCGTGTTTTTTTTCTCAAATCCAACTTTGCCAACCATAGTTCATCCATTAATAAAAGAGCTGAATCCATAAAAAAAAACATTGTTGACAGTATGAGAACTCCAGATCACCCTTCTCGCCTCGGATCACCCAAAAAAGGGGCCACAACTCTACCCTAGGACCATCTTCACTCCCAAGAATACAATTTTGCGACCTCAAAAACAGTTTAATGTAAGTCTACCATAAGATTTCCAGCATGCAAGGGAAGACTTAATAGTCAGCGCTGGCACTAACAGTGAGACCCACCTGCTGTTATGACCATGATTGATTTTTTTAAAACAGCACTGTGTTTCCAAATAGTTTGTTTAAACACTAGTAGGATTGTGTTTTAAACAGCACTGTGTTTTTGAATAATTGTGTTACCACTAGTAGGCTTGCTCACACATCTAACTTGATAGACTTAAAGTTACTGAAGATCCTGAAAGCCATGACTGCTCATCTGCATACGCTTGAGACACTGTGCACAGGCACAAAAACTGGATGTGCTGTTGAGGGAAGGGAAGGGTTACATGTATTGTTAAGCAGGTTTGAGACACTTTGGATAGGATAGGATAGGGTTACATAGCTGTACCTGCCTACAGCTTGAGACACTTTGCATTGTGACTTATAAACACCTTTGAACGTTATGCCACCTGGGCTGCTGAGGCAGCTAAAACTGTTTTTCCACCTTTTTTGCAGCATTCTACCCTTGCAGACACACGCAGATATGAATTTGTCATGTTTAGAGTTAGGGTTACAAGGGGGGTTGGCCTACAGCCCGAGACTCTGGCTGATCGGAATTTGTCTGTGCTTGGATAGGAAATGATAGGGTTACATCATGATAGCTGTACCTGCCTACCGTAGGCGGTGTGACAGGGCAGCTTAGCTGAAGTAAAAGGTGCCTGTAACCAAGCTAAACCAATATTGTGTACAAATGTCAAGTGGAGGAGGAGAGAGTCCTAATGTTAAGTTCAGAAGTGTCAATTCCTAAAAAGAACCATTAATACTCAGGCTGTCACTCTCCATGAAACAAGCATGCAAAGTGTATCCACTTGCACTCCATCAGGATTGCAGAAAATTTCAGATTCCAAAACAAATACACCTCTGTGTTCCCACATGATGTTCAGAGAAGTAGAGAAGAGCATTAGTCTGGATATGGTGTACAGGACATGTCAGATATGTTCATGATGCTGTTTGCTTCAATTCTCGGCGCCACTGGTCATGTGTGCATGCTTCAAAATAGCAGCCGCCCGTGCAGCCTGTTATGTGCACGTGTAAGCTTGAGATATCAGGTGCATAACATAGCTTTCTGTACTTGGTTAGAGTCCTGATGCTATACTGATTACTCCCTATAAAGCCAAACTGACCTCTTCTTCTCCTTCTACATCCTGCTCACACCATCGTACGTTATGCGGCAGACACAACCCCACACTGAGGACCACAACAGCAAACCGCGTGAGGCAACCCCACCAACTGAATGTAAACCAGCAGCATGTGCACTTGATTGAAATCAAGTACTGTGAAGGAACGAGGCCTGGACAACAGTTGGAGGCGGCACAGCAGCAGCATGCAGACCTCTGCAAACTCATTAATGCAAAAGTTGTGACTCTCCACACTGTTCTTTTGGGTGTTGTTGGGACCTGCTACACTGAGCACACCCTTCACCAGTGTTAGAATTTGGAACTTGACCAGCAACGCGTTGATTAACTTGCTCCCAAACTTTATGCCCATTGTGTTATGTATGCCAACAAGCTTGTCACCACAAGGTGTGTTATTGAAAACAAGATTACTTCTCGCAGCCAGATTACGGAGCCGGGTGCTTCCAGTAACCCTCCTGATCCCCATTAGAATCTTCTTTTTGCAGTGTTCGTGGCGGAGGGGATTCAAGGCTCTTCTGAGCCAATGTGTCCCCTTAATTGTTGTAGGGAGAGTTTCCTCTGCCCAAGTAATTTTTCCTTTCTTGCTATATATATTGTTGCTTTTATTCCCTTGGAGAACGAAGGGACTCAAAGCAATATACCTATTCCCTTGAAGAACAAAGGGACTCAAAGCAATTTACTTATTCCCTTGGAGAACGAAGTGACTCAAAGCAACATACTAGCCTTCTGAGCCTGTTTCGTTTAGCTAAAAAGGCTTGTGGTCAGCAGCTGCATCTAGTGTGCAGACTTTAGTTGTGCTCAGCAGGTAGCTGAGCATGGATTTCCTTGGTTGGCAGGCTGACGGTGCTGACTCTGCTTGTTGTTGAAGGTCTGGAACTCCAGTCTTTCAGCTATCATCTTGCTCTCTGGTTGCTGGACCTGTCTTCTTCCTCTGCCTGCCGTACTTCTCTCGGTCTGAACTCTGTGGTGCGGGGGCCATACAGTCTGTGCACCAATGTGGTCCCTTTTCCTTGATGTAAGGTTTCCTCTGCCTACGTAGTTTTTCATTCCTCTCTAGCTGGGCACCAAGCCTCGTACCTTCAAGAAGAAAAAAAAGAAACAAGCAGACAAGGGAAACTCCCCCTTCCTCATTCAAGGAAAAGAGGACATATTTGGTCATAATTTTGGACTTCTATTGAGTGAATATGATGATTATGGGCACTTGATTTATGCCTGACTGGAGTTGTGCTGCTTATTTTACCTCTTTGTCATACTGCGGAGTACCCAATGAGAGGGGGACTTTGAAGTTTTGAGTGTAATCTACCTCGTGCTATTCCATCAAACATCAGACTGCAGCAAAAACGATTTGCTATCCTTTCTTTCTTTCACGTTTTGTAGTGAGCACACACTGGCAGATAAGCCTCATGCTTCTGTGTGGCTTGCAAAGACATATGTTGTTCCAGCTGGTATGTACGCGAGTTAGGTGTGTGGTAGAGGTTTCATGCAGGCAGGCCAAAAGAAAAAGAAAGAAGATCTTTTCTAGTGCTCTGCAAACTTAAGATTTGGATTTCTTGAAAGGTTCCTTGGGTGTGAAACTTACTACCACCATCTGGGCTGTTTCGAGAGAATGTGGACATTAACCATTGCAGTTTCATTGGTAACCCATGGCAACCCGCCTGACCCTCATTAGTTATTCCCCATCGGTTCATAGCTTGGTTTAGGCTGGGCCTGTGAACCTCCTTGGTGAGGCCCTAGCTAGCTTGCTAGTTTGGGGACCTTTCCTTAATGCACGCAGCTGGACCTGGCTTGCGTAGTCTTTTCTTTTCTTTTCATTGTTTCAGAGCTGCAGTCAAGCTGTATAACAGCATGCTTGGTACAAATAGCAGTACTTTATGCCGTGTGATGCAAGCCAATTTGGAGCTACAATTGTAAGGATGAAAAATGCTAGAGGCGCAGTTATTTCAAGCCTTCAAGGATTTACATCATTCTGAAATTTCTGAGCAGGCTGTGAGACCAGGAGGTGCTATTTCCATGAATGATTATAGTGCAGACCCGAGGTGTAGATTGCAAGGAGTTTGAGAAGAAGCTGAGTCAGTGGATCTCAGAGAAAAACACGATAAACTTACTACCTACCAAGCTTGGTTTGCTACTAAAGAAAAGAAAAGAAAAGACTATGCAAGCCAGGTCCAGCTGCGTGCATTAAGGAAAGGTCCCCTAACAAGCAAGCTAGCTAGGGTCTCACCGAGATGGTTTGCTACTCTTTTTCCTTGCAACGCTTGCCAAACTTATGTACCCCTGCCTTGCTATCTTTATCTGGATTTGCCTAATTAAGTTATTTGTTATATGAACAGGTTATGGCTTCATGCTCATACTTAAAGGTTGAATCGACAGTTTGACAGGATGGGACCTCAGTGTGTGACAGGTGCTCTTGCAATTATACTCAAGACGAAGAGCATATCATTTTATCTGTTCTGGTGAAAGAAGTTTGTTCTTTCCGCCGCGAGTGTCACATGATTTTTGAACCTCACTTCCAGGATTCCTACAACCTTTTTTGCTGCATCAAGTGGATCCTCAAGTTGTTTTATAGTTCCATCATCAGCGAAACACACAGTCTTTCTCTGTGTCTAAGCTAATGGGTTTATATCTGGCTGGCTGTGACCAGCCACAAGCTGATCAACCAAACGACCCCAGTGTTTTCACTCAGCCGCCCTTGTAACCGGAATAGTGCATTGGATCATCATATCATATAATTATTATATTGCAATTCCTTCAACAACTGAAGTTAAGAGACCTGCGGAGGGAGCATTCTCACTGCCTGCGTGGTTTTTCTTTTAGCTGATTTGAACTGATCAGCCAGACAACCTGGCTAAGGGTCACTCCCTGCAGTAGCCTTTGGTAACATCCCTTCGTGATTACAAGGTCAGGTAAAAGAAAAAGAAAACTACGTAGGCAGTGAGAACACTCCCTACATCAATTAAGGAAAAGGATACACATTTGCTCAGAAGAGCCTTGAATCCCCTCCGCCACGAAGCTACAAAAATAATATTCTAATGGGGATCTGGAGGGTTATTGGAAGCATCCGGCTTCATAACCTGGCTGTGTGAAGTATTCTTGTTTTCACGCCTATTGGTAACAAGCTTGTTGGCATACATGACAGAGTGGGCATGAAGTTTGCGAGCAAGTTTATTGGCACGTTGGTGGTCAAGACCCAGTTTTCAATACTGGTTAAGGGTATGCTCAATATAGCAGTCTTCTGTGCCATGGCCACCTCTTCCTCTTGGACTGTGTGGTCAAGACCCAGTTTTCAATACTGGGTAAGGGTATGCTCAATATAGCAGTCTTCTGTGCCGTGGCCACCTCTTCCTCTTGGTCTGTGTGGTGGGGCCCTGCCTTTCAGGACAGGTGACCTTTCCTTAATGCACGCGGCCAGACTTGGCAAGCGTAGTCTTTGTTGGAAAGCAGGCCTGGCTGGTACAGCTCTGTACTTGTGTGCAGGACCTTAACTCTGTGTTGTGAGTCTATTATATTTATCCTAATTTGAACAGATTGGTTCTCTGGTATTTATCTCAGTTCAGTCTGGACAATACTTCTGATCTCTGGTCTCCAGTTCCCTTGTCTGTAAATATATAGTCCAACAGGTTATGGGCCTGTAACACGCTCTCACTGCTCAACCAGAGTGTTCTTCAACACTATTATTGGAAGACCAGTGGGAGGTGATGGACTCGAGACCAGTGTTGACCATTGTGAAACTGGGGGACCAGAATCCATGGCCAAAGTGGAACATGCAGTTCCGGGCTGTCTTGGACAGCAAAGGCCTGGGGGACGTGCTGGCGGAACAGCCAGCAGGGGGGGATGAATCAGCCGCATCAAGTCAAACTGGAGAGGTCGCCCAGGGTCGGGCCGCCGCGCAGGACAGGCAAGCCAAGGGGCTGATGGTGCTGGCTGTTGATGATATGTATCAGCCGCTGGTTGATGAATGCTACAGGGTTACGTTCAAAGGGTGAAAACGCTGGCGACAGCAATGCGCTCCGCTGGCAAGGAGCAGGATGAGGAGGATGTCATGTTCGCCGTTCTTAACGGCTTGGATGCAAGGTTCTCGGTGCTGAGAAGCATCTTCTTCGAGTCAGCTGAGGCTTCGCTCGACTCGTGCATGCCTGCGCTCCTACGTCAGGAGCATGAGGCAATGGGGGGGGGGGACGGGAGGTGGTGGGGTACGGGATACAACAATCTCCGCGGGTTCTCTCATGGTAGGGATGGCCCCACTACAGTCCCGCACTCTCGGTAGGGAACAATCCACCACAGTTCCGCACTCTCGGTTGGGAAGGTCCCACCACAGTTCCACTTTCTCGGTGAGCAGGAACAGCAGAAATAGGCCGCCGCCCCGCGGGGGTGGTCCTTCGCGGGGGCAAGCAGCAGGCCGGCACTCCATTGGGGTGGGCCAGACGAGTGCACGCAGGCCCGTGGCAGGCAACAACGGCGTTCTCAAAGCGCATGTTCAATGCCACAACTGCCTCTCCTTTGGGCACTACAAGGAGCACTGCCCTCAGGCAGCGCGCGCTCTCACTGCCACGGCCCCACCCACAATCGACTCAGCCACAAGCTTTTTCGCCTTCACTACCATGGCCTGCTCGGCCCTCCTCGACCCCTCTGGCAATCCCATTCCCATGGCCTGCGAGGCCACCGCCCAGGGGGCGGTTGATGCACCACCACCACCAGAATTGGTAGAAAGCAACACCATCAACTGGGTTATGGACTCTGGTGCCTCGCACCATATGACTCCTATCCGCGATGCGTTCGTGGACTTCACCCCCTGCACCGATCGGGTCCAGACCTATGGGGGCCAGCACATGCCAGTGAAAGGGGTTGGCCGAGTGGTACTCCGCCAGCGATCCCTTACCAACGGAATTCTCTCACAATGCGTGCTCAGCCACGTCCTGTACTGCCCCACGGCAGACCACAGCCTTTTGTCCGTCTCGCGTGCTCTGCAAGCGGGCGCTCAAATCATGGGCGACAAGGAGACGCTCATCCTCCGCTTGCCCTGCCCCGACAGCTCTCCTGAGTATTTGGAGGGATACCTCACATCTCCTTCTTTCCTATTCCTGTGCCCCACCGCTGTGTGCAAGCCCGCGCTTGGAACCAGCCTGGTCGCTGTTTCCAAGGCCACTCCGGAGCTGTGGCACCGCCGCACTGGGCACTTGGGCATGGACGCTGTAATGCGGCTGCCCAACATGGTCAAGGGCATGGAGCTGGAGGGTCCAGCACCGCACGCCCCGTGTGCAACCTGCTTGGAGTGCAAGCAGCACAAGCAGCCGCACCGCCCCTCCACACGCGAATCCACTTTTCCCCTTCAGCTGGTGCACAGCGACGTGTGCGGCCCCATGGAGGGCTCGCTGTCCACCAGCAAAAGCTATTTCGTCACGCTCTTAGACGACTACTCCAGGTACAGCAGCATCGTGCCCATTGCCACAAAGGGGGAGGCATATGAAGCCATCACCAATGAGCTCCTGCGATGGGGCAACGCCTGCGAGCGTACTGTCAAGGCGCTGCGCACGGACAGGGGGGGGGAATATGTGTCGCACCGGCTCAAGGATTGGCTTGCGGGCCACGGCATTGAGCATCAGCTCACTGCCCCCTACAGCCCACAGAGCAATGGCAAGGCCGAGCGCCTAAACCAAACCCTCCTGGAACGCGGGCGTGCGCTCATGCACGACGCCCAGCTACCCATCCACCTTTGGCGCTATGCTCTGCACACCGCCAACATGCTCCGGTGTATCTGCCCCGTCAGAGGCAAGCCCTTCACCCCCTTTGAGCTGTTCCATGGGCGGAAGCCCTCCTTGCACCTCTTGCGCGCATATGGTTGCGCTGCTTACGTCATGCTCGAGCCGCACCAACGGGCTAGCAAACTGAGCACGGTGGCCGTGCGCGGCCAGCTCATCGGCTACGACCCCTCTGGTGCCTATGCTATCCTTCTCCCCGACAACACGGTGCGCCTCTCTCGCGATGTGCGGTTTGATGAGAACAACTTCCCGAAACGTGCGGAGCTGCGCATGCATGAGCTGCCCCCGCACGTACAGCCTCAGCCTGCCATGCATGGGGCCTCGCCCAGCGCTGTAACACCGAGGCTGCACATTGCTGAGGATGAGCCCCCTTTGCCACCCCATCTGTATGCCCCGCAACGTGCACCCCCGGGGGGGGGAGCAGCACTGGGCGCAGCCCCAGCACCTCTTGCACCACCTGCTGAGCCCATGGATATGGAACCACAGCAGGAGCCACAGCAGTTGCGCCGTTCCAACCGTGAGCGCGAGCGCCCTGCTCACCTTCAGGGCACCTATGCACCGGTGGGTCGTGGGCAATGGCAAGCAAACATGGTTCGGATGGGAATTACAAGGGGCGATGGATGGGGATTCAATGGGCCCCCAGAGGAGGGTCGGAGAAGGTTGCTACATTGGCGCAACTTGACGCGTGAGACCGCCCAAAGGATGGGCTGGCCACGCCCAAAGTTCTCTGACACCAGCAGCAAAACCCAGGACAGTGGCCATGCACAGGCCTATGCAGCAGCAGAAGACACTACAGCTCAAAGCACTCCACCCGTGCCTGACAGCTTTGCAGCAGCCATGCGCAGCGAGGATGCTGACCTCTGGCTAGCAGCAGCTGAGGAAGAGATACATGCTCTTGAGCATAACAACACCTGGACCCTTGCACCCACTCCTCCTGGTGTGCGCCCTCTTCCAACTAAGTGGGTCTTCTCTCTCAAGGCTGGGGAGCAGGGGGAGCGCTACAAGGCCAGGCTTGTGGCTAAGGGCTGTGCTCAGAAGCCTGGTGATCACCAGGTTTTGGGCACGGCCCACTGGAGTGTAGAGTTCCCCTAAATCATGATTATGGGGAACTCTACACTCCAGTGGGCCGTGCCCAAACCATCCGTGCATTTCTCTCTCGCATCGCGGTTGAAGACCTGGAGCTACATCAGCTGGACTTCACCACCGCTTTCCTCAACGGTGAGCTGAATCAGGGGGAGGAAATTTGGGTGAAGCAGCCTGAAGGGTTTGAGCAGGGAGGCCCCGAGCTCGCCTGCAAACTGACGAAAGCCCTGTACGGGCTGAAGCAAGCCCCTCGTGCGTGGCACGACACACTAGCAGCAGTTTTGGAGGAGCAGGGGTTCAGCGCTTGTGAAGCAGACCCCGGCTTATTCACTCGTCTCAGCGACGGGCACAAGCTGCTCATTTTGGTCTATGTGGATGACCTGCTTCTTGCATCCACCAGCCTTCAGCAAGTACAGCAAATCAAGCAGCAGCTGCTACAAAGGTTCAAGGGCAAGGACCTGGGGGAGGCTCAGAATTTCCTTGGCATGGAAATTAAGCGGGACAGGGGGGCCCGCACACTTACTCTCACCCAACGTGCCTACACCAACAACCTCATCAGCAAGTTTGGCATGCAAGATGCTAAGCCCCTCAGCACGCCCATCAGCCCAGCTGACAGCCTGCAGCAGCATGGGAGGCCTACAGACGCTGCGTGCTACCGCGAGCTTGTGGGCTCGCTGCTGTACCTATCTACGCAAACACGCCCGGACATCAGCTTCGCTACCGGTGCGTTGGCGCGTTACATGCATGCCCCTACAGCAGAGCTCATGAACAGTGCAAAGAATGTGCTGCGCTACCTGGTTGGTACCAGCAAAATGGGCCTGCAGTTCAAGCCCAGCAGCAGTAGCACGGACGTAGTGGGATTTAGGGATGCTGATTATGCTGGGGATGTGGACACGCGCAAGTCCACTACAGGGTATGTTTTTGTGTGGGGTGGTGCAGCAATAAGCTGGTGCTCCAAGAGACAGCCCACTGTCTCCACCAGCACCATGGAAGCAGAGTATGTTGCTGCAAATGCTCTGGTCAGGGAGGCACTCTGGCTCAGGAAGCTCATGGATGGGATTGTGGGAGCAGGGAGCAAAGGGGGGGGCAGCAGGCTGCCCATGCAGCTGTACAGTGATAACCAAGCTGCACTGGCCCAGCTGAGCCAACCCACCATCACAGCCCGCAGCAAGCACATCGACGTGTGCCACCACTTCGCGCGTGACCGCGTACTGCTCGGAGATGTGCGGTTCGCATACTGCAGGACTGAGGACATGGCTGCAGACTTCCTGACCAAGGCACTCACTCCTGACAAGTTTAGGCGTTGCCGCGAGATGGCTGGAATGGTTTCGATTGAGGAAGAAATATAAATTTTGTTTGCAGATGCAGCAGACTGGTTAGGTTAAGAGCACCCTGCAACTGCACTCAGGAAATTAATTCTTCTGTGCAGAACTTGCACTTGACGTTGTGATGCACTGCCTGTGATGTGCATGTACTTGAAGCTCAAACAGAGCTGGTCTGTCTGACCAGGTTTTGAAGGACTGCTGAACCAGCGGCCTGAGGGGGAGTGTTGGAAAGCAGGCCTGGCTGGTACAGCTCTGTACTTGTGTGCAGGACCTTAACTCTGTGTTGTGAGTCTATTATATTTATCCTAATTTGAACAGATTGGTTCTCTGGTATTTATCTCAGTTCAGTCTGGACAATACTTCTGATCTCTGGTCTCCAGTTCCCTTGTTTGTAAATATATAGTCCAACAGTCTTTTCTTTTCCTTTCCTTTCCTTTCTTTTCAATATAGCAGGTCCCACAAAAACCCAGGAGGAAAATAATAGAAAAGCCTACGCAAGCCAGGTCCAGCTGCGTGCATTAAGGAAAGGTTCCCTAACTAGCAAGCTAGCTAGGGCCTCACCGAGGAGGCTCACAGGCCTAGCCTAAACTAAGCTAGGAGCCAACGGGAAATAACTGATGAGGATCTGGCGGGTTGTTGTCAGCCATGCGCCTGCGGGCGTGGACTCTCCTCCTCCTGCTCTGCAGTGACGCTCCTAGTGACGCCCCTACCCAAAGAACCCTGCAAGTATAAGGTGTGCCTGGTGTTAATGATTTTTGCCAAGGATTGGAGTGCATGGCAACTTAATTTAGAGACTCATTTATCTGCATTATGTCTGGTAAGGCCCAGCTCAACCAGAGGAGCAATGGTGTAGTCATTATAGATTGTGCTTGCCACACCCAATAAGATGGTGTACCACATTCAGGAGGATGGTATGTAGCGTGACAGCTTTTCTACAAATTTCTTACAAATATCTGCTGCCCCCATGCCGCCTTCAACTTTTGTCTAGGCCTTGTGTGTTCACAGTACTTGATTTAAATCAAGTGCACATGCCGCTGGATTACTTTCTGTTGGTGGGGTTATCTCGCGCAATTGGTTGTTGTGGTCCTCTGTGTGTGGTCGTGTCTGCTGCGTAACGCATACTGTGAACAGGAGGAAGAAGAGGAAGAAGAAGTGGGTTTGACTCAATATAAGGGGCGACCAGTACAGAAAAGAAAAGAAAAGTCTACGCAAGCCATAGGCCGCGTGCATTAAGGGAAGTACCCCTAACAAAAGTTAGAGGCCTCACCAGAAGGCCCTCAAACCTACACTAGACAAAACTAGCCTAGGAGAGAGCCAGAGACAGAGCTAATGGGGATCTGGAGGGTTGTTCGCCATGCCTCTGGACGCTCGGACTCTCCTTCTCCCGTCCTCCGCCGCCGCCGCACGCCCAGCAAACCCCCTCCCAGAAGCCCCCTGAAAGCAAAGAGCGTGTCTAGTGTTAATGATGGTGAATAATCTTCGGATGGCATGGTCCCTAAGCTTAGATGCTATTGATTTGGCTTTTTGTTTGGTCAGCCCAGATTCATAAGAGGTGTAATTGTATACTCATTGTAAATGGTGCCGCCAACACCAATTAAGATGATGTGCAGTGACACTTTGTTAATCCTGTTTGGATTTCTTGAGCTGCGGGTTTTGAGTCTAGTAATGGTATGGGAATGTTGGGTCTTTGCGCGTTCTAGGGTGGGAAAGGGATTTGTGTCAGGGCAGAATTTAAGTTCAACAAGGTGGATGTCCCTATCTTGAGGGGTAATCTTGGAAGGATCAAGGTGAGCTTGTCTGCCTGGGATAGGGCGCACAAAGAGAGCATCAGGGCGGCTTTGGTGCCGGGCAGGTGAGCCCGTGCCATTTGGGAAAACCCAATCTGGAATGGCTCGAGAGATGTTATCAGGGACTTGTATGCCCTGATCCAGGAGTCTCTCATAATTGCATCCATCCATGCCAATGAGGGATGAGCCATACCGGCCTTTACTGAGGGCTTTTACACAGAGGTTAAGGGCCGCATGGTGTCTGTTGGTGTGCATCCCACTCATCGTTGGGTTGGTACACCTGAGCAGAACGTGATGAATGTGGTCCATATCATCACAGAGTGGGCATCTTCCAGAACTAGAAAAAGTTGAAATTAGAGGCATGACTCTGTGTGTACAGTGTATCCGTTCGATACTTCATAATATTTATTTGCTGTTCAAGAGTAATCTCTGGATTTTTCCAGAAGGAGTTGCTGATCTCCTTGTTTGCAAGTTGAGAGATTGGGTAGTGAGTTTCAGTGTTTGCATTGGTGGTGGGCGGTGTGGCATCGTTAAGCTTCTGCCATCTCTGGTAGTGGTAGCCAGAGGTGTTAGCAGAGCCAAGCTTGTGTTTCTTGTGCATGTGTGCTTTAAGTTTGTCGCTCACCAGTATAGTACCAGAAAAGAAAGAAAAGAAAAACTACGTAGGCAGAGGAAACTCTCCCTACATCAATTAAGGAAAAGGAGACACACTGGCACAGAAGAGTTGTGAGCCTCCTCCACCGCAAAGCTACAAAGAAGAAAAAGGTAATGGGGATCTGGAGGGTTACTGGAAGTACCCGGCTCCAGAACCTGGCTGTGAGAAGCATCATTTTCCATAGCACGTCTAGTGGTAACAAGCTTACGGGCATACTGAACCGAATGGGCATGGAGTTTTTGAGCAAGTTTATGGGCCCGTTGATGGTCCAGTCCAAGTTGTTTAAACTGGTTCAAGGCATGATCAGTATAGCAGGTCCCACCAACACCCAGAAGGATAGTGTGGAGAGTCACAATGTTAGCAGTAATGAGTTTGCTGAGGCCTGTATGCTGCCGCTGCGCCGCCTCTAACTGTTTTCCAGGCCTCGTGTCTTCACAGTACTTAATTTCAATCAAGTGTCTTCACAGTACTTAATTTCAATCAAGTCACATGTCGCTGGTTTACATGAAGTTGGTGAGGCTGTCTCACGCGGTTGGCTCGTGTAATCCTCTGTGTTGGGTTGTGTCTGCTGCGTAACGCATGGTGTGAGCGAGTGGAAGAAGGAGAAGAAGGAGTGGGTTTGGCTTTATAGGGAGTAATCAGTATAGCATCAGGACGACTGGATGTGAGTCTAGATCTCTTAGGAAATTTTCTAGGAAAAAGGTAAGGGGTTAGAATTCTGTTTGATGCATGTGCAGGGATTTGGAGGTTGTGTTGCGCCAGCCTATCATCACTCCCTATGTCCATGTTAACCAAGCCTGCCCCCAAAGGGCTTTTGCTAAGAGCTTTGATGATCATTCTTCCAGCAACATTTTGGCGTTCAGTTTTCATGCTGGAGATGATATGATTTTGGCAGCCTGAAAGCATGTGGAGTGCACTGTCTAATTGATGACAGCCTGGGAGAGGGCATAGTGGGTCAGTGGACCTCTTGAAGCAAACTGCATGTTTTTGGTTATAGAGGGTGCCAGTGCGACATTATAAAATGGTGCGCTTCATAGGTGCGGATATACAAGGCATGTTTCTAAAGGGGTTGCTGACTTTCTTGTTAACATGCGGTAATAAGCTCTGATAGTAAGAGTAGTAGCCTGTTTTGGGGTTGGCATATCCAAGTCTGTGTTTTATATGCATGTGAGACTTGAGAGCATTTTGAAGATTGGGGAGGTAGGTGACTTTAGGATTGGGAGCAGGAGCTGTGGGTGTGTCAGCATTGTTTTCATTTTTTTCCTCCTTGGCTAACCAAAATAAGTGAGAGAAAGGATTTCCGCCAGGGCCTGCGCTAGGGATCCCAGTATCAGCCACGTTATTATTGGCTTGGCTTGCTTGATATTTAGCAATAGCATCTGCACGCTCGTTACCAGCAATGCCAGCATGAGATTTTACTTTGTAGATACAAATATTGGTTTGCAAGTTGCTAATGAGAGAAGATATGATTTTAAGAACATCCCCTTGAATATGTTGTTTGTGCTTCTCCGGGTAAATAAGTTGTTTACGTATTTGATGAAGAGAGGTAAGACTGTCTGAAGCAATGTGTGAATAAGAGTGCGTGATGGCAGCAGCGATTGCTGCTGATTCAGCTCGACATATGGTGTTGGTTATTCCAGCACCATTGGGCTCGACAAAACTTCTGCTGTCAGTGAGAGGGCAGTAGACGCCTGCTCCAATTTCTTATTTGCCATTCTGGATTTGACAGTACCAGGTTGGCTTAATGTGAGTCTAGACCTCTTAGGAAACTTACGCGGAAAGAGGTAGGGCGGTATAGTTCTGTTTGATGCATATGCAGGGATTTGGAGGTTGTGCTGCGCCAACTTATCAGCCGATCAGCCAGAGTCTTGGGCTGTAGGCCAACCCCCTTGTACCCCTGTAACCCTTGCTGCGCCAAGCTATCATCACTTCCTATGTCAGTGTTAACCAAGCCTGCTCCCCAAGGGCTTTTATTAAGAGCTTTGCTAATCTTTCTTCCAGCAATATTCTGGCGTTCAGTTTTTATGCTGGTTATGATATGATTTCGGCAGCCTGAAAGCATGTGGAGTGCGCTGTCTAACTGATGACAGTCTGGGAGAGGGCATAATCATGCATGATGGGTTAGTGGACCTTTTGAAGCAAACCACATGTTTTTGTTTATATCACCAACATGCCATTGAACTTGCTTTTTAACTTCATGCCCATTCTCTCAAGTATGCCAGAAAGCTTGTTCAACGGCTTACCATCGGGCATGCTACTGAAAACACTAATACTTTCCACATCCAGGTCCTGGAGCCGGGTGCTTCCAAAAGAAAGAAGAAAGAAAGAAAAGTCTACGCAGGCCACAGGCCGCGTGCATTAAGGAAAGCTTCCAGTAAACCTCCAGATTCCCATTAACACTTACAATTTTGTAACTGTGATAGGGGACTCACAGCTCTTTTGGGCCAATATGTCTCTTTTTCCTTAATTGATATAGGGAGAGTTTCCTCTGCCAACGTTTCTTTCTTTCTTTTTGCGTAGCTTTTCTTTCTTGTGCCCTGACCTGGAAGGAGCTGGCTAGGGTTACGGACCTTGGAAGTAAGTGGAGTGGCTGTGGCTGGCGCTGAGTGCTCTCTCTTCCCACACACATTCCTCTACTTCTCAGCGGATAGGTGCCAAGAAACTGCTGTTTCGTATCCACTGCTGTGCTTGTGTCGGTACCCTGCACACATTGGACAGATTCCTGTCTAGACAGTGGCCTGTGGTCTAACTCATCTGGCGTGACAGGCCTGTAGATGGTGGTACTCATACTCTTCCGAGTGTAAGCCAGAGACTTCCCATGCTGCTTCTAAGCAATGGTTCCTTTGCACCTCCCTCCTTTGGTCAAACATATGTTTTGCATTTTGTGGACCTACCCACTGTCTTTATTCTTTTCATATACAATCTGTTCTCAGTGTGCTGGAAAGTACTAGCATCAGGCCTATCAGCCCAACAATGTGGCTTCCAGTCCTTCTTTAAAATCTGTTAATCTGTAAATCTCAGCGGATACCAAGACTGTCCCAGGCACTGTTTTAATCGGAAAGAAGTATTGTTGCATCAGGGTGACTGAAAGTAGTACTGCCTAGATGCTGGATGGATTTCAAGGGCTGCGGAAGTGTGATGAGTATGTGCAAAAGCAGTACAGAGTAGTGCACCTATTAAGTTTCAGGGGTTCACTGATGATTTGAGACTGAGACTGCGTGACGTGGAACACTGCTGCTACCGATGCAGCGAGTGTGCCTCGAAATTCTGTGTCCCTCTATCAGTCTTGCTTTGGCATTCCTTTTGGTTCGAATTTGCGTGCCCCAGTGAGAACTCCTTGCCACATGTCTTTGAACCTTTCTGGCCATGTTTTACGTAATGCAAGCCGTTTTAGATTGTGCGCACACACCCTGCATGTTGACAGAGAAATTTGGTCTCATGGTGAGGAGTCTCGCCGTTTGTGCTAGGTGCAACCTGCATGAGGATCAAGATGAGGCCCATGTCCTCTTCAAGTATTTGTGCCCTGAGGTGTGCCGAGTTAGGGGGAGGTACTCCGAGTTGTTTCTCTCAAACTCGCGTGCAACATGTCACAACGCCCATCCTTTTTTTATTTCTTTCCCAGAAGAACGACAAGCTTTTTCATTACATTTGAGATCATGGATTTATTTTTGACTGGCGTAGACCAGTCACATACTGATCAGCCGGACGCTCTGGCTGAAGGTACCTAACATTGTAACCATTGTAACCACTTGGTTATAGAAAGGCCTGTGTATTGTAAGATGGTGCGCTATAGGTGAGTATATACAGATCATGTTTCTAAGGGTATTTGCTTAAGCTAAGCTGCCCTTAAGGTAGGGCCCAAGCTTGTAGGCAGGTACAGCTATGTAACCCTATCCTATCCTAAAGAAATTTGGTGAAAATAGGTGAGACTGTCTGAATCAACGTGTGAGTAAGAGCAATGCATGATGGTAGCAGCAATTGCTGCTAATTCAGCTCGACACATGGTGTTGGTAATCCCAGCACTGTTTGGCTCAACCACATTTTTGTTGTCAGTGAGAGGGCACTGGCCTATTGGCAATAGATGCCTGCTCCAGCTTCTTGTATGATATCCTGGATATGACAGTTACCCAGTGTATGCCCACGTCCTCCATCCAGAGACTTGGAGCACGAGGGGTGGACTAGATTGGTTAGGTACAACAAGTTATGCATGGTTACCTATGTGTGGATAGATTGGATTTCTAGATACTTGTCGTTTGTCAGAGGGGAGGCTTTGGCACTCTTCAAATCCAGGCATGTCGGCATGTATTGTATTGAGAGTAGAAGAGTTGCCAACTCTGCTTCCATTTGGATTCTGGTTCAGCTGTAGCCAGGACTGTAGCCAAGCAGGATTATGGTTGGTCAGATGGATCCTTGCAGCTGTGTTCCAAACTGCAATAATTTGTAGGACCCAAGTGCAATGAGGAAGAGGTATTTCCTGGTTGGGGCTGGATTGTGGATCGTTGTAGCAAAGGTTGGTACGAGCGATGGTTCCAAGTTCACAGCAGAGATGTGGATAGGCAGTCATGAGTTTGGAATAGGGGTTAGTTATAATGTGTTTTCCCCAGACAGGGAGGAACATGAAAGTAGCAGTGGCCTCTGTGCTGAGAATGGCTGAGTAGATAGCATGACGCAAGGCCTAAGTTATGGCATCCTCGTCATAAATGGGATGGCAGACGGAGAACCCTGAAAATCTGGATGAAATGGAATTCAAAGTCAAATTATTAAGTACAGGGGGCAGACTGTCCGGCTGATCAGCCTGTCACTAACCCTGGTAAAGCCACAAGCTCAGAAATGGAGAGAAAAAAGTTTGTCGGTATGTTGCAAGAGGGAATCAAAAACAGCCTGGACACCAATTGGAATTAATGTTGCAACTCATTGGTGCATCAGGCCGTGCAATAGAAAAATAGCCAGAGAAATTTTGCTCTGAGTGACCTTTTCATAGTGCGCATACACTGCTTTCTACCTACGCATCAGAAGGACATGGACCTCGTCTCAAACCTGTCCGCATGAGCAGCGATTGCACAAGGGAAAGACCCATTATCCACCCATCATAATAGTTGTAGAAATTGTAAACCTTGATACATGTAGTTTACAGACCAGACCAGACCCATTACTGAAAAAAGTGCATGCTGCACACCTTCAAAACCAAAGCACAACAGCAAAAACACAGGTATTAGAGGAAAGCATAGAATTGTGCAGACAACATAAATATCCTGGGTGTTGAAGGGATAATAAAGAAGAATAAAAAGGTTACACTGGACAGGGATGGGTCGTACGCGGGTTTGGGGGGAAACCACGCAAAAATACTTGAACGTAAGTACTTGAACGTCGCGTCAGGCAGAGGCAGAAGATTTATCTTTCGCCAGCACGAATGTCCACAGATGTGTGCAAGGTGTAAGGTAGGAGTTTTTGTTCACAAGTACTGGCATGCAGGTTACACAAAGGGTTAAGGGTGATCAGCTTAAATGTCATGAGCTTGCGGGTCATGATAACGCCTTAGCCTCATGGGGTTGCCACAGGTGCCATCCAAACCCTCAAGTCACCCTGCTGCCACCTGCATAAGGCTCAGCCCACCCTGCTGCCAGGTGGCAAGAAAGGAGGAGGAGCAGGTGCAGCAGCAGCAGGAGGGTTCCAGCTGAGGTAGGGAGGACTGAAGTGTGGGACATTTTGCTTCCATGCCTTAGATATTGGGGCCAATGCAGCTCAGTAGACCAGTAGAAGCGAGAGTGCTAAATATATTATGCAAATTGGGGAGCAGCAAAATTTTGAGTCGAGGCTCAGTACAAGCAGGGCCAGGCCTGCTAGGTGCTGCTTATTGGCATATCGGTAACGCAATTCAAACAGCCATTTCAGACAGATGCGCCTAGAAGTCAACCATTCTAGTGTTTACACGTGTCACATGTGACTCATCCCTGACACTGGATACCAACAAATGCCTTAAAAAAAGGCAAAAACCATTACCTGATGGACTCACGGTCTCTGATAGGGTGTTTGGAGTCTCGTGAAAACTGTTTATAGAGTTTTGAGCAATGCTTTGCATCTGACACCTCATGTTGACTTGTGCACTCACCAGGCTGTATCGGCGGTTACCCTTCTTCAAGCATTGCAATGCATCTATTACAGTGGATGCTGAGAACTGAAGTACAAAGCACAACATGGACACATTTATCATGGCCTTTTGGACCTTTTTTCAGAGCGATGCTGTTCTTAAACTTCATGTTTCAGTTGACTCTTCTGAACTCAGCTCAAGGCTTTCAGTTGACATTTATGCAAGTTTGGTTTGGTTTGGTTACAGGCACCTTTTGCTACAGCTAAGCTGCCCTTGTAGGCGGGTACAGCTATGTAACGCTATCCTATCCCATCCAAAAACCATTACACACTTTTGCCCAGCTCCCAAACACTGATTTTATTCTTTTCTTGGCGAGCTTTCACATTTTGACTGATTTCGAGGTCAATGCTTTTCCAAACCAAGACTCGTACAGATTTTCAAAATTTTTTGTGGAATTGGTTTCAATTTTTGATGCTGGATGAGAATGTTTCACCAGCAGCCAATCAGCCAGATTCTCGGGCTGCAGGCCAACCCCTCGTAACCCTTAAAGAAAGACTCGACAGTCTGTCAATTGCTTGATCTCATTGGCTGCATAGACTGGCGGGTTGTCGGCCACCCGACCAGGCGTGCGCCTCACCCTCCTGCCTAAAGGCAGGCCGTCTTCTGTGGGTGGCACTCATGCGTCTCTCACATTCTCGTCTTTTCCATGTTGGGTTCCACCCCTGGTGTTTGGATGCAGGGCTTGGCTCTAAAGAGTGAGAAGCGTACCTTAAAGCGCCAGGTGCAAAGCCTGACAGGGCAGGAACAGCCCAACAAGGCAAGAAAATCCCAATAGGGCAGGGAAGAACCTGCTTCAAGCTTCTGATGCATCTGACTGGCAGAGTTTATGAGGACCGAAGTCAGCTACCATCCATACTTTGGGTCATATGATTGAACAGACCAGGAAATCTGCAAGCAGGGCATGTTGCATCCTTCGAAGAAGAATTCTCACCGACCTAATTTTCCTATGTTTTCAATTTGTACAACTAGGGATGTGATCATTCATAGGTAGAACTCAGTTCTGATGCAAGACCTCCAACCTAACAGATCGTCAAGTGTGTACAACCAACTTTGATAGAAAGCCCTCGACTCCCATGACTTTGATCCCAGCTTCAAGGTAGCTACAAATAGTCAAAAATTTGGACTAATGTGCACAAGCGAAGGACTTGCTGCTCTTGACACAAATAATGACCGCGTTTCCACTGGGCCCTGTCCGGGAAATTCAAAAACAATTTCCCGGTCTGTGATTCAATTCCCCGGTCTACCAGGAAAAGAATTTCCCGGCCGCCTCAGTGCTTCAACGGCACCATTGAAACTGCTCAGCCTACCTTATCGAGATCTCGTCCCCTTGAGGCCACGGGATTCCAACCCAACTGGGTCCCAGGACATGTGCAATGGATTGAAGTCACAGCGGTTGCGCCAAAGTGCTCGTCTCATGCATGCACACAAACAGCCGATAGCTGACCCAACAATTCTGAGTGAAGACAGCAGCAACCCAGTGGCCGTGGCATCTAGCAGGGTTACAGGGTTACAGGAAAGAGAGGCCTTCAGTCAAAACGTGCGACTGCTAGCTAGGCCGTGGCATCTAGCAGAGGGAAGGAGCAGCAAAAGGGAATCAAAAAGTAGAAAATTGGGAGTCAGGTTGAAGAGTGCAGGGATCGAACCCACGACCGGCCGCTATCCTCCTAGCATCTGGAGGCGGCCGCTCTACCACTGAGCTAACTCTCCTGGTCATTCCCAGGTCCAGATGTCTCCGAAGAGATATTCGATGAGTTGACACCAATGCCGAATCTTGTGATATATAATGCCGTACTATCTAACAAGTACCTGCATTTCAACAACATGACCTTTCAAGGGTCAAGTGATCACCGTCATTCTTGCAGCTGCTGCCACACCCAAGCCTTGAAGGCCACTGACCCAGCCCTCGCTGTTGCCTCCCTACCTGTCCACCCAGTTGTTTCCTTCTTGCCCCTGTCAAAAGCAGATTCCAGCGCACAGCACGGCTGCCACAGGCTCTGTTGCACTGCCAGATACTCAATTTCCCACAATGCTGACCAACCCTGCTTGTCCTGCCCTGGTAAAGACACTCTGGATCTGGCAAATTGCAGGGAGCAGAGGGGAGGATGGATTGCCAGCATAGCTACAAGCAAGGTGTCATGACAAGCTGTCTGCTTTTGAGGCAGGCTAGAACTTGCGCGTTCGAATGGAGGGGGTGAGGAAAAACACCATCGCCCGCGAACACGACCTTGTGCAGTAAAACATCAGCAGCTTGCAGTGCAGGGCGGTGGGTGAGGAGCGGCAGGCATGCTGCTGGCATGCAAGTGCTCACCTTGGCGCTTGGGAAGACAGGAGCTCTGAAGTTCCAAGGGGCTAAAGCAAAGAGAACCGATTGCAGGCTACTAACACTCATTCTGCCGCGTATTGACAAGAGTGACTTAAGGGAAGTTCAGGTACACATGCGAGAGGCAACCCAAGCATGGTGATGGTCATGAAATGTGGGCAATATGCATTCTCTTTCCTCTTTCCCTAAAACATGTTCAACATGCATTCTCCCTGGCTGAGAAACCCTCACAGCAGCCTGCATGACCCTCTCTCTGCCTCTGTTTACAAGGTTCCAAACCCATGCTGCTCGTAGATGCAATCCTTGAGAATGTATGCCATCGTGCGCATGTCCCCGTGAACGTCAGGCCATCCAGCCCATGGGAAAGCTATACTCTACAAAGCCATCTGCAGGCATGTAATTATCAATTACTAATCAAAGTCCGACCAGCACCCCTTTCCAATCCCCTCCAGAATGTAAGACACAAAGGGTTTCCCTTCTCTGTTCCAACACTCTATCAAGTCAAATAAATCTACCCTGGCTGAAACGCAGAACCCTCACCCACATGACAGCACAATAAGAGGGAGAAGCAAGTGCAATGGAGACCTGGCCGGATGGCTCTGCAACTCACACAGGGCCATTAGCACTCAGCCATCCATACTCTATGATCCTGAAGATGACCTGTCAAGGAAGTTGGCGCACCCATGTGTCCTCGAAATGAATTTGTAAGGAGCTGCAGCTGCATGTTAATGCCAACGCAGACTTTGTGGTTCCAGAGTGTTTTGAGTGTAGGCCAAAATGTACTTCATGGTTCTCCAGCTTGACCTTGCCCATTTCGTATTGTATTTGTGTGTGGAACATTACGTTGAGCACTTAGAATGAGCAAAGCCACACGTATCTTGCATATGCAAAACACAGCACTTGAACAGACGGAAACAAGCACAGCATGGCATACAGCAGTCTTTCTTTTTAAACTTCTTGTAGAAGCTTGTTTACTTGTTAACCTTGTGATAGCTGGTTGAGAATGTTTCACCAGCGACTGATCAGCCAGATATTCGGGCTGTAGGTTAACCAATGTAAAACCATAAAACCATAAAACCAGAATTTGTAAGGAACCCATGGGGACGAGAAAGGACCCTGACATCCTAGAGACCAATTATCTGCAAGTCTCCACATTTATCATTAAAAGTCAGCTTTCTTTCGCTGTTGATACATCTCTGACCTGACGTCTGGTCTTTTTCAGGAGGAGCTGCTGCAAGTGCATGGAGCTCACTTGCTGCTTTGAGGACATTAATAACAATACACCTCATTCCTAAACTCTTGATATCAGCACGCATACTTGCAGGGATCTGGCACAACATGCAAAGTTTCAACAGCTGATCAGGCACCTCCCCTGTGACAACCTTGGATTCTTCACAAAAGCAAGGTGCCTCTTCAGGTCACATGCACCTCTCCCCATGAACATCTTCTCCTGAGGAGAACTTGGCATCTGTCCTAGGCCTTTGCCATTGCTTCCCAGAGTGACAAACAATAGCAAGATGTCAAATTGCCCTAGGCATCTAGTAATCCCCCAGCAAATTCTTGTAGCTGATCAACACCTCCCCCCGCGTAAGCAAATCAAAAGAAATCAATGCCACAAGAGACAGCAGAAGTGCTCACCTGCTACCCACTGTACTTCATGAAGGCAAACAGGAGATGTCAAGGCACAAAGCAGTAAGCCTACCATACAACTTTGTGTACCTTTCCAAGAGCAAGCATATAATAATAAGAACCAAGCACCAAGGTTTCTTGGTGCCGTTCAACGCTAACCATGCGGTCTGCAGTTGTTTTTTTAAACCCGGTGCAGTTTTTTTATTAAATCATGCGGTCTGCAGTTTTGCATTTCAGAGCAATCTAGACATCCAAGACCCGAAGCCCGTCTAGGCTGGCATTCAGGTTGCTGTATCACTGCCTGGCATGCATGAAACTAACGCAACACCTTAAATGTTCGGGCGGATTTGACTGAGTTCCCCCCCATGTGACTGAGCTCCCACCCCTTTTTAGGGGTCCGTGTGCAACTCATTTAGGTTAGGGTAGTTCTAGGTTATGTTAGGTTAATTTTAGGTTAGGTTTAGGGTAGGTTTAGGATAGGTTTAGGGGCAATCGGGACTTGAGTTTAGGGGCCATGTGACCCAACCCACCCGGAAATCTAATGCTTGGCAAACTAACCTTTTTTTTCCAGTTCGCATCCCTCCCGGCCGTTGCCCGTCAAGCAAAGCACAGTTTCCCCAAACTGCGCATTGATGTTGCTGCTGTTGCTGTTGCTGCTGCTGCTGCTCTCTACGGACGCATGTTTTCGACGTCCCCGGAGTGGCACCCAAAGCAGCACGGCAGTACAATTGTGATGTGTGTACCCCTTGGAATGTAGTAACAATGTGTGTAGGAGCAATGCCATTATTCTCTGGGTACTTTTTCTCTTGAAATATTCAGGCTGGTCTGATTGACTTCAAAGCATGACCCGTTCTGCAGTAAACCCATGACCATCAGTTTAAAGCCTGCAACCAGGTTGCAAGCATCATTCAGAAGCCAAGGCCAGGAAGCAGAACTGCTCAAACTTGGAGAGAGGTGGTAACCACAACAAAGACAAACCTGTAGGGAGGCGAGCGACCACCAGTCCAGGGACAAGAATTTGACGATAGTTACATTTCATTTTTTAAAAGTTTCGTAAAAAGAGTCCTCAATCGTGCAGACTTGACCGTTTGGATTCAACATGAAAGAGGAGACACGTATCCAGAGTGATTGGGTGGGGTGGAGGTCAAAGGTTCGTAGTGTGCTGCACAGGGAACATGGAGGAGTGCTCTACCCATTCATTCCCAAATGAAAAGGGTATTCGCAAAGGCCTACCTAGGTCGCTTTGCACCTAGAGGATTGTACCTATAGAGGATTACACCTGAGGGAAGAAACAGAAAACAATCAAACAGGCAGCTGTGAGGGTTCCCAGCCAGGAAGAGCACACAGTCCATGACCACCACCATGCCTGTCGCATGTTGCCTGTCGCATGTGTGTTTCCTGAAAGCTAGCACTGCAGCAGCTAATAGCAGTCAAACGTCTTGACTGAGGCCTTTTTCTCCTTGAAACCCTTGTAACCCCTTGTATCTCCTGAATTTCCCTTAAGTCACTCCCTCGAGTCACTCTTGTCAATACGCGGCAGAGTGAGTGTTAGTAGCCTGCAATCGGTTCTCTTTGCTTAGCCCCTTGTAGCTATGCTGGCAATCCATCCTCCCCTCTGCTCCCTGCAATTTGCCAGATCCAGAGTGTCTTTACCAGGGCAGGACAAGCAGGGTTGGTCAGCATTGTGGGAAATTGAGTATCTGGCAGTGCAACAGAGCCTGTGGCAGCCGTGCTGTGCGCTGGAATCTGCTTTTGACAGGGGCAAGAAGGAAACAACTGGGTGGACAGGTAGGGAGGCAACAGCGAGGGCTGGGTCAGTGGCCTTCAAGGCTTGGGTGTGGCAGCAGCTGCAAGAATGACGGTGATCACTTGACCCTTGAAAGGTCATGTTGTTGAAATGCAGGTACTTGTTAGATAGTACGGCATTATATATCACAAGATTCGGCATTGGTGTCAACTCATCGAATATCTCTTCGGAGACATCTGGACCTGGGAATGACCAGGAGAGTTAGCTCAGTGGTAGAGCGGCCGCCTCCAGATGCTAGGAGGATAGCGGCCGGTCGTGGGTTCGATCCCTGCACTCTTCAACCTGACTCCCAATTTTCTACTTTTTGATTCCCTTTTGCTGCTCCTTCCCTCTGCTAGATGCCACGGCCTAGCTAGCAGTCGCACGTTTTGACTGAAGGCCTCTCTTTCCTGTAACCCTGTAACCCTGCTAGATGCCACGGCCACTGGGTTGCTGCTGTCTTCACTCAGAATTGTTGGGTCAGCTATCGGCTGTTTGTGTGCATGCATGAGACGAGCACTTTGGCGCAACCGCTGTGACTTCAATCCATTGCACATGTCCTGGGACCCAGTTGGGTTGGAATCCCGTGGCCTCAAGGGGACGAGATCTCGATAAGGTAGGCTGAGCAGTTTCAATGGTGCCGTTGGTGGTGATGAGCTTCTCTTCCAGACTGGCAGAACCTGAGTCATCCCTTCTAGAGCTGAGATGGGATATGGCAAGTGAGCTCCGCCAGTAATAGTACGCCGCGTGGAAATTGCACGCTTTCAGACCCTTGCGCACTTGCATGTGCATCGTTAGTGCATGCCCTTCAAAATAACTGTGGCATTGAGCAATAATGAAAAAGAAAAAAATTGCGCAGGCAGAGGAAACTCTCCCTACATCAGTTAAGGGAAAGGAGACACATTGGCTCAAAAGAGCCGAAATTCCCTCCCACCAGAAAGCTACAGAGCAGCAAGGGCTAGCCTAGTGGGCATCTGGAGGGTTACAAGAAGCACCCAGCTCCAGGCTGTAAAAAAACGTATGTTTTCGATAGCACGCCTTGTTACCACGCTTAGGGGCATACTATAAAATTGTGCACGGAGTTTGCGGGCAAGCTTGGTAGATTGTTGGTGGTTGAGGCTTAATCTTTTGAATGTATTTATGACGTGATCATTATAACGAGTCCCACCAAAACCCAGAAAGGTGGTGTGTACTATCACAGCTTTCCCTAACATTCTTGCAGCACACATGGGACCTACAAATTGTTGCTGTCTGGAACACATCTGCAAGGATCCATCTAAACAATCACAACCCAGCTTGGCTGCAGGGCCTAGCTTCGGCTGTACCAGAAGTTAACTGGAAGCTGCGCAATATAGGCAACCATTCTACTCTCAATACAATGCATGCTGATATGCCTGGATTCAATAAATGCCAACGCCTCCCCTCTGACAAACAACAAACATCTAGAAACCCAACCTATTCACACATAGGTAATCAGGAAAAACTTTTTGTACCTAACCAATCTAGTCCAACCCTCAAGCTCAAAGTCCCTGACTGGAGGACATGGGCCTACACTGATGGTAGTTGTCAAATCCAGAATAGCAAACAAGAAATTGGAGCAGGCGTCTACTGCCCTCTCACTGACAGCAGAAGTTTTGTCGAGCCCAATGGTGCTGGAATTACCAACACCATATGTCGAGCTGAATTAGCAGCAATCGCTGCTGCCATCACACACGCTTATTCACACATTGCTTCAGACAGTCTTACCTCTCTTCATCAAATACGTAAACAGCTTATTTACCCGGAGAAGCACAAACAACATATTCGAGGGGATGTCCTTAAAATCATATCTTCTCTCATTAGCAACTCACAAACCAATATTTGTGTCTACAAAGTAAAATATCATGCTGGCATTGCTGGTAACGAGTGTGCAGATGCTATTGCTAAATATCAAGCAAGCCAAGCCAATAATAACGTGGCTGATACTGGGATCCCTTGCGCAGGCCCTGGCAGATATCCTTTCTCTCACTTATTTTGGTTAGCCAAGGAGGAAAAAAATGAAAACAATGCTGACACACCCACAGCTCCTGCTCCCAATCCTAAAGTCACCTACCTCCCCAATCTTCAAAATGCTCTCAAGTCTCACATGCATATAAAACACAGACTTGGATATGCCAACCCCAAAACAGGCTACTACTCTTACTATCAGAGCTTATTACCGCATGTTAACAAGAAAGTCAGCAACCCCTTTAGAAACATGCCTTGTATATCCGCACCTATGAAGCGCACCATTTTATAATGTCGCACTGGCACCCTCTATAACCAAAAACATGCAGTTTGCTTCAAGAGGTCCACTGACACACTATGCCCTCTCCCAGGCTGTCATCAATTAGACAGTGCACTCCACATGCTTTCAGGCTGCCAAAATCATATCATCTCCAGCATGAAAACTGAACGCCACAATGTTGCTGGAAGAATGATCATCAAAGCTCTTAGCAAAAGCCCTTTGGGGGCAGGCTTGGTTAACATGGACATAGGGAGTGATGATAGGCTGGCGCAACACAACCTCCAAATCCCTGCACATGCATCAAACAGAATTTTACCCCCTTACCTTTTTCCTAGAAAATTTCCTAAGAGATCTAGACTCACATCCAGTCGTCCTGATGCTATACTGATTACTCCCTATAAAGCCAAACCCACTCCTTCTTCTCCTTCTTCCACTCGCTCACACCATGCGTTACGCAGCAGACACAACCCAACACAGAGGATTACACGAGCCAACCGCGTGAGACAGCCTCACCAACTTCATGTAAACCAGCGACATGTGACTTGATTGAAATTAAGTACTGTGAAGACACTTGATTGAAATTAAGTACTGTGAAGACACGAGGCCTGGAAAACAGTTAGAGGCGGCGCAGCGGCAGCATACAGGCCTCAGCAAACTCATTACTGCTAAAATTGTGACTCTCCACACTATCCTTCTGGGTGTTGGTGGGACCTGCTATACTGATCATGCCTTGAACCAGTTTAAACAACTTGGACTGGACCATCAACGGGCCCATAAACTTGCTCAAAAACTCCATGCCCACTCGGTTCAGTATGCCCATAAGCTTGTTACCACTAGACGTGCTATGGAAAATGATGCTTCTCACAGCCAGGTTCTGGAGCCGGGTGCTTCCAGTAATCCTCCAGATCCCCATTAGCTTTCTTCTTTGTAGCTTTGTGGTGGAGGAGGCTCACGGCTCTTCTGAGCCAATGTGTCTCCTTTTCCTTAATTGATGTAGGGAGAGTTTCCTCTGCCTACGTGGTTTTTCTTTTTCTATTCTTTCTTGCTAAGGTCTGCATGGTGCTGATGCGCCGCTTCCAACTGTTGCCTAGGCCTTGTGTGGCCTTCACATTTGAGTGTTTCAAAGCGCATGTGCCGCTGGTTTGCATTTTGTTGATGGGACTGTCTTACGCTGGTAGCTCTGCTGGTCCTCCATGAGGTGCCGTGCCTGCTGTGTAATACATGATGTGAGGAGGAGGAGGAGGAGGAGGAAGAAGATGAAGAAGAAGAAGAAGAAGAAGAAGAAGAAGAAGAAGAAGAAGAAGAAGTGGGTTCGGCATGGTAGGAGGTAATCGGTATAGCATCAGGAATGCTGGAGGTGAGTCTAGATCTCTTAGGGAAACTTCAAGGAAAAGGAAAACGATGTAGGCAGTGAGAACACTCCCCACATCAGTTAAGGGAAAGAGGATACTAGGGCCGAGGCACTGTGTATTCTCTCCTTCAAGAATGAAAAGAATGAAAGGGGAGGGTAACTAGCAGTACCCCGTGGCTGATCTTGGTCACAGGATTTGAAAGAAGTCTTTTCAAGAGTATACCTGATGCTAGCAACTTTATAGGCGTACTGGTGACGAAAGTGTCAAGGGGGTATGACTATTTGAGGCATGTAAGAATAATGAAGGTTGTGTTGTGCCAGCCAGCCAACCATCACTTCCTAAGTCTGTGTTGGCCAACCCGCTCCCCCAGGGCGGCTTCTGTGATTATTCTGCCAGCAACATGACGGCGTTTAGTTTTCATGTTAGAGACGAGAGAGTCTGAAATTGTGCACGTTAATTTAAAAGGCAACAACGTACCCACTTTTATGCTAGGTGGAGCACAGCTTGTGCGTGCTGAGTCATTCAAGTACTTCGGTATGCTCTTCACAAAGCACATGAATTCTTTCTCCTCCGCTGAACATATGTGTGCACCTTTCTTGGCTGGATGTCATCGCGCCAGACGACCTGCATGTGACTACAAGCTTGCAGATCAGCCTCATACTATGCTATGGTTGACTAAGGCATGTGCTCTTCCAGCATGTATGTATGCTTGCCAAATTTGGGGGACTAAATTTTAAGGGGACTAAGCTTGCAGATCGGCCTCATACTATGCTATGGTTGACTAAGGCATATGCTCTTCCAGCATGTATGTATGCTTGCCAAATTTGGGGGACCAAGCAGATCGGCCTCATACTATGCTATGGTTGACTAAGGCTTGTGCTCTTCCAGCATGTATGTATGCTACAGAGAAAGAGCAACAGAGGTATGCAGTGGAGCTGGTCTCGTATCTTGTTTATGAGGGGGCGCTGCCTCACACACCCACGCCAAGGCAGATGGAGCGTATTGCGGCCAAGAATTTCAAGCAACAATTTCATGACTGAGAAGCTGGTCAGGACCTGGCTACCCTTCTGGTTTCACTTTGTGAACTCCCAACTCACACTCTGACTTGGTCTTGTACTCTTAAACCCTTGCTTCAGTTTGTCTGTGTTCTAGGGATAACTGTGTTTTCTTGGTTTATTCGAGAAAGCTGAGCAGCCTACCTTTTTTGGCTGAAGGCTTAGACCTCTCTCTCTTGTAATCTTGTAATCTTGTATGTATGCTTGCCAAATTTGGGGGATTAAGGGGGGCTATGGTTGACTAAGGCATATGCTCTTCCGGCATGTATGTATGCTTGCCAAATGTAGGGGTCTAAACTTAAGACCTGGAGCTGAGATGGACTGTCCTTTGCAAACTGTGCATCTGTGCTTGTTGACGCGTATCCTTGGAGTAAAGCGCACTACACCCAATTGGTCTGTGCTGCATGAATGTGGGTTTGAGCCATTGCAGTCTTGTTGGTTTCGCTCAGCTGTTAGATTTGATAATGCCTCGCTCACCTGAAATAGCGTAAATCTCCGCAGGGTGATTGCAGCAGATGTTGGCATGAGTAGTGATTTTTCCAAATGTTGGGCTTCAGGATTTTATCTGCTTTTGAAGGACTGGATAGACGGAACAGTTTTGCACACTGCATGCACTCAGGCCAGCCAATTAATGTTAAGGATGTTGTAGTTGATTTTAGGAAGAGGCATAGGAGTGTGTGGCCAACTGAGGATCAGGCTGAGCATGATGGACATCCCAACAAATTAGCCAAGTACCACAACTGGGTGGCATTTCCATTCAGGCATAATTCTGCTTTTGGCGCAGGCCCTGGCAGAAATCCATTTTCTTGTTTGTTTTGGTTAGCCAAGGAGGAAAAAAGAGAGCCTACTGCCAGCACATCCACAGCTCCTGCTCCCATTCCTAAAATCACCTACCTCCCCAATCTTCAAAATGATCTCAAGTCTCACATGCATACAAAACACAGACTTAGATACGCCAACTCTAAAACAGGCTACAAGGTTTTACAAGGTTTAACAAATTAAGCTATCGGTCAAGAAGTGCGACTGCTAGGCTGCTCATGTGAAAGACTGTATTATGAAATGTTAAGGAATGTTTGTGTAGCCCATGCATGTAAGTGTACAAAAAAACCCTTACCAAGAACAAGGGAAAAAATTTCCACTGGTGTTTGTATGACAACGGCGAATAAACATCAGGAGTTTGCCAGGACCAACCGACTGCAACTAAAAAAAGGGAGGAGAGCAATTAAGGAAGAAGCACGGTCTGTCACACTGATCATGCCAAGAACGAGGGGGGCAAATAAGTATAAATAAATTTGACGTAAGGAGGAGCAGCACATGCACAATGAGAGGGTCAGGAACATCAAACATGGTCTGATTCATCACCCTCTAGAGAGCAAGATCTTGCTGCGGGCCCTGCTGCTAGAAAAGCTTTGAACCAGCACTTGCCTGGCTTAGACTGTAAGTTGTTAATTAAAACACCTTGAAAAGCAGATTGTAAAAACATGCAGGCGCTACTCTTCCACAGTCGTTTCAGCACCCCAGCAGCAAGCACAGCTAGAAACAAGGACTTGTTCTCGAAACAGTGTATTTTAACTCTTTCTTTCTTGCCTTAGAACCAGAGCACCGCGCAGCCAAGGTAGAATAATGTTTGTTCTTCACACAGGGGAAGCACTGCTGTATGTGAGTAAAAGCATTCTCTGTATACAGGCAAGCGTCAACATGATTGTTACCAAAACAGGCTACTACTCTCACTATCAGAGCTTATTACCTCATGCTGAGAAGAAAATCGGGAATGCCTTTAGAAGCATGCCTTGCATATCCTCACCTATGAATCGCACCATCTTACTATATCGCACAAGCACGCTCTTTAACAAAAAACATGTGGTTCGCTTCAAAAGGTCCACTGACCCAGTATGCCCTCTCCCAGGTTGTCATCAATTAGACAGTGCACTGCACATGCTTTAAGGCTGCCAGAATCACATCATCTCCAGCATGAAAACTGAACGCCACAATGTTGCAGGCAGAATGATCATCGAAGCCCTTAGCAGAAGCCCTTAGGGAGCAGACTTGGTTAACATGGACATAGGGAGTGGTAATAGGTTGGTACAGCATAACCTCCAAGTCCCAGCACGTGCATCAAACATAATCATACCCCCTTACCTCTTTCCAAGAAAATTTCCTAAAGAATCTAGACTCACCTCCAGCCGTCCAGATGCTATACTGATTTCTCCTAATCAAGCCAAATCCACTTCATTCTCTCCTTCATCCTCTTGCTCACAATATGCGTTACGCAGCAGACATAGCTCCACACAGAGTTCCAGTGGTGCCAACCATGTCAGACAGCCTCACCAACTGAATGTAAACCAGCGGCATGTGCACTTTATTGAAATCAAGTACTGTGAAGACACAAGCCCTGGGCAGCAGTTGGAGGCGGCACAGCAGCAGCATGCAGACCTCTGCAAACTCATTAATGTAAAAGTTGTGACTCTCCACACCATCCTTTTGGGTGTTGGTGGGACCTGCTACACTGAGCACACCCTTAACCAGTTTAAACAACTGGGACTTGATCAGCAACGCGTTGATTAACCTGCTTGCAAACTTCATGCCCATTCTGTTATGTATGCCAACAAGCTTGTTACCACTAGGCGTGCTATTGAAAACAAGATTACTTCTTGCAGCCAGATTATGGAGTCGGGTGCTTCCAATAACCCTCCTGATCCCCATTATAATCTTCTTTTTGCAGTCTTTGTGGCGGAGGGGACTCACGGCTCTTCTGAGCCAATGTGTCTCCTTTTCCTTAATTGATGTAGTGAGATTTTTCTCTGCCTACGTATTTTCTCTTTTCTTTCAGGAAAAGGAGACACATTGGCTCCAAAAGCCGTGAGTCTCCCTTACCAGAGGCTAAGAGGGAAGCTAGTGTGGGTCTGGTGGGTTTCTGGAAGCATGCGGCCCATGGGCACCAGAGTAATGTTGAGTATTTTTGATTTCATTGGCACCTCCGGTAGAGGCAATTTTTTTTGCGTATATTGCACAGAGTGGGCATGGAGTTTTTATGCAAGCTTGGTAGAACTTTGTGGGTCAATCCCTAGTTTTTGAAACTGATCCAGGGTATGGGCAGTATAGATAGTCCCACCCACACCTATAAGGATTGTGTGGAGAGTGATCTCAGCACCTTCAACTTGAAGTTGTTTACACAGTTCACTGTGTTGTTGCTGTGAGGCTTCTAGCTGGGCACCAGGCCTCGTATCTTCGCAGCATTTGATTTCTTTCAAGTGGATATGGCGTTTTTGGATGTTCAATTCATGAAGTTGCCTGGCTGGAGTTGTGCTGCTTCTTACTTTTTCATTACGTCTCGTACTGCGGAGCACCCGATAGGGGGAAGTGGGTGGTCTATTTGCGTCAGTAGGGCAAGGAGAAAGTAAGCGGCTGACGTATCATCAATGGTGCGCACTTCCTGTCAGAGCTGCTCATACTATTCATAGGGGTGGCCAGTTCCGTATGTCAGGATCCCCAATACGTATTTATACCGTATTTATACCCTACAATACGTATAATGCCCGTATTCCGTAGAATTCTGAAAAAGGAAAGTGCCCCTTATGGAATCATAGGGGGGTCAATCTGCAGCTCTTGAAGAGTAGATTATGCTCACAGAATATAATGAACAGAAAATTTTCAGATGGAGGACTAGGGCAACCCAAACATGCTGGAGTCTCTGGCACACCATAAGTTCAGCATCCTTTCCATTGAAGCTAAATTCTATGTAACACAGACTATGTTGCATGTGTGTCAGCATCTGCCCAACTCCTAGGCACTTTTGTATCTACTCCAACACATCAATCTCAGACAGCATGATCTCCCCATCAGCCCCTGTGCCCCCTCCCGGCTGTTGCCCTAAATGTAGGCAATCTTCTTGGCCCTCTCTAGGCCCAGGCAGTCCTTTGTCTTTGAGAAAATGTTCCCAAACAGTGACCAGTTGCGCTCTGGTGCACAGCTGGTCACGTGCGCTGAGGCGCTCTAGCGTTTCCTGAGGCATTTCCTTTGCGCCACTCTGCTTTCCACCCTGCTGGCTTCCTTTGTCAGTGCTGCCCCCCAATGCTCCTGTTGACGTACCTCTTGCTCCCTCTGCTGCTCCTGATGCTGAGCTCCTCCCTGAGCCTTCTCCTGCCAAAGGGCCTTCTACCAAAGGGCCATCTGCATCTCTTCTCCCAGGCTCCATACCAGACATTTTAGAAGCATACATTAACATTTCTGAAGTGCCCTACTATCTGTTTCGAAGGTTAGAAGGATTACTTGAAGACCACTCGAAGCTACGGATTTTTGCCGTACAATACGGACTTTTGCCGTATAATACGTATGAAATACGTATTAGACCCGTATATACGGACCCACACGGAATACGGCTACGGGGGGGGTCTGTATTATACCCGTATTTCCGTACCCGTATATTATACGTATATAATACACCTACGGATCTGGCCAACCCTAACTATTCACCCTCCTTATCATAAGAGTATGATACTCTGCCTAAATACATGTATTTGGATCTTCCCCCTCATGTCCTTCGCAAAATTGCCAGATTCAGGCTGCGACTCGGAGTTCACACTCTCCGGGTTGAACAGGCTGTTTGGTCCAATAGTACTTCTCCAGTCTGTGATATCTGCGATTCTATTGACAGCAAGATGAAAAACATGTGCTGTTCAGATGTTCCAATCCCCAGGTCTGTTCTCTCCGTCAGAAGTATGCCTCACTTTTTGAGCTTGACTTCTCTTTTCTACATCTCCACGTCTCCCACAGGATGCCCTGTCTAGGTACCATTCACCATGTGAATTCCCAGGAAATTACTAATTTTTTAAACCAGGATAACAGCATACTTCCTTTTTTCCTTCGTGATGTCATGTGTATTTATGAACAGGCTAGCAGTCAAACGTCTTGACTGAGGCCTTTTTCCCTTGTAACCCTTGTAACCCTTGTAGGGCAGGGAGTCTTGGTCACCAAGATAGCATTGGGACGGCTGAATTTGCGTCTAGTTTGATCAGGAATGCCAGGTTTAAAGAGGTAGGGAGGTATGACATGATTAGATATTTGCTCAATGATGTGCAGGTCATGCTGAGCCAGAGGGTCTGCGCTGCCTACATCCATATGTATAAGATTTGACCCAAAAGACCATTCACAAACCACTTTCAGGACCATTCTGCTGGCAATGTTGTGACGCTTAGTCACCATGTTACGAATGACAGGGCATTGGCAACCTAAAAAAATGTGGAGGGCGCTATCTAGTTTGCTAACAACAAACTGCATCTTTTTCTTTATGAACTTCTTTCTTTTTTTGAGCAGGCTAGCAGTCAGTCGTTTTGACTGAAAGCCTTCTTTGCTTCTGTTACCTCTGTTCTGAATCTGGCAGCTGCTATATGTGTAAGCCCAGGACTTCCCACCTGAATAACCAGGCAAGATGCCAAGTCACTAGCATGGGGTATGCGCACATGTAAGCTTTGTTGGAGCTACACATATGTCTGTCAATCTTCTGGTAGCTGAACACATACCTCATTGCTATCCTGGCAAGCATGGGGCTGTACATGAATGTGGCACGGTTTTTTGAGAAACAGTTTGAGCAACTTCTACGCTTCCCATATATCTCTGTAGTGGTGTTCACCCCCAGACCAAGTTGCTCCAAACTCATTTTTGACTTCATGAGCAGTTTTATGGTGCAAAACTGGTTGACAAACCTGGTCTCAGAATCCTGGATGGTGCAGTGGCTGGGGAGATACAGGAGGGGGGTGTCCAGACATAGATTGGACCAGCCCACCAAAAAACACGGGCAGGTCAAGCTGAGCCATCGAACTCATTAAATGCAAATTAAAAAGTCCGTCTGCACTCGTTTTATGAGCCCCGGTGCACCAGCTGTCGCGTTAGAAAATTTGACACGTCTGGCGACATCGCCTTCCTGACGGGCCACCAAACTGGCCGCTTTTGGGACACGTTTGCTCTTTGTTAATCAATGAATCATTGTCTTAATTTTGAGGCAGCGACTCCACACAGCTGCAGCTACAGCAGCTGTTGCAGAGGTTTGACCAGCAGAAAGGAGCACCCTGGAGCCAGCAGCAGCCCGGACAGCCTGCCCCACCCTGTCCCAGACCTGCACCAAGGCATGAGGAAGGGCATCCTGCGCACAGGTGACTGCAGCTGCGTGCTGTGGACATGCTGTGTGGGTGGCAAGGGGTACGTCACACGCATGCACCCCCAGCTGGCCTGCCCAGTGCACTCCAGCACTCAAGGAGCATCAGCAAGAGTCAATAAGGTCAAAATGCATGCATTTGGAGCTTGGGAGCACCACTGCAGGCCACCTGACACACCCCCTGCATGCCCCATCACCAAAATGCAAAACGCTGGACAGCTGACCATGCGCTGCCCCAAACCTTGCAGGCCCTGTGTAGCAGGGCTGCTTTGGGTACCTGTGAGGTCTGGGAAGGTTTTCAGGGGGTGGCATGCAAGGGCAAGGGAGCTGCGCATGGTGGTGTGCCCAAACAAGGGCATGTAAATGGCTCTTACATTTTTAACCGGGCCTGCTGCATCGCCCAGCATCGGCTGATGCTACTCCTCCTAGTTGAACATCTCTATCATATGAAGGTATGGCCAGATTTTCGCTTTGGCAGGGCTTGGAACACACCTTCAGCATGCTACCACCCCCTACATGCATTTACCCCTAAAAATGGGCATGTTTCCCCCAGCAGGTCACCCACGCACCTGCGCGTTCCCAATTTCCCACGCACAGCCCCTTCATAACACCATTCTGGACCCCCACGCCGAGTTTCGTGCCGAAACAACCACCCTGAGGGCCCCTTATGCACCAAAACCCATTTTCAGTGTCAGCACTTAGGCAAATGAGCACCCCAAAAAGGGGGTCATTCTGAAAGTTGTCCGTTTCGGTCAAGCAGCACACCATTGGATACCTTGTGACATAAGAATAGGTTTGCAACAGAAATGACCAAAAAATATTGCATGGTTGGTCAGGGGTGGGCTCAAACGTGCATTTTTTGGCATTTTTTACCACGTTTCTGGCAAGCATTAGCTCCGAAGGCCACATTTTCATCCTGTTTTTCTCCTGCTACCCTTATTATAATATTAAAAGCAGCTATGCCAATTTATTGACCTGGTAATTGGTTTGCCCGTCTTTTCTGGGGCTTCTTGTGTGTGGCATTGGCCAAAAATGACTAAAATTTTGACATTTCCAGGCGCAGTCAGCCTATTTGGCACCAGTTTTCCCAGATTAGCACATCAATACATAGGCTTTGATCTCACTCATCCACTAGTGCAATAGCTGTCACGATTGGACCAGTTCCAGGTCTGCTATTGCAGGAGGAGTGCGATCTGGAGTGTGATATCAATTTCTGGGGCACTCAGATCACCCCCTGGGCCAATTTTTAAAAATCCAAGTATGCAGCCCTTAATGTTTACCAAATGTACACCTGTTGTCAAATTTTGTACTCATTTGGTGAAAGTCGCCTCGGGACCTGAACACCACTACTCTGTTCTTTAAGCAACGCAAAAACAGTTGTAGACTTCAAGCTTTTCTTTTGGTTTCAAGCTTAGGTCTGGTTTGGCTGCAGGCATCTCTTTATGCTTCAGCTAAGCTGCCCTCGTAGGCAGGTACAGCTATGTAACCCTTTCCTTTTCTTACATATTTTTTGTTTGGTTTGGTTACAGGCACCTTTTGCTTCAGCTAAGCTGCCCTTGTAGGCAGGTACAGCTATGTAACCCTATCCTATCCTATCCTATCACTAGCATCCAATTTGAGCTGCCATGCTATCCAGAGATCAACAACTGTTTTTTTAACGCGACGTGGTTTTCATTTTCAAGGGGCTTTTGGGAGGATGCTGTTGGGCGTGTGGTGGTGGAGAGCGAGAGAAGGAGAGCCCGGGCGTCCAGAAGCCTCCTGCTGAGCATGGCCGACAACCCTCCAGATCCCCATGAGCTCTGTTTCTGGCTTCCTTTTAGGCTAGCTGTGCCTAGTTTGAGTATGAGGGCCCTTTGGTGAGACCCTAGCTAGTTAGGGACCCTATCCTTAATGCACGTGGCCTTATAGCTGGCGTGGACTCTTTTTTATTGGAAAACCTGTTTTTAGTGCCCGTAGCTTGTTTTGTTAGTATAGCCTTGTCTTTCTTTCCTTTTCTTTTCCTTGACAAGCCAAAAGCTAACATTTCAGAGCACAAAAGAAAACCTCCGCAGGCAGTGAAGACACTCCCCGCATCAATTAAGGAAAAGAGGACACCTAGAGCAGACACAGGCTTACCAGGCATTCTACAAAGACCATTTCTTTGCCTTCACAGCTGCAAACTGCCGCAGCATATCAAGAAGATTGAGAGGACAGGGCGTTCCTCGAGCATGCAGCTTCGGACCGGCCAGTCAAGCTATTTTTGTTTTACAAGCGTTCTACGTGTAGTACCAGAGTGTCTGCGCCTAGGGTGATGTCCAACAAGGATGATGCTTTGTGTTCAGAGATGACTTTTCGCGGTATGCCTTGCACCAGCTGCCACGTTCCTGGCTCCAGGTGCATGCTTTCCAAGCTCTGCACCCAGCAGTGCACCTGAACATGTAAAGGAGTAGGGAAAGGGCGTCTGGTTTTCAGCCTGTGAATGTATGGGATGCATCTGATGTGTGGGCAGCAAAAATGGACGGATGGAGCAAGCCATGGAGTCCATAAAAGGTCAGGCATCATAGCCGAAGCCTTTGTAATGTAAGACACTATTGTATTGACCAGTGACTTGTACGACATCCTTGGCAGTGTTCTATAATAAACCCAAGGTCTGTGGGGAAGAAAAGTGCAAGCCACGCTGAGAATTAGAAATACAAAACCAGCACAACGCAATGGGTGCTATGGGGCGTCAAAGGGCTGGAAATGGCACTGCACGGGCCCGGGCCCAAGTTGTGCAGCCTCACAAATTCCCTTAAAAAAACTTCAATTAATAACCCCCGTCGATTTTTCATTTCAGCAATTTTGGCTGCAAAAGTAGACTGACCTGGTCAACTGTGTCCCTCTGAAGCCATCTCCGCGTGTACCGTCCACCCTCCGGCAAGCACACCCTGACCTTAAGCTGCTGCTGCTGCTGCTGCTGCTGCTGCTGCTGCTGCTGCTGAACCTTGACATCAAAGTTGCCTACTGTCTCTGCTACTGCTGATGGTGGTGGTTGCGGTTCTTCGGGCTCAGGGGGCAACCTACTCCTCAAATGCTGCTGCAACTCCTTGTAGGCACGCTGCCTACACACACACACACACACACACACACACACACACACACACACACACACACACACACACACACACACACACACACACACACACACCAAAACATGCATTTGGCATAGCCCAGTATTACCATTTACCTTTCAAACAAGAATGATCATGTCCTTGCAGACCTCGTCAAGATCTGTCCAGAGTGCAGAACAGCTTTTGATGTCATGTTAGCTAAATGCTGGTGCATTGCAAGATGGTATGTCAAGCCGCTTTTTCTTTTAAACTTGAACACAATTCCCCCTCTCGTCTCACTCCACAAGCGCTCTTGGTGTAGAAGTCTGATCCTATCCGCTCAGGCTCCCTCCAGGAGTCATAGAGTAGGTCACTTGCGCATGCAGGTCACTTGCACATGCAGGCACTTGCGTATGCAGGTCACTTGCACATGCAGGTCACTTGCACATGCAGGCACTTGCGTATGCAGGTCACTTGCACATGCAGGCACTTGCGTATGCAGGTCACTTGCACATGCAGGCACTTGCGTATGCAGGTCACTGGCACACGCAGGCACTTTTGCACATGCAGTCACTCGAGCATACACCAATGAGACAACAACAAACGAAAAGAGCACTCTTTTGCCTACACTCATTCATCACAAGGCCTTTGTGACTTCAGTGCCAAGGTCCCTGAAGATGGTCACTTGAGCAAGCAGGAAAAATTACGCACATCCTCCTACTTCACAGCCTGTACGTGAACGGGGAGCAGGAATCTAGCTGCTGCAGATGAGGAAGTAACAGCCAGCTCATACAGGAAAACAGTTAAAAGACATGAGGTTTGTGCTGGGCTCAGAGCACCTCATCAAAGCCGCATCTCCTCACTTTTAAAGAAGCCACCGACCATTCCAGAAACACACACACACCTCCTCTCCCACCTTTGCAGAGCATGCTCCTTTGCCACCTCCTCCGCCCTTGCTTGTTCAGACCTCTGCTGGTCCATTGCCAGCGAGGCAGAAAACTCTGCATCCTGCATGGGTGTCGTGCACAGTCCAGGTAATGCGTCAGGATATGTGTCATGCACAGCCCAGATACTGTGTCGTGCACAGCCCAGGTTATTTGAGAGTAATGTGTCATGCACAGCCTGTGGGTGAAATGGTAACAAATGAAGCCACCTGGGCTCAGCAAAGGTGCTTTGGACCTCAGCCTCAGGCGCTGAGCAGGCCTTCTCGGAAGTTGTCTTTGACCCAATCCTCAGGCGTTGAGCCGAGATGCACTGAACCTGCACAACTTGGAATTGCAGCCTTGAGCTCAAAAGCACGGATTGGAGTACGGTAAACTTACCACCTTGGGCTGCATGCTGACAGCAAGTGGCAGGGATTAGTATTTCCCTTTGCAAGATACTTTGTGGGGAAGCGATGACCTCCATGTCCAACTGCACCAGAGGGAACGAATGCCCCCATGGGCACTCAGAGACCAACTTCAAGAGCATTCGACAGCTGAGGGCCTTAAATGAGCTTGCAACACCTTGCTGTCCTCATGCTTCATTTTGTGACAAAAATGTACATCCCCACCCACATCTTCATCAGTTGCTCCTCCCTCTTATGCAGTGCACACACACATCTCACAAAACAGGCGCAGTCATCCGCAATGTGACGCAGTCATCCGCAATGTGACGCAATCAACCGCAACATGACCCAGGTTTGTTGTACTTTACAATCTTGATGCGTAGCACAAGTCCGCCCAAACTACAAGGCCTATTCATTCAGCCAGAAGGTGTGCACAGAGTTGACATCGCCTACAGAGACATGCATGTCCAGTCTTCTGCCCACAATCATGACCTGCTCCTCAAGCGCACCTGCAGCGGTCTTGCTGTACAATCCCTCCACCAGTGCACTCCTCCTTGCTTGGGCGCATGAGCTGGTGCAACCTTGATGTAAAAATTATACACTGACCTGCTCCTCCTCAAGCACACGATCTGCTGCAATCTTGCTGTACAACTACACACTGACCTGCTCCTCCTTGAGCGCACGATCTGATGCGAGCGCCCTTGATAGTGAGCTGCCCTGCGACCCCTGCGCTTGTTCAAGATGTTGCCGTATTTCCGGGTGCTGCTGCTGTATTTGCTGCTGCTGCTGCTGCTGCTGCTGCTGTCTTTGTAGGTCCTGCTGTTCCTGCTGACGCTGCCGTCTCTGCTGTTGTTGCTGCTCCTGCTGCTGCTGCTGCTGCCGCTGCAGCTGCTGCCACAGCATGCGCCTGAGCCGCTGCTTTGCTGCCTCCTCCATGTCACTCTGCTCTGCACTCAGCAAGCACAGGGAAAGCAGGTGAAACTCCCATCATGGAGACAAACGCCATAGGGGGCAACACCTCATCACATTTGACCCATTTGAGGCTTTTTTTAGCTTGTTTCTTTTCACCTTGGCCAGGGTCAAGGAGGGCAGGAGGAAGCAGCAGCAGCAGCAGCAGCAGCAGCAGCAGCAGCCACAGCATGAGCAGGAAACACAGAAACATTGCAAACAAGCACAAGGGTTGTAGGAGAAATGAAACAGTACAACTAATGCACTTGACGGGAGGCCCTCCAAAGCCCCTTCATTTAAAAAAAGATTATGCAACGCCAACCAAAACAGGGAGAACGCATAAAGAAGAATCCCTGAACTGGAAAGGGTCACTTTAAGTGGAGAGAGGAGAGCAAATAAAAGGATGAGCAAAGCAAGAGCGGCGGGGGTCCTGCCAGCAAGGTTGCGAAAACAGAGAACAGGGCAAAGCAGAAAGACAAGCTACAAAGAGGATACGTAAAGTTGCAATGACTCACTGGAGCATCAAAAGGATGTTCAAATAAATTATGCTATAGCTGAGGCAGGCTGGGCTTCTTCAGAGGTATACGTGTTTACTTGGCCTTCTTTGATCATCTCATCAGCTTGCCCGCCCAAGTTATTTCGACCCTGAGGTTTGTCCTTAGGGGTTTCAGTGACTTGAATGGATGAGCTCATAAGGTCACATATGCTCCCATGCGTGTGCACGCACGCACACACACACACACGCACATACACACCCACACACGCATATACACCCACACACACACACACTTTCACCGCACCTAATTGACCAAGCCGTTGCTGCAGCACTGCCTGCGTGCGCGCCTGCCACTTTGCTGCCCTGATCTCCTCTGCTTGCCCGTCGATCTCCCCTGGATGTGTGTGTGTGCGTGTAAAAGTGTGTATGTGTGTGTGCGCATGCATGTGTGCGCATGTGCGTGCGTGTTTGTGTGCGTGTATGTGTACTTGTACGTGTGTGTGTTGCGTCAGCTTGCACCTACTGCACCCACAGCCCTGTACTCCAGAATCAAGAGTACAGAGAAGGTCGAGGCACCCCTCTGGATCAAGAATCGGTGCTTCACCTAGCCAAACCGGCCTGCTCATCTGTCACTCACCTGCCGTGCCATCTTCCTGCTGTGCCCCCTCACCCTCACAGCTGTGCTGTGACCCTGGCTCACATGCTGCTGACTCATGAGGCACTGGCCCAGGTCCTGCGGGCTCATGTGCTGCTGGATGGGGCCCCGCTGGCTCATGTGCTGCTGAGTCACGCGCTGCGCACGATTCAGACCTTGTTGTCTCACATGCGGCTGACCCAGACCCCGCTGGCTCCTGTGCTGCTGAGTCACGCGCTGTGCGTGGCTCCGGCTCGTACGATGCACTGGCTGCCAAGTCAGGGACATCTGAGGCAGCCAAGTCATGGACATCTGAGGCAGCCAAGTCATGGACATCTGAGGCAGCTAAGCCAGGGACATCTGAGGCAGCTAAGCCAGGGACATCTGAGGCAGCCAAGTCAGGGACATCTGAGGCAGCCAAGTCATGGACATCTGAGGCAGCCAAGTCATGGACGTCTGAGGCAGCCAAGCCAGGGACGTCTGAGGCAGCCAAGCCAGGGACGTCTGAGGCAGCCAAGCCAGGGATCTCTGAGGTGCATTTGGACCCCTCAGCCTCTCCCTGAGGCGTCGTCAATCTACGTTGTGGCTGTGCAGCAGCAGCGACAGCAGCAGTAGCGATGCCTCTACTCTCTGACAGCCCATCCCTGGTGTCATCCGCCCTCGCCCGTGCTGCCTTGGCCTGCATGGCGGCTTGGTCTGCACAAAAGAGGAGCAAGCGAGGGTGCAGAGTCCAACAAGGGGGGCGTCAGCCACTGAATTTGTCTGGCTGTGCAACCATGGTGACTGGAATGCTCTGTGTGTGAACGCGTGTGTGGGTATGTGTATTTGAGCAGCAGCTCAACACTACCATGTATAGGTGCTAGCATCCCCCTATCAGCACTCATTCGCGCGCACACACACACGCACACACATACACACACAGCAAAACTGGAACATCTCTAACTAAGAAAGGAGGAACACCTTAGCAAACAGCAGGGCAGTGCTGTGCCACCTGTACCCTGCCCGTCAAGCTCGGCAGTAAATGGAATTTTACTAATGGCCTCAAACTGTGAATCTGTCAACCTGTTCCCTGCTCACCAAGCTGGTCCAGCCGCCGCTGGATGGCAGCCTTTGCGCGCGCATGCTTCTCAGCTGCTGAACTGCTGGCAGGAGCAACCTGCCGGCTGGGCTGGAGCCCTGCAAAGTGACAGACAGCATGCAAACTGAGTATGCGCGCGTGCGCGTGTGTGTGTGTGTGTGCATGTGTGTGTGTGTGTGTTGAAAGCGTGGATAATGCAATGTGCTGCCAGTGTGGACCACGCACACGTTTTGAAAGTGTGGACCATGCAGATGCAGCAAGTGAGGACACGCCCAGCAGAAGCCACAGCAGAAGCATATGCTGATTCCTTCTTCGTTTGGAGCACACTTGGCAGCCGCTCTTTCTGCTCTCAAGGAGCTTTGATGCACGGTCTGACCCACAAATTTCAAGGCCACAAGCAGACACAACAATCAGTGTTCTGGCTGTGTTCTGTAAGACCCACGACACCACTTGCTCAACTTTTCTTCCGTGGATGGAGAATGGACTGAATGACACTGCCCATACATTTTCATTATCCCATCCTCTAACTCAGCATTGCACCACCCCTCCAGGCGCCAGCGCTTCACTACAGCACCCCACTGTGCACTCACCTCTCCCAGCCTCCTCTCTCTGCGCGCAGGCCTTTGCAAACCCCTCATACACCCGCGCCCGTGCATGTGTTTCACCCTCTGCTGTTTGTTTGTGCGCAGTCGCAGCTGCTGCTCGTGCACTCTCGGCTCTGCCCTGGGCTTCCTTCTCCACGCGAGCTTGCTCCTCCCTGGCGGCTTGTGCTGTAATGTGCACAGTGCAGGGGATGTGTGAGAGTGTGTGTGTGTGTGTGTGTGTGTGTGTGTGTGTGTGTGCCAACACCAACACCAAGTGAGCTTGAACACAGACGCGGGGCGCGCTCCTGCTGGCAGTCGATCAGGCTTCCTTTTCAGCTCCCGAGATTCCCTCTCACTTTGTGTTCACTCTCAAGGGTATTCAAACCTCATGTGTCCCATCTCATTTAACATGTGAGGGGCGGATTCGGCTGGTCCCATGTTATCACATTTTTTTCTTATTGTAGAGTTCATACCAGAGTCTGGACACAGGTCAATGCAGCCAGGGCAATCTGCTTCAGCACCGGCAGCTTTTGGCGCACATCATCCTGAAAGATAAACAAGTGCACTGCATGCATTTGAGAATGACACACAACTTGAAGGTTTTTAAGGAAGGGGCAGGGTGGATGCAAAGATACAAACCATCAAGGTGAACTTGTCCAAGGTTGGTGTGAACAATCAAGTAAGTTTGGATGGAGAGGGGATGTGGATGTACACGCCTCCTATTTTCGTTGACACGATCAGTTAGAGCATTCGGTTTAGTTTCTGCTCACACAAACCAAAAAAGTAATGCCTGGCTCACCCTCGCGTGCCAGCCTCTCCTGCATTGCCTCTCGGGCTTCTTGCTGGCGTCGCAAATGCCTGCTGCTAAGCTCTCGCTGAAGCCGCAGCCCCGCCTGCTGCCTCCACCATCTGTAACAGGCTCGCATTGTCATGGCTAGAGCTACTGCACATGCTACCCGCACTGCGCATGCATTAGCAAGTGTGGCAAGAGGTACCGGGGCTTGCAAGCGGTAGCCTTGGAGTCTTGGTCAACACTTTTGATGACCACTTTTGACATGTCTGGCTTGTGCAGGTTCCCAAGGTGTGCACCGGGTTGTGGAACACCTACCAAATAGAGTCAACCAGCTGCCTGTGAGGAAGAACCAAGAGGCAAGGCTGCTGATGCCCAGGAAGTCTGTGCCCCATGCCAGGGAAAATATGAACAAGATTGTGAGGAGCATTCTCTATGAAACTGTATTTAACGTCATAATCGCCTGTATCATCATAACTTGACAAAGCCATCCTTCCTCCTCAACGATTTTCCAGAAAACTCAACAACTGTCTCCGACTGACTCAGCAAGAGGCTATCCGTTAAAAATATTTGTTCCAACATACTAATACAACGAGCCTGGTATGGCATTCAAGAGCTCTTTCTTCCAAGGATTTCACCATGGCCGTGGCGAGAAGGTGGGTGGGGTCCTAAGCCGCGGGACGACGAGCCCACCGCCCGACACCTCGTGCCCGCACAACGAGAGACCACTTGTTCCTCAGTAGTACACATGTGCCCGCAGAGGGGTGCCATGGCCTCCTAGGGCCTGTTCGTGCTCTTGCTTGCTGCTCACCTCACTCACCCCCTTGTACACACCTCTTGTACATACATACAGGACCAGCAGCCACCCCAGTTATACAGCTATGGCATGAACACGGTGGACTCAACTTCAGGGTACTACACACCCAATCCCTTCCTCAAGGCATCTGAACAAACCACTGCTACAAAGGTAATCACTGAAGCCCACTCTTTGGCGCGTGTAAACAATCCCGACAGACCCAAGGGCCTGGTTGTGAGCCCAGCTCTGACACGCCCCTGTGTACTCTCTGGGGTTCCTGGGACACACATTAGCCAGGGCATTTCTGTTGGTGGATGGATGCGTTGTAACGATTAGTAACGATTAGGCTGGGTGGGGTAATGTAGGCGGACGCTGAGAGCCTGCTGGCCCAGGACTACAATGTGTCAGAGATGGGGTACCGGAGCCAGGATTATTTATAGGACTCCCCATTTTGCAACTATGATGTTGTATGGGCCCCATACCCCTGGCTTTTCACCGGCGTACCAGCATAAACTGGAAAGGAAAGCTTATTCAAGTCATACGTGGGAAATTCAAGGGAGGGCCTACAATTGGCAATCTAGTGCTACACCTGTGCACGCGCACACACACACACACGCACGCGCACACACACACACACACACACACACACACACACACACACACACACACACACACACACACACACACACACACACACACACGCGCGCGCACACACACACACACACACACACACACACACACACACACACACACACACACACACACACGTTTTGAAGAGGTACCTGCCCTCTCTGCCCTGTGTCTGTAGGTTAGTAGTGTTCTTGGGGATGCCCTGGACACCACAGGTAGGTGCTCTGATGGAGTGACGATGGTTGTCCCTGAATTGTGCACAGAACTGCCTTCGGCACACCAGTGCTCAAACGCAACCTATGAGATGGATGCATTTGCATCAAGGATGTCAACTTGACATCCCCCCTAAAAAAGGACTGAATTGAGCTCAATGTTTCACCCTTACAATGTTAGTGCTTGGCCATTCTTCCGTGCCTTTGATCGAACTGACCTGTTAGCTTGTAGTCCAAGGCCTGATGAGGAGCACGTGCAGACCTGCCTTGCAAGCAACTCAGGCTAATGCCTTTGTCCTGCCTGCATTCCAGAGGCAAGAAAGTCTACAGAGAGAGGCCCATGAAGACTTATTTGTCTGGACAGTGTGTTGTGACAAATATCAGCCTGACACCATCCATGCAAACGTAAGCGCAAACCGCAACTGCAAACGTAAACGCAGGACAAGGCATCATGAAGGGCACATCAGGGACGTGGAAGCTCTGCAAGAAAGGGGGCCAAGGAGCTGGGGACATGCTGAAGTCGAGCTTCAAGGCCTGCAAGAAGCAGATGGGTAGCTGAGGTAGGTTGAGCACCAGAGAGGGAATGGCTGATATCATGTGTGCGCTTGGCGGGGCTGTATTGGTGCGAGTGAGTGCGAGAGTGCTGTGGTCTGTCAAAGCTGAATCAAATCGCCTGGGTCAGCTGTTCTGGTGCACAAGAAACCAGCAACAAGTGTGGTTTCTCCATCGTTGAGTCTTGAGGCACCCGCGTCTGTGTGCTTTCTTGAGGCGCCTGCATCTGTGTGCTTTGCTGCATTGAACTTCTCCATGAACAACCTGGCAAGCAGTGCTTCACACTGAGGTTGCTCCTGTAACAGGCAGTGGGCATTATTGGAAGGTTTGCTGCCGCGCGCATCCATGTAGCATCAGGTGTCCACAGCAAGTCCCCTTGTCAACTTTCTCATGGCTGAAGTTTCTGTAGCGGACCTGACCAGCGCTTGCATGCAGCCACCCTTCTTTTACAGCATTTTATGGTGTTACTACCAAACTTGCCCAAAGGACTTCCTTCAGGGCGTGCTCAATGCTTTGCCACGGCAGCTGTTCTTGTCTCGCGGGAGAGGACCCCTGTGTGACTGTTGTTTTTTTTGCTGCGGGTCATTCACACACACACACACACACACATACGAACACACACACGCACATACATATACACACGCGCAGTTGACACTGACAAGAACAACTGCGGTGTGGACGAGGAAGGCCACTGCAGGCAAGCACACCCGCGATACGATGGCAAGGCCTTATTTTGTGGCCAAGGATGATGATGATGTGTCCAGGGGTATGCCAGTGGCACGCAAGGCGATCATGGCCCGGCCCATGTGTAGCACACAAGGCACGCAGGAAGCAGTGGCCTGCCCCTCGCATATGTTTGTATGCACAGCACACATGTGTATGCGTAGTCCATGTGTAGCAAGCGAGGCAGGCAGGAGACAGTAGCCTGCCCCATGCACATATGTGCTTAGCACATTTGTGGCACGTGAGGCAGGCAGGAAGCAGTGGCCTGCCCCTTGCGCATATGTGCCTAGCACATACGTGTGTGCCTAGCACATTTGTGGCAGGAAGGAAGGAAGCAGGGGCTGCCCCTCCTTCCTCGCTTGCCAGCTCTTTGTGTTCATTTAATTGTTTGTAGACTGGCAGCAATGACTGCAGCAGCGTGGCGGCTTGAGTACTTGCTTTTGTGTATTTGCAGTTGCAAACTGTGAGAAACCAACGTGCGGATGCAAGCTCGCACCTTCATCGGTGACATTTGATTTTTCCTGAGTTCTGTTCGAGGTTGCTTGATAGCTGATGTATTTGTGTTTGGATGGTGTTGGTGGGTCATAAGATGTGCCTCTGATGGTAGGTGATAAAGGATCCCTGCTGTGGTCCGTGCCAATTATTGTAGGCAACTTATCTCTCTGCATTCCTCTTAAACTAGCTGCGTCTAGTTTGAGGGCCCTTGGAGGGACCCTTGCTATGTTGCTGATTATGGAGCCTTTCCTGAATGCACTCGGCCTTTTTGGCAGCTTCTCTTTGGCGACTTGCTCTGCCGCCAGTTGGGTGGGATGTGTGCGTGGCACTTGGCAGCATTGTGGCGTTATATGAGTGTGCAGCTGATGATGCTGATGGTTCCCTTCTGGTCTTTTGTTTTGGTGGATTTTGGCGTGGAGCTCTTGGCAGCAGTGGGATGTCCCACAGGTGTGAACATGAAGTGGACAGTGGTGATGGACTCCCTCAGTGCACATGGGTCCCCACTCCCCTAGTTCGTAAAATGTCCAAGTTTTCCTTTTGTCTGGAAAGGTCCAGCTCTTGGCAGCAGGGGGTGTTATGAAGGTGTGTGGAGTACGTGCTGGCAACCAATGATGGGTTCCCCTTGTGTAACGGTCATGGCCCAGCCCTAGCAAATGTCTAGGGCTTTGCTTCTAGTGGAGTGGGTGCCAGCTTCGGCAGCAGTGGGATGTCCCATGGTTTGGAGTCAAGGCGGATATGTACCTGGCAAGTGTGTTTCCATAGGGCTGTGCAAACTGAGAATTTTGGGAGATGCCTTCACCTGGGATCTGGAATGCCCAAATTGTTCGCATGCTTGGGCTAGGAGGCATGATGATTTCATGTGTACTGTATACAGCAAATGCCAAACTTGGCGGTTCTGGTCGTGTTCGACCTACAATTAAGAAATGCTTCCTATTCTCAATGCTTCCTCAACTTCTCTGTTCTTGCTTTAAGCTTATCCTTCTTAGTTTTGGAGTGCATCAGATGCTGAGCGCGCTTCTCATCACTTTACTTCCAATTTTATTCGCAGCGAGGCAATGCTACTGGTGCTGGTAGAACTTTTTTGTGTGCATATATTGTGTCTCATGCTTGTGGGGTTTAAGCTTGGTCCTATTGCTTTTTCTCAACACTCCGCTTCCTTTTATGCTCATTGGATGGAGTTTTTTCTCCCCCTTTTTTGGAATGCAATAATCACCCCCTGGTTCAAGGATCCTGGTTACCTTGGTTGGTTTAAGAGGTAAGATATCATGCGCAATTTTTTGTGTGCAGTGCATAGCTTTAGATTTACACGGGGGGACCTTCAGCCAGAGAGATTTACAGATTTAAAGGAGAGACCTTCAGCCAGACTGTTCGGCTGATCGGCCTGTGACTGGTCCTCGCCAGCCAACATAATATCCATGTGAAAAAGCTTGGTCCAACTAAAGAGGAGGTTCATAATAGAAGAGAGACAGCTGTAATGTCAGCCAGAGAGAGAGAGAGAGAGAGAGAGAGAGAGAGAGAGATTTAGATTTAGATTTACACAGGGGGACCTTCAGCCAGACTGTTCGGCTGATCGGCCTGTGACTGGTCCTCGCCCGTCAACATAATGTCCATAAGCTCAGAAACAAATGAAAAAAGCTTGTAGTTGTGTTGCAAGAGGAAATCAGAAATATTCTGGACACTGACTTGTTGAAATTTACAATGGTTGCTCCATTAAAAATCACCAGAGAAACAGTTGAACAGGTAAGCATACTTTCTTCTCAAAGCAAAAACATCTGTGTCTCTGCACACCGAAAGGGCATGAGCCTCATCTTGAATCAGGGTTTTACATTGGTTAACCTACAGCCCGAATATCTGGCTGATCAGTCGCTGGTGAAACATTCTCAACCACCTATCACAAGGTTAACAAGTAAACAAGCTTCTACAAGAAGTTTAAAAAGAAAGACTGCTGTATGCCATGCTGTGCTTGTTTCCGTTTTGTTCAAGTGCTGTGTTTTGCATATGCAAGATACGTGTGGCTTTGCTCATTCTAAGTGCTCAACGTAACGTTCCACACACAAATACAATACGAAATGGGCAAGGTCAAGCTGGAGAACCATGAGGTACATTTTGGCCTACACTCAAAACACTCTGGAACCACAAAGATCATCTTGAATCTCATCACAAGAACAGCGATCACACAAAAGAGCGTTCCGAGTATCCCAAGCTGCTGTCTCCACCTTCAGTGTGTGTGCCCTAAGTCTGAAACGGCTAACATTCGTCATGACATGTGGGAACAAATCCAAATGCATGTGCCTTGGTAAACGGGCAGGGGCACGCACATTGTGGTCAAAAGGCATTGCAAAAAGAGACTGGTAAGTTGCCAGCTTACTGTATGTGTCCCGCGGTTTCACTCCCTCAACATCTCTCCACAATGGTTACAATGGTTACAATGGGGGGTGACCTTCAGCCAGGTCATTTGGCTGATGGGCTTGTGGCTGGTCTCTGCCAGCCAAAAATAAATCCATAAGCTCAGACATAAAAAAGAAAAGCTTTGCATTTCGCTGATGAAGGAACTGATGAACAAATTGAGAGCTCACTTGATGCAGTAAAAAAGGTTGCATCTCAACAATATCCTGGAAGTAAGGTTCAAAAAGCACTTGATACTTGCGGCGCAGAGAACAAACGTGTTCATCAGTACAGTTAAAAAGGACATGTGCTTCATCTTGAGTTTGGTTGCAAGGACACCTCAGGTGTCCTTGCAACCTCTGTGTGTGACAGGCTGTCACACACAGAGGTACCATCATCCTGCCAAACAGCCCATTCAACTTTCAAAGTATGAGCACGAAGCCGGAACCTGCTCACATTACGCATAACTTGCTTAGGCAAATCCAAAAAAAGATACCAAGGCAGGGGTGCATAGGTTTGGCGAGCGTTGCAAGCAAAAGGAGTAGCAAAACAAGCTTGGTAAGTAGCTAGTTTGTTGTTGTTTTCCCTTGGATCCACTGACTCGGCTTCTCTCCAAACTCCTTGCAATCTGTACCTCAAGTCTGCACTAAAATCATTCATGGAAATGGCACCTCCTGACCTCACAGACTGCTCAAAAATTTCAGAACCACGCAAACCTTGGAAGGCTTGAATGAACTGCGCTGTCCAGCACCTGTCATCCTTAGGTTGTAACTTCAAATCGGCTTGCATAACACGGCGTAAAGTACTACTATTTGTACCAAGCATGCTGTTGTACAGCTTGACTGCAGCTCTAAACCAATAGTACTGCAGTGGTTGATGCCCACATTCTCTCAAAACAGCCCAGTTAGTGGTAGTTCGCTTCACACCCAAGGTACCTTTCAAGAAATTCAGATGCAAAGTTTGCAGAGCACAAGAGAACTCTTTGCCTGCCTGCATGAAACCTGTACCCCACACCTGACTCGCGTACATACCAGCTGGAATAACACACGTCTTTGCAAGCCACAAGGAAGCATGCGGCCTATCTGCAAGTGTGTGCTCACGTACAAAACGACGAATCCTATAAGCAGATGTAAGCATAGCACGAGCTGCATTTTCTGCCGATTTAGCCATGTTCAAGGTCCTGTAAAACAGCATGCCAAGATATTTAAACGAGTCCTTATGAGCAAGAGTGTCACTGCCAATCGTAAAAACAGGGAGATCGATTCCTTTTGAGTTGAAGTGCACAACCTCTGACTTTAAGGTGTTGATAACGAGATGCTTCTTCCTAGCATACACATTCAGCCTGCTTAACATGGTTTGAAGAGCACCTGGCTCATTGGAAAGCAATGTGAGATCATCAGCATACAACATGTGGGTCACGCGAACATTCTCTGTGCCAGTTACTGCCCCTCTCACATCCTCAGCAATCAAGTCAACATCATTGATGTAAAGTGAGAAAAGGAGAGGAGAAAGAGGACACCCTTGCTTAACACCTCGCATAGGATGCACACGTGCAGTTTTTGCACCATCCTTCAACATCTCTCCACACTGCCCGCAGCCTGTGTCTGATTTAGATTTAGATTTTACACAGGGGGACCTTCAGCCAGACTGTTCGGCTGATCGGCCTGTGACTGGTCCTTGCCAGCCAACATAATGTCCATAAGCTCAGAAACAAACGAAAAAAGCTTGTTGTTGTGTTGCAAGAGGAAATCAGAAACATCCTGGACACTGGCTTGTTGTAAAAATGGTTGCTCCATTGAAAAATCACCAGAGAAACAGTTGAACAGGTAAGCGTACTTTCTTCTCAAAGCACAAACATCTGCGTCTCTGCACACCAAAAGGGCATGAGCCTCATCTTGAATCTCATCACAAGAACAGCGATCACAAAAAGGAGTGTTCCGAATATCCCAAGCTGCTGTCTCCACCTTCAGTGTGTGTGACCTAAGTCTGAAACGGCTAACATTCGTCATGACATGTGGGAACAAATCCAAATGCATGTGCCTTGGTAAACGGGCAGGGGCACGCACGTTATGGTCAAAAGGCACTGCAAAAAGAGACTGGTAAGCTGCCAGCTTACTATATGTGTCCCGCGGGTTCACTCCCTCAACATCTCTCCACACTGCCCGCAGCCTGTGTCTGATGTCATCAGTAAACTCTTGAATAGGGATAGGAGTGCCCTGCCGCACAGCTTGCGCAAAGGAATCACAGCGTCGTAAGCCTTGGAAAGCATCTAAAACTTGAGCAATCCAGCAGGCTTGTTCACGCGAATGAACATTCAAATCTGCTTTCAGCACTCTTCTCAACATCTGACTGTTAGACCTCAGCATGCTATTATACATTTTGACAACAGACCTAAACCAGTAAAACTGAAGCGGCTCATGACCACACTCCCTCAGGACAGCCCAGTTTGTAGTGGTACGCTTAACACCCAGCGTGCTCTTAAGATAACTCGTGTGCCGCACTTGCAGATCACTTGCAAATTCCTTGCCCGTTTTAATGTATTCAGTGCCCCACACTTGGCCTGCATACATTCCAGCTGGAATCACATACGTCTTCCCAAGCCACAGAGACACGTACGGCCTATTTGCCAGAAAATTTTCACGAACAAATTGACGAGCCCGAAAGGCAGACGCCATGAAGGGGCCAGTTGCATGCTCAGAGGACTTGGCCATGCTCATGCACTTGTGAAACAACATGCCAAGATATTTGAAAGACTCCTTGTGTGCCAGTGGCACCCCCCCAATACGAAACACAGGCAGATCTGACCCAGAGGAATTGAAATGCACCACTTTAGACTTAGCTGTGTTGATGACAAAGTGCTTCCTCTGAGAATATGCATACAAGTGGTTCAGCATGGTCTGCAACGCAACAGGATCGTTGGCCATTAGAGTCAGGTCATCAGCATATAACATGTGCGTCACATAGAATTCAGCTGTACCCGTGACAGCACCTTGCACCCCCTCCGCAATTTCATCAATGTCGTTGATATACAGAGAGAAAAACAGAGGGGACAAAGGGCAGCCCTGTTTCACACCTGTGTTAGGGTGCACCTGAGCATTCTTCTCTCCATCCTTCAAAATATACTCATCAGCATCGTACATGTTTTTAATGATTGACAAGAAAGAAGTGGGCATGCGTGTGCGCTGCAGGTGCTGCCAGAGTGCCTGCCTAGGGATGGTGTCATATGCTTGCTTGAAGTCAATGAATGCAGTGTGCAGCCGGCTAGATCGCCCAGGCTTGATTGTGCGTGCAGCATGCTGTAGGTGCCTTAAAATGTAGATGGGCTGGAGGGTGTTCCTTCCAGGGTAGAAGCCAAGTTGTGTGTCTGGAATCTTGTTTGAGGCCGCACACCAGTCCGTGACAAGGGAACGAATCACATTAGCATACAAGCGGTACATTGTGCCACTGACAGCCAGCATGCGGTAGCTGTCAGGTTCAATGAGGGGCCCCTTTTTGTACAAGGGGGGCAGCTTGGCCTTCTTCCAACATTCAGGAATGCGAGCCTTGTCATAGAACAGCTTGAAAAGCCGGGCAATGTATGGCACAAGCACATTCACTCGCTCAGTGCCCCGGCCATTGACCCGTGGGCGCACCATAGCAGCATATTTGATAAAAGGAGCAACCACACAGTCAAAACCAGGGGAAGCACGCCCATTCATCTTCCCAATCTGCTTGGCTACCAGCCCTTGCATCTCCTCCTCTGAAGGCACAGCAGTTGTATCCAGCTCAGGCATCCAATCCCAAGCCCCTGTCTCCACCTTCAGTGTGTGCTGTGCATAGATTTACAGATTTACAGGTTTACACGGGGGGACCTTCAGCCAGACTGCTTGGCTGATCGGCCTGTGACTGGTCCTTGCCAGTCAAAATCACCAGAGAAACAGTTGAACAGGTAAGCATACTTTGTCCTCAGAGCAAAAACATTTGCATCTCTGCACACCAAAAGGGCATGAGCCTCATCTTGAATCTGATCACAAGAACAAGCTGTGCATAGAAATTGCAGCTGGTGAAAAAATAGTTACCTGAAGCGGTGCGTATATGTGCACACGAGGGAAAATTAATTGTTGTGGTGAGCAGCGGCAGCAGCAGCAGCAGCAACCCTCTCCTCCTCCTCGGCGAGTTCCAGCTTGGCGTCCGCCCGCACAGTTTGTTGGGTGGAATGAGGGGGTGCCACGAGATTAGATTGGATTACATAGGGAGACCTTCATCCAGACTGTTCGGCTGATTAGCCTGTGGCTGGTCCATGCGAGCCAACAGCAAATCCAAAAGCTCAGGATAGGATAGGGTTACATAGCTGTGCCTGCCTACAAGGGTAGCTTACTTACGATTGGTTACAATGGGGTTTGACTTCCAGCCAGGTAGTTTGGCTGCTCAGTCTGCTCAACTGTTCCAACCGCACAAAAAAATATCCATGAGTGAAAAATATCCAAGGGCAGCTTAGCTGAAGCAAAAGGTGCCTGTAACCAAACCAAATCTGTGTAAATGTCAACTGGAAGCCTTGGGCTGAGTTCAGAAGTGTCAACTGTAAAGGAAGGGAAGGGTTACAGCATGATAGCTGTAACTATAACTAACTATGATAGCTGTACCTGCCTGCGGGGGCAGCTAGTAGCTAAAGCAAAACGTGCCTGTAACCAAACCAGTCCAGTATAAAAACAATACTAGAAGCTCAGTCACAGCATTTCAGGCAAGCAGACACGAACTTGGCTAATCCTAGGACATCAGCCTGTCAACTGTAAGAATCATACACCGTGTATGTGTGACACTGTCACTCTACATGAAACAAGCATGCAAAGTCATGCAAAAACACTCCAAAATATTGTGTGTCAGGAAAGTAAATTTCGTTTTTCCACAATAAGTACAGAAAGTTTGAGAACAGCATCACTCCAAAAGGTTAGAGGTAACAGGTTACAGGAAAAAGAAGGCCTCCAGTCAAAACGGTTGACTGCTAGCCTACTCATAAAAAAGCGTAATTCATGTAGGAAAGGAAAACTTTTGAAGCTTGTTGTTGCTTTGATTTAAGAAAGAAAAGATATGATAAGACTGTATGTGGTGAATGCCAGGTACGTAGGGAGCCACCCTACTAGAAGAGTGATATAAAGAGAGGAAAGAACCGAAAATAAGGAAGCATATTTAAGCCGAAGAGATTAGATTAGATTACACAGCGCAGGCCCCGGCGTAAATCCTTTTTCTCATTTATTTTGGTTTGCCAAGGAGGGAAAAAAAGAACACAATGCTGGAACATCGACAGCTCCTACACCCAATCCTAAAATCACCTACCTCCCCAATCTTCAAAACGCTCTCAAGAAAAGAAAAGAAAAAGCTAAGTAGGCAGAGAAAACTCACCCTACATCATTTAAGGAAAGAAAGACACATTAGCTCAAAGAGCCGTGAGTCTCCCTCACCAGAAGATAAGAGGGGAATTAGTGTGGATCGGGTGGGTTTCTGGCAGCACGCTGCTCCAGGGCACCAGTGTTATGATGAATGTTTTTATTTTCAATGGCACGTCTGGTAGAGGTAAGTTTGTGTGCAAATTGTACAGGATGGGCATGGAGTTTTCTTGCAAGTGTTTCAGATCTCTGTGAGCCAATCCCTCAAAACGCTCTCAATTCTCATATGCATACTATGCATTGTAGTACAAAACACAGACTTGGGGAATGCCAACTCCAAAACAGGCTACTACTCATATAATCAGAGTTTGTTACCACATGTAGATAAGAAACTTATCAATGCCTTTAGGAACATGTCTTATATATCCACACCCATGAAGCGCACTGGCTTACAATATCGCACTGGCACCCTCTACAACCAAAAACATGCGGTTTGCTTCAAAAGGTCTACTGACCCACTATGCCCTCTCCCAGGCTGTCATTAATTAGACAGCGCACTCCACATGCTTTAAGGCTGCCAGAATCACATCATCTCCAGCATGAAAACTGAACGCCACAATGTTGCTGGAAGAATGATCATCAAAGCTCTCAGCAACTTTGAAAAGCCCTTGGGGAGCAGGTTTGGTTAACATGGACATGGGGAGTGGTGATAGGTTGGCGCGGCACAACCTTCAAATCCCTGCACGTGCATCAAACAGAATTATACCCTCTTACCTCTTTCCAAGAAAATTTTCTAAGAGATCTAGACTCACATCCAGCCGTCCTGATGCTATACTGATTACTCCCTATAAAGCCAAACCCACTTCTTCTCCTTCTACCTCCTGCTCAAACCATCATGCAGTACGCAGCAGGCACAACCCCACACTGAGGGCCACAACAGCCAACTGTGTGAGGCAACCCCACCAACTGAATGTAAACCAGCGGCATGTGCACTTGATTGAAATCAAGTACTGTGAAGACACGAGGCCTGGGCAGCAGTTGGAGGCGGCACAGCGGCAGCATGCAGACCTCTGCAAACTCATTAATGTAAAAGTTGCGACTCTCCAAACCATCCTTTTGGGTGTTGGTGGGACCTGCTACACTGAGCACACCCTTAACCAGTTTAAACAACTGGGACTTGACCACCAACGCGCCAATAAACTTGCTCGCAAACTTCATGCCCATTCTGTCATGTATGCCAACAAGCTTCAAGCGCACGCCTAGTGGTAACAAGTTGTTACCACTAGGCGTGCTATTGAAAACAAGAACACTTCTTGCAGCCAGGTTATGGAGCCGGGTGCTTCCAATAACCCCCCAGATCCCCATTAGGATATTCTTTCTGTAACTTCGTGGTGGAGGGGACTCACGGCTCTCCTGAGCCAATGTGTCTCCTTTTCCTTTCATTGATGTAGGGAGAGTTTCCTCTGCCTACATAGTTTTTCTTTTCTTATCTTTCTACACAGGGAGACCTTCATCCAGACTGTTCTAAGCCGAAGAGAGCATACATGGGGATGAGTGTGTTCGAAAAGAGCGTGTCGTTCATCCTGCACATCATCTTGGGCATCACATAGATCACAAGCAGGGGAAACAGTGTCATCCCATGTGGCCTGTTCGACTTTCAAGGTATGGACATGAAGGTGAAGTCAAGCCACACCGCAGACGATGTGTTTGGGTAAATCCAAGTAGAGATATTTGGGCAGAATATAAAGTGAATATGTAGGGTGCGCAGGCTTGGTTGGGAGAGCACACCAGTGATGATAAGTAAACATTTTGCTGTTTGTGTCTCGTGGGTCGTAACCAGAAAGTTGTCTCCAATATTTGAGATGGCGAGACCTAAGATCCACAACAAGCTGACTCAAGTCCAAGGGATCAGCAGAGCGTACCTTTTGCTGAAAATGATGGGCATGATGTAAGCCATTCGTGGCAGACAATAGATGGAATGTCCAGCAGGAGGAATTCCTGGGGCTGAGGTTGATGTCCGCATGAAAAACCTTGTGAAGTAGAGCGCTGTTGCAATGGGTGAGAGAAATATATAAGCGTGCACAGGCTCTGAACCAGTTGAATCGAATAGGTTCGATTCCACACTCACGGAGGACACTCCAGGAAGGAGTTGATGTTCGCACACCCAGCATGGATCTCAAGAATCTCATAAGCCATTTCTGGATGCAATTTATCCATCTCTGTCCCCTGTTGAAGATATGCAATGGCCCAGATCTGACTTGCATACATTCCTGCCGGTATGACATACGTCTTGAAGAGCCATAAGTAGGCATGTAAGCAGTGTGTAATCTGGTGTTGATGAGCAAAAGTACGCACGCGAGCCATACCTGACAGGCAGGGTTTGAGAGCTTCCTCAGCAGCATTGTACAGATTAACGTGTTTGTCAAACTGCATCCCCAAGTAGCGGAAGGTATTTGAGTAAGGCAAGACCTCACCATCATGAAAAAGGGTAGGCAAGTTATCGGTGTTGGAGTTAAAACAGACATCACTCTGACAAATGGTCCAAGAAGCCATGACAAATGTGTTCAAGTTATGCTTTATACTTCACGAGAGCGTAGGGAAGGGAAGGGAAGGGTTACATACAAGGTTTAAAGGGTTACAAGAGGGGGATTGGCCTACAGCCCGAGACTCCGGCTGATCGGCTGCTGGTGACATAATCTCATCCAGCATCAAAAATTGAAACCAATCCTGACAAACATTTTGAAAATCTGGACGAGTCTTGGTTTAGAATAGCATTGACCTCAAGATCAGTCAAAATGTGGAAGCTCGCCAAGAAAGGAATAAATTCAGTGTTCAGAAGCTGTGCAAAAGTATGTAACGGTTTTAAAAGACCAATGAACAGGTCCTTGTATTTTCTGCGCAGCTTACACACCTCAAAGCAATTGCAACTTTCACTGGAACTGAGCGCGCAGGTTTGTTAAATCCAAGGATGGGCAATCCAGGGTAACGTGCTCTTCGTTTTGTACAGTATGCCAATCATATTTGTTGCAAGTTATAAGCTCGTATGCGTGAGAGCAGAGCCAAACAGGCCTACTCCAGCACGCTTGAGTGACACTGGCAGGCATGGGCAACCTGACACAGATGGTTACAAATGGTTACGATAACTTATAACTTGAAGGGGTGACCCTCAGCTAGGTCGTTTGGCTGATCGGCTTGTGGCTGGTCTCTGCCAGCCAAAAATAAATCCATAAGCTCAGACACAAAAAAGAAAAAAGCTTAGTGTTTTGCTGATGAAGGAACTGAGAAACAAGATGAGAACTCGCTTGATGCAGCAAAAAAGGTTGCATCTGAAAATCCAGGAAGTAAGGTTGAAAAAGCAAGTGACACTTGCGGCGCAAAGGGCAAACATGCACATCAGTACAATTAAAGAGCACATGTGCTTCATTTTGAGTTTGATTGCAAGAACACCTGACACACACAGAGGCTCCATCCTGCCAAACAGCCCATTCAACTTTCAAGGTATGAGCACGAAGCGAGGACCTGCTCACACTACGCATAACTTGCTTAGGCAAATCCAGAAGAAGATATCAAGGCAGGGGTGCATTGTTTTGCTGCGCGTTACATGCAAAAGGAGTAGCAAACCAAGCTAGGTAAGTTGCAAACTTATTGTTGTTTCCTCTGGGATCCACTGACTTAGCTTCCCTCCAAGCTCCTTGCAACCTGTACCTCAAGTCTGCATTAGAACTATTCATGGAAATAGCACCTCCTGACCTCACAGCCTGCTCAGAAATTTCAGAATTATGCAGACCCTGGAAGACTTGATTTAACTGCGCCTCCAGCACTTTTCATCCTTTGATTGTAGCTCCAAATCGGCTTGCATCACACGGCATAAAGTACCGCTATTCGTACGTACCAATTGGTATACCAAGCATTTTTTTAACAGATTGACTGCAGCTCTGAACCAATGAAATTGCAATGGTTGGTGCCCGCATTCTCTCGAAACAGCCCAGTTAGTGATTGTATGTTTCACAACCAAGGAACCTTTCAAGAAATTCAAATCTTTAGTTTGCAGAGCACTAGAAAAGCTTTTTGCCTGCCTGCATGAAACCTGTACCCCACACCTAACTCACGTATATACCAGCTGGAACAACATACGTCTCTGCAAGCCACAAGAAAGCATGCGACCCATCTGCCAGTGTGTGCTCACGTACAAAACGACGAATTCTGTAAGCAGATGTAAGCATAGCACAAGATGCATTTTTTGCGGGTTCTTCCATTTTATAGGTCCAGTAAAACATCATGCCAAGATACTTAAATGAGTCCTTCGGAGCAAGCGTGCCACTGCCAGTTGTAGGAACAGAAAAATCATTCCCTTTAGAGTTGAAGTGCGCGACCTCTGACTTAGCAGTGTTGATAATGAGATGTCTCATCCTGGCATACACATTCAGCCTGGAAATGAAAAACAACTGGTGTATTAACTTGATGCAGCTAAAAAGGTTGAATCCCACAGAACCAGGGAACAAAGGTTCAAATAGCATGTAAAACTCGCGGTGCAAAGAGAAAACGTAGAAGTAAAAGTCAACGCTGGGCAATAGCCAGCGTGCACTAAGGAAAGACTGAACGGTCAGCGCTGGCGCCAACAATGAGTCCCACCAATTAGAACCACAGCTAGGAGCAACCAAGCTAATGCGGATCCAGCGGGTTGTCAGCCATCCTTCCAGACTTGCGTCTCGCCCTCCTGTAAGCAGCCCATCAAGTAGCTCCCCCCCACAGCTTAAAAGAGGCAATGGATTGCCAAGTTGAATGGCATATTTGGCACAAAAATCAAACTTGTTCATCGGTGCAGTTAAAAAGAGAATATGCTTCATCTCGATCAAGATGAGTTTGATTGCAAGAACACCTTTTGCACACAGAAATTTCATCATTCCATCCTGCCAAACAGCTGAGCGGGTCCCAGCACAGCACAGCAATCCTTTTTTCTTTCACCTACTAAATTCAAATGGTTTGCAGAGAACAGCACTCAGTTCTCTTGTGAAAAACAGAAGTCCTGTTTCGACAAAAGAAGGCATTGGGCAAAGGGGGTGCTCCGAGTTTTGGGCAAATTTGATGGCAAGTGCATTCCTTGGGACAAACTTCAGACATTCTTGAGCAGGAAGGCAAAAAGAAAAACTGGGGTAGTAGCAAACAGCAAAAGGAATTTGATTTCACGGTGAACCACAGGCCTTAATTTCCATTAGTCATCAAAAACACTGCCTTGACCTGGGTGCGTGGAACTGATGGCAAGGGCTTTCCTGGGTAAGAGCATTGGCTGTGTCACCAAGACAGTGAGCAGCAGCAAGCAGATTTGGGGTCCTAGGGGCTTGTCCTTGCCTCTGAGCACAACAGGTGAGACAACACACAAGCTCCCTCACCTGACCTCTGTTGGTGCATGGGCACACGATATGGCATCCCTCTACCTCATTGTTAGTCTATTCTCCCCATCAAGCGACAGCTGCGTCATCCGAGATCCAATTCGGTCCTCCAAGATTTAATTAAACTAAGAGTATTTCTCATATTTTGTAGGGAATCAGCCCTCCTCACGTCGTGCATTAGCGGCTCAAAGCATCATGGCAAAAGCAGGCTCAAGGCCAAGAATACCTGTTGCCAATCCTGTGGTGGACTTGGATGGGGATGAACAGACCAGGCAAGTGCTGTGTAGGTTGGGTTGGCTCCTGCGGTGTTCTCAAATACAGCAAGCGCTTACAAAAATTGCACCTGCTGTGGCCTAAGGCAGGCAACCAATTTTAAACATCCTACACACAGCTGTACATGTCGCTACAAGCGACACCCTGTTGCAAGTCACAACCTGCAAAGCCAGCTTCAGCACAGCTTTTGAACGCCGAGCTGTCTGTCTGCTCACCGCACTTCCAACTCCTTTGAAGTTGTGAATGCAATCCGTCCCCGTTGCTTCCCTATCCCCCTTTGTTTGCAGGGTCATTTGGGCAATGATCAAGGACAAATTGATTTTGTAAGTTTGCCCAAATGTTGCAAGTTTCTGCTTGGGTAGCGCGATAGGATTCTATGTTCCTTTTCCTACGCTTCGGTATTGAGTGTTTTTTTGGTGTCAATTTTGTTTTGCATGGTAGGGTTCTTCAAAAACCCAAAAACCATTTTGGCGCAGAACCTATTTGAGGGTTTGACCTGAAGGTCATTCACCCAACCCGGACCCTCCTCTCTCACCCACGCAGACCCTACATAGACCTGAAGATCAAGTACTTTGACCTGAGCATCACGAACCGCGATGCAACAAATGACAAAGTCACTGAGGAGGCCGCATATGCAATCAGGGTGATTCATGGTCTCACCCTCTTCCTGAACTCAGTGTCTTAGTAGCTATAAGACGAACTGTAGTTATTAAGGGGATGGCACTTGCAATCAGGGTGAGTTATGATCCCACCCACATTCTGTACTGCTGTGCAAATCAAAAAGCTAGAAAGCATGCCTGCATGAAGCTTCCGCGAACCTCGAACTGATTTGTCCGCAGAGACCTGTCCTTGTGTTTGCCTCACACACACACACACACACACACACACACACACACACACACACACACACACACACACACACACACTCCTAATTCTAAGTCAGATGCCACCAGTGGCAACATAGAGGCAAACAATTTTGGCTGTACCAAATGGCAAAGAGTTGTGTTGAGGCTTACTTTCTGGCTCATGCGACGTCTTGCTCCCTCAGAAGGAAGTCTTGTCTTGACGGCTTTTGTCCAGGAGCGTGCTATCGAGCATTATACATTGAAACTGTGCATCCATTAGGCTTTGCCAAACTTCAGTTGCTTACATAAAAACAAGCATGTCATAATATGTTATTGAAGTGTTGAAGATTAATAATCATACTGGCTGTTCACAGCTTATCTCTGTGAAATTAAGAGTAAAAGGCAGCGAGTCTCTTCAACACATTTCTTGACCTAAAGCAGGTTGTGGGTTGCTTGATGCTGGTGAGTTTGCTGTGGGCCTGTGTCGCAGGAGTGCAATGTGGGCATCAAGTGTGCAACTATCACCCCTGATGAAGCTCGTGTGAAAGAGTTTAACCTTAAGAAGGTGAGAGAGAGTGTATACATGTGTGTGTTCTGCACAGCAAAAGCGTTGTCCACAGCACACAGGCTCTGCCTCAACCCTTAGCTTCAAACATATGGCGCCACTGGTGGTTTACAGGCAGCCAAAGATAGTGAGTATGGGACTCTTGCAGCCGCAGGTGGTAGAAACCCTTGTGCATTGGAAATCTTCTTGTGGTTTCACTAGACCCAATTTTATCCTGTTCACCATGCTGCAGCCACTTGCGCCCCATGTGTGCATTGATGTTGTCTGTGTGTGTGGGGGAGAGGGGGGGCTTGCCGTCAATAAGTCAATAAGTCGGGGCCCGCCGTCAATAAGTCAATACGAAAGTGCAAAATGGAAGCCATGCTGTAGTAATGATGTAATTCTGGTCAGGGATACTCACGGCTCTTTGTGCCAATGTGTCTCCTTTTCCTTTATTGATATAGGGAGTGTTCTCACTGCCTACGTGGTTTATTTCTATTTCTTTTGTAATCACAGCCCTGCAATTCTGTCCGTGCCATTCTGACTTGAGGAAGCGTAAAAATCCTCTGCCCTCTGTGCGGCTTGCAGATGTGGAAAAGCCCCAACGGTACCATCCGCAACATTTTGAACGGCACTGTATTCAGGTGTGTGTGTGTGTGTGTGTGTGTGTGTGTGTGTGTGTGTGTGCGCGCCAATTGTGGCATTCATCATCCGCTCATACTTGTTCTCCATTTCTCTTGTCAACATGTTATATGTTTAGGGTTGGCCAGTTGGCCAATTCCATGTTTATACACAATATGTGATTCACGTTTTCCTTGCTAAAAAAACTGAATCACACAGCATATATGAATAAAACCAGCCAACTATATTTACGTCAAACATTAATGCATGCACTTGCACATGTGTTTGCACTTGCGCGTTTGTCACATAATACATAAGGTGCAGAATCGTGAAAAAATATGGTGTTTGAAGTGATATTTACTGACCATTTTGTGTATGGAAAAGCTTACTCATTGCAGATCTTAAATGGTGTCATTGGCATGCTTCAATACCTACAACTTCATCATCATCCTTGCCTATTGTGCTTTAAATTTAATTCAAATATTTCTGACCTTTTGAAAGCTCCTTCTCATATAAGTTCTATACACATGCCGTATATGAGTTAAAAAAGTTCAGAAACTGTAACTACAAATAGCCAAGCAAGTGCGTTGCCGATTGATTAATCAATCCTTGTGGCGGAGTGTCTTTTAAGACAGTTGTGCTGATACTATAACTTCTTGAATAGGAAAAGGTGCTTCATTGTTGCCTCGGAGTCTCGGCTAGCTCTGACAGCAAAGAGGATATGATGGAGCCTCTTTAAATAGAAGCTCATGCCCTAAACACTCCACAAGAGAGTTTTTGAAAAAAAATTACCCCATGCATCTTTTGGAGAGAGTAAACAAACATCTTCAACTAATTGGTATAAAGCACAAAGAAAAAGGAAAGAAAAGCCTGCGCCAGCCAAGAGACCACGTGAATTAAGGACAGGCATAACACACAGTATGTAAGAAGAAAACCGTCATGTTTTAGTGCTGCTTCAGCTGAACCGCCATTGCAGATTGATGCAACTCTGTAACCCTTCCCAGTTCTCCTTACTTGCTGCTGTCACTGTCGCTGCTGACTTCCACATCACCTGATTCCTCTTGAGGATCCCCTCCCTCCTTCCATGCACTGCCAAGCGGTGCTCCTTGACACCAAGCCACCTTCATACAGCTGCCTTTTTTGGCTCGCATAACCTTTCCTTTTACAGCTGCCAGCAAGCCACCTTTGCACGGCTGCCAGCACTGACAGGCCTGCTGGTGCTGGTGATGCCAACATATGTGCTGCTGCTGCTCATAATGATGATGATGATGATGATGATGATGATGATGGTGGGGCACTGGAGGAGGGGCCAAGGGGGGAGACCCCCATACAAGGGCTTTTGCTTTGGGTCTCTCTTCTTGCTCCTCTTCATGACACCATTTACAAAGTTTAGAACAAAATATGGTGGCGGAGGGTGGTCCCCAAACCCATTATGTCGCTTTTTGGCAACGAAGGGTGCTCCTAGATAGCCCCGCCGAGCACGCCTAGTGGCCACCATTTGACACAGCGCTGAGGATGCGCCGCATCGCCTGTATTAGAAGCACTGCATTCTTTGACAGTGGCTTTCCTGAATAGGGGAACATCTTGAAGGACAAGAGAAGCATGGGACAGTTGTATGCTTTTGAGGCAGCACTCTCATCTGTTGCTGTGCCTCTGTCATCTGTGTCTATCTTGTGCAATCTTGCGCTGTGCCTCCATCATGCGCTGTGCCTCTTATCATCTGTATCTTGCATACTTTGCACGCACGTGTGGCAAGCTAATCTTGGAGAAGCAAGGGAGAACTGAATGCTTTGGAGACAGCACCCTGTGCTGCCCCTCTGTTATCCGTGTGCTGCATGCTGTGCATGCATGTGTGGCAAGGAATCCGGCTCACAAAAGCTGTGGACGCTCTTTGCACTTTCAACCTATGATAATAGAGTAACTCTTTAAATCAAACATTGGAGCCGCAGCTGCTGCAAGCCACTTTCAGAAGGTTCCAACTACTTCTCTTCTTCTAATCTGAATGGTGAAGGGGATTTGAGGCGCTTTGGGCCAACACGTATCTCTTTTGTCAGCGATTGTAAGGAGTGTTTCGCTGCCTCAACAGGTTTCTTATCCTTTGTTAAGGCAAATGTTTTTGATCTGGCTGTCCAGGTTGCCAGAACCCCCTTGCACTCCCCTCTTTGCTGCGCAATGGCCACCATCCTTTGATTGTCAACCTCCTGTAGGGAGCCCATCGTCATCTCCAACATCCCTCGCTTGGTGCCTGGATGGAAGCAGCCCATCGTGGTTGGCAGGTGTGAACAGTGCCAATTTTACAGCAGGAGTTGAACTTCATTCAGGCACTTTGTCAGCTTGTTTGGTTGGTCTGTGGCCCATTGTGACCATCAGGTGAGAGCAGAGCCAAGGAAAGTAAGAGAAAGGGTTGCATGGCTGAACCTACCCACAGGGCAACTGAGTTAAACATTAGCAGGTGCAAACTAAAGCAAGAGGAAGAATGAATATTGCAGACGAGAGTACAGCCACAAGGATCAGCATGCTTGTAGATGTGCGTTGTGTACAAGCATTGATGCACTAATACACACACACAAACACACACATACACACACACACGCACGCATGCACACACATGCAGGCATGCTTACGGAGACCAGTACCGTGCAAGCGACATGGTGGTACCTGGGCCTGGAAAATTGGAGCTGTCCTTCACCCCCGCTGGTGGTGGCGCCCCCACAAAGCTGGATGTGTTTGAGTTTGGGGAGGGCTCAGAGGGCGGTAAGCTGTGTGCATGTGTTTGTGAACTGGTGGTCCTGCGATGAGGAGGATCGAGACTACATAGTTGCAAAGGCCAGAGAATGGTGGCAGAGGGACCGTGGCTGTCATAATGTTCCAGGTCGCCTGGGGCAGCATTGGGGCCGTCCTTCCATGGCAACGCCCTCTCACGGGTGATGGACCAGTTGCACCCCGACTTAGGTGTCCAAAAGTATGCCATTGCTTCATCAAAAGGATGTGTTTTCAATAAGATCATGCCATTGCTTCATCAAAAGGATGTGTTTTCAAGAAGATCATGCCAGGGTTGACTGATTCGCCAATTTAGAATTATTCTAGAATTCGAATTTTTTCGAATTATTGGCGAATTTTAAATTGCCAATGCGTAAAATTTTATGCCCTCCGCCACAGAGGGGGCAGAAGACCCTCCAGACACACCCCAGTCACCCCCTATGATGGTGACATGGTCCCACTCAATACCTTTATCCTTCCCCATTTCAATGTTTATAAAGCCTGGGGGGAAGGGGGTAGGGGTGGTTGGGGGAAGTTGCTACCCCTTCCCAGCCCCTCGCCTTGGAGGCAAACATGCGTTTGCATAATGCGTCAAATTTCGCATTTTTTTTGCATAATTGGCGAATTTATTTTGTCAAACCGGCGAATCAGTCAACCCTGGATTATGCCATGCTTCATCAAAAGGATCTGTTTCAATAAGGTAATGCCATGCTTCATCAAAAGGATTTGTTTTCAATAAGCAGTTTTTGTTCTCGTAAACCAGGTCTCCTTGCAAATGCTTAATCAAAGGGATAGTTCCAGAAAATCAAGGCTCAGTGAACCAGGTCTCATTGTGAATAAACCAGCTTTGCACTTTGAAATGCTGGACTCAACACTCTGGTCAGACTAAGCCTTTGCAATGCTGCCGTCACAGAATCCGAGCATAAAGCAATGCGCACATGAAACGATTTTTTTACATTGCCAAAATGGGTTGGGATATGCAGCATACCCATCAAACAGTTCTTCTTTTGCAACACTGACAACATGGAATTAGAGAATGATGCAGCGTGCCCACTAATGAAACAAGTAGTTTCATTGCAAGGATATAAATAAACATGGAATCAGTGTGTGTTGCAGTGCACCCGTAAAACAGTATTTTTTTTGAGTTGCCAACAAATGGAATTGGAATATGATACAGAGCGCTCATCAAACAAGTCGTTTTACTGCAACGTTGCCAAACATGGAGTCAAAGTATGATGCAGCGCGCTCACAAAACAGTATTTTGTTTCGCAATGCTGACAATTGGAATCAGAGCATGATTCAGTGCGCCCATCAAACAAATTTGTTTAAAATGATGCCACACCTGGATTCAGATGCAATTCTGCCAACATGGAGTTCAGATTACGATGCAGTGCACCGATCACCTGCTGGCACATTGCCGCAGCCTCAAGCAGCCTTTGCTGACACCCAGCAAAGGGCTATTTCATGCCAGAGCATGACATAGGCACACACACACACGCACACACACACACACACACACACACACACACCGGCTTGAACTCTGAAACATTTGCAGCTGTTCCATTGCGCAAACACATGAGGCCTGAGTGAAAGTCTCCATCCTACTGAGCGCAGGTCACACCAGGAGCAACTCGAGTTACACTGTGGTGCTTGCATATGTATGCAGGTGTTGCCTTGGCCATGTACAACACAGATGAGAGCATCCGCGGCTTTGCAGCGTCGTGCTTTGAATTTGCACTGAAGGTGAGGTGCCCAAAGCAGGCTGGCTTTGATGCTTTGGTGTGTTCCCACTGTGACTTCAAAAATCCAAGCCGATTTGTTTCATTATCGGTTACCGCCAGTGAGTATATTTTGCGCCAGCGAGTATATTTTACGCGCGCGCGCACACACACACACGCACACACACTTGTACGTATGCATGATGTGGTTGATTTGGCTGCAGAAAAAGTGGCCCCTGTACATGTCGACCAAGAACACTATCCTGAAGAAGTATGATGGCAGGTGCGTTGCCTATGCACATGCATCTGTGCGTTGCCTATGCACATGCATGTGTGCAAAGTCTATGCACATGCATCTGTGCAGAACGAGCAAGCCATTGTGCAGGCTCATTTGTGTATCTGCTTGCACTGTGGCACAACATTGCATACGTGCACTTGATGGGCTAAATACATGCATGCAATATTTTGCATGCGTGCACTCGATGGGCTAAATACATGCATGCAATATTTTGCATGCGTGCACTCGATGGGCTAAATACATGCATGCAATATTTTGCATGCATGCACTCGATGGGCTAAATACATGCATGCAATGTTGCATGCGTGCACTTGATGGGCTGAGTGCATGCTTGCAATATTGCACATGTGCACTTGATGGGCTGGACATGTGCAATATGGCTAGGGGAACAAGCGCCAGCCAGCTCTAATTTGCATTTGCTATCTTTGATGAGACCCTTGCTAGCTTGCTAGTAAGGGAACCCCTCCTTACTGCATGTGGCCCTTTTGGCTTTTGTGTCTTTTCCCCTTTCACATATGCTTTCTATTTGTGGAACCAGCCAACCCTTGCAAGTATGCATATCTGAACAAACATCTGAAATTAGCTTACGTGCTGGATTGGGTTGTTTTTTTTTTGGCTTCCTGGATTGGGTTATAATGCCACAGGGGCGTGGCTGCCCCATACTGCAGAACTTACTCCCCTCCAGGCCGTTTCCATTGTTGACAGTAAGGTACTGGTAAGGACAGGACAGCCAAACGCTTGGTTACTGGCCTGAGAGACCTTAGGGAGCCACTAGCTAGCTCATATGATAGCAAAATGGTAATTCAATTTTTCGATCCACATCAGATTTGAGCGACCTCAATAATTGATGGTAATGCAATCCATATTGAAGAAATGGTTCGAGAAGGTGACTTGTTCTCCCTCCACTTTGACTCACTTCTTATTAGGGGAATGGCACATTTCCTCACTTGACCAGCCACTGGGTCTTCTCATGTTTTTGCTACCTTTGCATTCACCATCAAACTTTGTTCTAGTCCTTCAGGTACCCCACAACATAAAAATCATAAGCATAAACATCATCTGATTTGGTGCGCTGGGTGATGTGTTTGGGGCGCGATTTTGACAGAAAATAGGGTCTATTCACAGCTGATAAGTTGTGCAGTCTGTGTTGATGTAGGTCACAACGCAACAGCTCTAAGGGTTACCATTGATTGTACTCTGATTGCTGCGCATGTGAGCCTGAAGCTGCATCTGTTTATGAAAAGAACTATAACATAGCGTAGCATATCCATGTCTATGATGGGCTGCAATAAGCCCCTTCCAGTATGTCATTGCCTGCAAAACACTCCAAGTTTGCTTTTAGGTGGCTTGGATCGCTGTTGGTGTCAGGGCTGACTGTTGGGTCTTTCCTTTATGCACGCTGGCTGGTGTCCACTGAAAAAAAAAGACTGCGTTAGCCAAAAGGCTATAAAGGTCTATCAAATTGGCACAAAAGGCCCATGCCCATTTTGGGCAATTTGCGCAAAAACTTACCACAACCAGACAGGCCATTGAAAACAAAAAAACGCCCATTATAACTCTGGTGCCTGGATCCGTGTGCTGCCGGAAACTCACCTGACCCACACTAGCTTCCCTCTTATCCTCTGCTGAGGGAGATTCACAATTCTCTTGAGCCAATGTGTCCCCATTTTCTTAATTGATGTCGGAAGTGTTTTGCCTATGTGGTTTTCTTTTTCTTTGCCTGCTTATGCCTTTTCAGAGTCAGGTTCTTGCAGCAGTTTATATAGAGTTTGCAATTCAAAGCGCTGGACGGCCCCAGTCAAACTGCAGGGGTGCAGGATTCAAAGCCCAATGCCGACCCAGTCCATTTGCGCCACTGGGTCCTTCAGCATTTTGCAGAAGTTAGACAAACAATAGACCTACTCATGAATACGTGCCCCAGATTTCTGCAGCTGTGTGCACAGGCATAGAAAAGTACTCAAATTGACACCGGAACCCTTTATGCCTTCATGCCCCAGGTTCCTGCAGCTTTTTGCAAAGGCATAGAAAGGTACTCAAATGAACACCGGAATCCGTTATACCTTCATGCCCCAGGTTCCTGCAGCTTTTTGCAGAGGCATACGAGTCAAAGTACAAGGCTCTGTTTGAGGCTGCCGGCATTTGGTATGAGCACAGGCTCATCGATGACATGGTGGCTCAGGTGTGTGTGTGTGTGTGTGTGTGTGTGTGTGTGTGTGTGTGTGTGTGTGTGTGTGTGTGCGTGCGCGCGCGTGCGTGTGCGCGTATGTGTGTGTGCATGTGTGTAAGTGTTTTACATGCCAGAGACGTTCATTACTTGACTGTGGGTCCAGCTTCGAGGCAAAAGAAAAGGTTTAAAGCCGATACTTCCCTTCCAACTGCATTCTTCCGCGCGTCTTTTCTTGTGTTTTTGCTATAGAAGGTTGAAGGGCAAGGGATATATTGAAATGGCAGGAGGGCAATGCCCTTATGATTTAACTGCAAGTAAGCAAGCAAGGCTAACCTCAGGTAATGTTGAGTATGGCTGACTACCCTCCAGGTCTCAGTTGTGGATCGAAGTGCATGGCACTTTGCACTTTGGATTAAATGATGCAGATGTGATGCAGAGATACAGTCTGGACCAAACTGTGGGATTGTTGTGTTGTTGTTTTTGTGCCCTGTGCTCTGATGCCTACGGGTGTTGTAAGCTAGTGAGCTTTGCAGGGATCTCATGATCTAGAAGCGGGTCTGTCTGCAATTTTGCTCCATATCCTCCTAATGCCTTTAGTGTTGATGTAACTGGAAGCATCAGTTGAAAGGATTTGCTGAAACAACATCAGTTAGCATAAAAGTGTCTCAGGATTGAGTTGAAGCCTAATGCAGCACGTGGAAGGGAATAACAAGGGAGAAAGCCATCAGTCAAAATGCATGACTGCTCGGCTGGGAGAAAGAGAAACAGAGAGCACCTTTCATGCACCTCTGCCTTTAGCCGCTGAGAGGCTTGTGTGTACTTATGAGAACTGTGCGTGCACATGAGGGACTGCTCTGTGCACCTCTGCCTTTAGGCGCTGAGAGGCTTGTGTGTACTTATGAGAACTGTGCGTGCATATGAGGGACTGCTATGTGCACCTCTGCCTGCAGGCACTGAAGAGCAGCGGTGGTTTTGTGTGGGCCTGCAAGAATTATGATGGCGACGTGATGAGCGACATCGTGGCACAGGTAGGACTGTGTGTATGTGTTGTGTGTGTGTGTGTGTGCCCTCACCAACACATGGCTGGATTGATGTACATTCATCAACCCAGTCATGATTGAAATTTGTCCACACATCACGCTCAAACGGCCGCGCATGAGTGCACAATTTGTTTGCCAGAGGCTGAATATCATTTTATTTGTCGCGTATACTGGTGCAAGTAGGAAATCATTGTAAATCCTATGTGCATTCATGGTGAATGCTCAGGGCTATGGCCGCCTGGGCCTCATGACCTCTGAGCCTGGATCCTGCTTTTGATGACACTTCTTTCCGAGCGCTTTCTGCATGTGTGCATGCACATATGTGTGCGCAGGGCCATGGTCACCTGGGCCTAACTCCCTTACTTCATCGCGTGCATTGATGCAGACAACGTTGAAGTAGCTCTCTAATGTATGCATGCGCATATGTGCACAGGGCTATGGCCGCTTGGGCCTCATGACCTCTGGGCCTAAATTCTTCTTTTGATCAGGGAAGTTCAAACCCTCGGGTAACCCGAGAGAAATTATTAGATTTGGCCTGCGCCGGAGGCCAAATCCAGTCAGGTCAAACCCGGTTTTATAGAGTACCCAGTCGGGTATGTCCCGAACGTTTTTAAAAGCGTCTCGGGTGAATCATAATACATAGCTAGGTCAACAGCCATGCCTCGAGGAAGATAGGGAGGGGGAGAGGAGGGAGAGGGAGAGAGAGGGAGAGCAGAGGCCCCATGCCCAACCTGCCAGAGCCCCCGCCGCCATCAGCCTCAGCTCACCCTATGTAAGTCATGAGCTGCTGGCAGCCCTTACCACTGATGCATGCAATGGGGGTGGACCGCATGCCCTGAAGGCCTTAAACTTCATCTGATGTAGGGGCTCAAGCAGGGGCATCCCAGGCCCCATGCGGGCCACGTCCCAACCCCTCTCCAGACGCTCAGTCTCCCTCTTAGCCAGCAGCATTCACTCCCCCAGAGGCCTGGTCTGCTGAGTGGATGGAGCAGGCCCCTGACCCTGAGTTTAAGGGCTTGCTACAGACTCTGCTGGATGCAGGCTACTGCTGGCCTGAAGAAGCAAGGGAAGCGCTTGAATTTTAATCCAATTTTAGTCGGACAAAATCTTGCCTCATGAAGTTGATATTCATGTCAGGAGAACGATGCAGCAGCTTGAGCAGATGTTTGTTACCTCAGAGGTTTAGGAAGTGTGCATTTGGTTCGCTTTAAGGTGTTCTGTGCTGGAGTGAGAAAAGATGGATGGTGGGTGCCAAGTTCCCAATTGAAGTTCAAAATGAGGAAGTGCAGTTTGCTTTTTTTGCAGAAGGAGATGAGGAAGCTAGTCAATTTTATTATACAGAAGTTTCAGGAGCGTTTTGAGAGCAACAGTTGTTGAGGCACTTTCTTATTTTTGTTCCCATTACTACATAAATGTGCCAGAGGAAAGTTCTGCGGCAAGGAACAAGGTTCACATAAATTGTGTGTGTTTGATGGGGCGAGCATCAGACATGAGTTCATGATGATGAAGAGAGCCATGCATACATTGGTCAATACTTATAAAATTGTTGGTCCGGTGTCGGTGTGGGGCATGCTACTGATTAGCCCTGATGCTGCTGTGTTTCCTAAGATGATTCTCTTGGTTAGCATAATGTTTTTGATTCCCTTGCAAATTGCAATTGTGGAGCGCAGCTTCAGCTTGCATCGCATTCTGAAAAATAGACTGGCTAACCGTCTAATATCATGATACTGGATTCTTTGTTGCGCATTAAATTGCTTACTTTGAGATCTGCAGTCCTTCAAATTTGCTGCTGCTGCTGCTGCTGCTGCTGCTGCTGCTGCTGCTGCTGCTAGGATACATTATTATGTCCCCTTTGGCTCAAGGGAGGATATGAAGTTGCATGCTCTGTTCATGAAAGTATCACTGAATTGGGCTCATTGTGCGATGGTATCGATGAAGGTGAGGAGCCTGATCCTGATTTGTCAAGGGAAGATGGGATTGAGGAAGAAGACGATGATGTGGGAGCATGGATGAGTGATGACAAGGAGGAAGTTGAAGTAGATGATGGGATGGAATGCTTTGGAGATAGCATGCAGAATGAGGGGGATAGCATGATGGATGCGGGTGTGAACAAAGAGGATGCAGCAGCAGCTGAGTTGGAAAATCTGCGAAGGTAACACAAATGTTTACTTTGTATTGAGTCAGACTTTGCCATCATGGCTTCCAGTTTTCTTTTGGGCAAATGTAACAAATTTATGCAGCTCCCTTGTAGAGCCCCGGCCAAGAAATCTTATGTACTTGTTTAGCATCATCACTTCAAAATCAAAATTGAGTGAAATTTTCCAATGATTGAAAAAAATGTCCAAGTGCTGAATGAAGCAAGAGGGAAAGATGTGGAATAATTCTGTAAATGCTTAATTTTGTGGAATAATTTTGTAAGTGGAACAATTTTGTAAATGTTTAATTTTGAAACAAGAGGATGAAGGTACCTTATATACTTATCTAGCATTTAAATTCAAAGTAAAATAAAATGCTGTGAGTGTTGAACTTTTAACAACCAGGTTGAATGCTTTCCCTGAAGGCAGGTTGGGTAGACCTGAGAAATTAGAGAGTGTCTTTCGGGCAGACCCCAAAAAACCTTGTAACCCTCTGCACCTCCCTGCTTTTGATCACACTTTTTCTCAAGCACTTCTCGCTGCCTGCATGTGTGCATGTGCATCTGGGTGTGCGCAGGGCTATGGCAGCCTGGGCCTCATGACCTCCGTGCTTGTGACACCAGATGGCAAGACCCTGGAGGCAGAGGCAGCACACGGTGAGAGCTTAGGCTTCTGATAATACGCATATGCAGGGATGGGTCGTTCGCGAGTTTGAGTTGTTTGCGTATACGCGTGCAATGTTAATTCTCATGTGTATACACGGATTTCATGAGCCATCCCTGAAATGGAGGGCTTTGGGTGGGAGGGGCCCTGGGCGGTTCTTAACCACCCCCTAACTCCCACCCTTTGCACCCCCCTTTGCACCCCCAAGGCCATAAACATTGAAACATGACAGGACAGAAAAGTCTTGAGTGGGATTATGTTACGTTGGCTCAGCCTGAAGGCATAGATGAGGTGAGATATGTGGAAAATGCGGGGGAAACAGGTGGAACTCACAAATCTAAGCACGTACTTGAAGTAGCCAATTTTGCAGTTCACATTTTTTGAACAATTTTTGCCGTTCTTTGGGATTCATCTCAGAAATGACCCATCCCTGCGCATGGGCAATGTGCTGTGAAATCTTTTGGTAGGAAGTCATGTTTGCTCTAGGCTTTCCTGTCAAGTACTGCAAATAATGACCAAAAAGGTACAGAGGCTGTGAACAATTAGAGCAGCATTTTCATGTTTGTCACACTTTAGACAAATTATCTCATTAGCCTCTGCGGTGTCACATGTGATACACTGGGTAAACCTGAAGAGAAGAAAAGTCTACGCCAGCCAAAAGGCCACGTGCATTAAGGAAAGGTTCCCTACCTAGCAAGCTATCAAGGGTCTCACCAAAGGGCCTTCAAACCTGACCCAGACACAGCTTGACTATGAGAAAGCCAGGATCAAAGCTGGTAGGGATCTGGAGGGTTGTCGGCCATGCTCCTGGACGCCCAAACTCTCTTTCTCCTGCTCTCTGCTGCCACGCGCCCAGCAACCCTTCTCCCCAAATTACCCTGAAAATGGCCTGGTGTTAATATTAGTGAAATTTTTGGATATCTTGGCAGCTTAATTTGGATGCTAATGATTTAGCCTTTTGCCTGGTCAATCCCAAGTTTTTTAAAAAGATTTAATGGTGTAATCAGGTAGTGCCTGCCACAATAATTAAATTTATGTGCAAGGTCACATTGTTGCTCCTTTTTGGGTTTGCTGGTTATAGTGCTGGTTTTAGTGCTGGCATGCTGGGCATTTGCAGTTTTCAGAGCGTAAAAGGAGTTGATCTCAGGGCAGAATTCAAATTCAACAAGGTGAATGCCCTTGCCTTGAAAAGGGATCCGGGCAAAACCAGTCTGTGTGGTTCAAATGGTGTGGTCCAAATCATGTTGTCGCACTGTGGGGAAATGAGCATGATTCAACATGAGATTGAAAACTGCCAGTTGGGGGGCACATATCCAAGGAGCATGCAAAAAAACAGGCAATTTTATGCATCAGATAGCCCCCTCTGGAAAATCTATGGATATCTTTTGATTTTGTATTGAATGTTTGTAGTTTTATAAGTTTGGCATCCCTTGCGCTACAGGTTTGTGGGCTGTCATGTTTCTATTCCACCCTCCTTTTTTTGCATGCAGGCACAGTGACCCGGCACTGGAGGGAGCACCAAAAGGGCAACCCCACATCTACAAACCCGGTGTGTGTGTCTTGTGGAACAATAGCCCTGGGAAGTGGAGGGGCTGCTATGAAACCTAGACAGGGTTGTGCCGCCATATGGTGTCTTTAAGGGATTTGACGGTCTAAACAAGTGGGTACATGGTTTAAATTGGTCAAATATATGATATGATATCCACGGTTTCGGGGAGGGGCGGTGGTAAGTTGACCGGTCGGTTGCCACCATCATATTCTGCTGGGCCACACGCTGCTTGCATGACTTGCAGCTGCAAGTCTGAATAAAGCACCTACCCTCCTTTTATGTTTATTTGTTAATAAGAAACTTTGCATCATGCAGAATAATGGCAAAAGGGTAAGACAGTCCCTGGGAGGCTCCAGCCTCCCAGCTCAAGGGAACCTGATGGCCCCCCCAACTGAGGCCTTGGTGTAGGTAAGTCCAGGAACAAGATAAGGGGCATGAAAGAATGCATGGGTGGGAACAATGTACCAGGCAGATGCCTGAGCCTGGAGCCAGTTGTGTGTGGAAGCACCTGCCTGGATCCTCCGGGCGAGCATGGAGAGCAGCAAGGACAGCAGCAGCAGCAGCAGCAGCAGCAGCAGTAGCAGCAGCTGGGTGAGGAGGGCAGCAGCATGAGGGGTGGGGGCCCCTGGAAAATTACAATCAGCACAGCCACACACCAAACCATGGATGCTAAACATCTTCGGACCAAACCAACCACCGAACTGAGTTTCACTGTTTAAACGGTCTCAAAATCAGAAAAAGGCGGTCTTGATCGTTTAAACGGTCTGCACCGTTTAAATTGTACATCGAACCGTTTAACGTAGTGGCATGACCCTTGAACCTAGAGCAGAGGTTCTAAACCAAAAAATGTGTCTTTTCACTCATACAGCAGGCCTTACCATCCGGGTACCTCAGGGAATGAAGGAATTGCAATGCAGCATTGTTTTAATCAGGAAAGGCACCTTCAAAGGGGATATGTAAACTTTTTAAAATCTCAATCTGGAAGAAAAAATAAGAAAAAAATTGGGATGAAGAAAAGAGCGGAGAAGGGAATGGAGCGTGTGAGCAACACACTTCCCTCTTTGGGCCATCCTTCTCGCTCGTCATGTCGTTTTTAAATATGATTTTCAGCTGTTCTGCACATATTTGCCTCCTTCTGGAATATGGATTGCTGGAGCTTTGGATTTTGTCCGCATCCTGATTTTTCCTGTGGCATAATGTGATAACAAAGGTGTGGCATTATCTGGTAATACATGTGTGGCATTTGGTGACAAAAATGTGGCATGATGTGATGACAATAAGAGTAATATGCAAATTACGCAGGTGGCATCAACCTCCGTGAGGGATAGGTTTGCCCGTCTCTAAGCACCGAAGCATGCAAACTCAATTGGTGCTCATCTCTGCTCAAGATGTTTTTGTTCCTTCCCTGAGGACTGCATCATGCGCACTCAATTGCATGCAGGTGGCATCCATATTTGCGTGGACACGTGGCCTGAGCCATCGTGGTCAGCTGGACGGCAACCATGAGCTCATCCAGTGGTGCAAGGTAACATATCAAAGCAGCAAATTTTCCACCATCCAGCTTTTGTGAATTCGGTTTTGATGAACAGTTACGCATTGGAGGGTGCAGAATCTGAAGTCTGGCAGAGCAATTCCTTTGTTGTAAGTTAATTGAAAAAAAAGAGGGGACGAGAACGATTGGATTTAAGACAGAGTCTTCTCCTGAAGTTGCCAGGTCGCTGAAAAGTCCTGCATGCAAGCTTCAGTACTCAAATCTGTCCAAATCTTGTCTTGAGAAGTTGACGAGTGAATGCCTTGCTACCTTGCTAATAAGGGAACCTTTCCTAATGCATGCAGCCTTTTTGGCTGGCATAGTCTTTTTTTCCTTGTGCTGGACAGCTTTAAGCTTCTTGCCAAGAGGTGCAAGCTGACACTCATGAGAGAATGTATGAGAAGTAAGCGCAGAATTGGACAGCTTTAAGCTGCTTGCCAAGAGGTGCATGCTGATAGTCAAGCATGAGAAACTAAGTGCAAAGCTGTTGGAATTTCAGTCTGGAGACTTCGTTTTGGTGACCAAGCACAAACATCATAAGCACATGCGCATTTGCAGACAAAATTAGTAAGTCAATACTTTGCCTCCTGGAGATCGTGCAGGCTTGCTGGTATAGCATGTGCGTACACACGTGCGCGCGCTTATACACACGCACACATACACACACACGCACACACACATGCACATACACACACGTACAGGATTTGGAGGCAGCTGTGGTGGAAACCATCGAGGCCGGCCATTTCACAAAGGATTTGGCCATTTGTGTGCACCAAACCAATAGAGTCACTCCCGATCAGGTACGCGCATATCAGGCAGCATTTAACATCAGTCCTTAGCAATCACGCGTCAAATTTGGTGCCAATCGGCGTATGATCCTGTCTTTATCCTGCAAGTGTATGCCCTTGATGACTATTTTTTGCTTTCATGGAAGCTTGGTTTGTTGCCCCGTGGCCCCTCCTTCCTGAGCCTGTGAGGAGCACCTCCTGAGACAAAATCCAAGGAGGGAATCAGCCATGGATGATGTGGTCAGTCATGCTAGATCAAATGTGGGAGCGCATTATTCTTCCCCTGTAGCTCATTTTTGTTAGCATGTACTTGCACGCACTTCACGTATGCACACGCACGCGCGCGCGCACACACACACACACACACACACACACACACACACACACACATACGCACACACATGCAGTATCTCAACACTGAACCCTTCATGGACGCCATTGCCAAGACCTTTGCGGCAAAGCAAGGCACGCCCAAGTGAGGGCAAAGGTTTGATCATTCAAACATACTTCTGTAGGTCACTTTGAGAGGCAAACAAGGCAAGCAGTTTCTCTTGGCTACAGAAGTGGTGCACATGGCCTTGGGAATGGCTGAGCAGGGAAGGTATAGTTTTTTCAGAGTGTCATAGTGCCAAAGAGAAAGACATACACTGCCAGCACAAAATCTGGCTTATATTGTAGACAGAGGTACAGAGCAAATCCCCTTTGACCAAATGGCATTTCCTTTTGCATTGCCCACTGGTTCAACCCCAATGATAATGCCTCTCGTCAGCTGCCCATCGCTTCCTCTGCAGGGCCTGGTCACGGCTCTAGTACTGATCCACTGGGCATGGGCCTGATGGAACCATTGTCCTCCGCCTCATTTATAGTAGCGTGACAATAAAACACAAAAGCACTCCAATTGATAAAACGCTTTGGTGAGACCCTGGCTAATTAGGGAACCTTTGTACCTTAGTTAAATGCACTCGGTTCTTTTGTTTTGGTATCGACGTCTTTCTTTTTTCTTTGATCAAGTATGCCAGAACGTGCACACTTGCCAGGCTTCGTCACTTTCCATGCCTGCATATCTTTGCTCGCACTATGCCTTTGGCCCAGACCATATGTTGGCCTTGATGCACTTCGATGAAATTGATGTACAGAGGGTTTGCACATGAGAAAATGTGACAACTATTTTTTGGACAGTATGCAAGCTTGAATGCATGCAAGATGGGATTCTGGGAGGTTGATCCTTATTTTCCCTGTTTGAATAGTCTTCCATGGGCACTGACCATGGCTGGTTTTCACCCTTCCTGACAGGTAGCTGCTTGACTCAGCTTTGAGGAAAGGCTTGCATAGCTGCATCTGCCTACAAGGGCAGTGGCAGTAGTTCGATGAGCTTTTATGTGTCTTGGGATGAAAACAGAAAAGAAATGAAAAACTACGAAGGCAGAGGGAATTCTCCCCACATTGATTAAGGAAAAGGAGACAAATTGGCTCAAAAGAGCCGTGATTCCCCTCCACCACAAAGCAGGAGCAAAAGGGCTAGTGGGGAACTGGAAGGACGCTGGGGATCTGGAAGAGTTAAAGCTGCCTACATGCATACCTGCCTCGTTGGTTACTAGCAGCACCCGGCTCCAGAACCTGGCTGTGAAAAGTATTCTTGTTTTCAATAGCGCGCCTAGTGGTTTCAAGTTTGTGGGCGTACTCTACAGAATGTGCAGTACGGAGCTCATGTGCAAGCTTGCTTGCTTGTTGGTGGTTGAGGCCTAAATTATTTTAATTGTGGTGTCTCAATGAACAAGTCCCTCCAACACCCCAAAGAATGGTGTATTACTAATACATACCGTAGCGACGCTGGGGGTTTTGCGATTAATTAAAATAATTATCGGGGTCCCTCGCAATATGTAGCGTCTTTTAAAATTACTTTTTTCAAGGCCTCGTAAAGGATACAGGTTCATACTTAGCAAGCTATAAGGCTCCAATATGCTGCCCCTGGAAGAGGGAGATGGAGAGGAGCCCCCCTTGGTCCCTGAGCCCATGGAGGATGAGGCAGCTTGCTGGGAGCGTGGGGGGATCAGTGCAGGCAAGGGAAGCAGGCATGGAGGAGCCTGCAGTCATTGCCCCTGAGGAGTTGTTTATGGACCCCACAGCCACAGCTTCCAGTCGAGGAAGGGAGGGCAGAGGCAGGGGAAGGGGCTCAGGCACAAGGGAGCAAGATGCTGCACCAAGCCAGGGGGGCAGGGGGCATGGGCGGGCAGGGGTGAGTGAGCCGATGGAGGTGTCTCAGGACCGCAGAGTCCACAAATGGAGGATGGAGGATGGGGAGAGACTAAGAGCCAGTGCATTCATGCACGCAAAAACGCAGAAGTTCGCAAATTTTGAGTTTTTCTGGCGGACCTCGTAAACCCTTAAAGCTCGCAAATTAATTAATGAAATTATTTTGGGACCTCGTAATAAATCAGCGTCATAATACATTAGCGTCGCTACGGTAGTATGTATTATGTCACAGCTTTCCCGCTTATATTCTTGCAAAGGTCTGCATGCTGCTGCTGTGCTGCTTCCAATTGTTGCACAGGCCTTTTATCTTTACAATAATTGATTTGAGTATTTCAAAGTGCACATGTTGCTTATTTGCATTTTCTTGATGAGGCTGTATAAGGCGGGTAGCTGTGCTGGTCCTCCGTGAGGTGCTGTGCCTGCTGTGGGACACATGATGTGAGGAGGAGGAGGAGGAGGAGGAGGAAGAAGAAGAAGATGTGAGTGTGGCATGGTAGGGGGGTTGGGGTGATCAGTATAGCGTCAAGACGGCTGGAGGTGAGTCTAGATCTCTTAGGTAATCTTTGAGGAAAGGGATAAAAGGTACGGGTGTGGCATGGTAGGGGGTGATCAGTATTGCATCAGGATGATGATCAAGGTGATGCTGATGCTTCTCTTTTTTTTTGCAGTGGTCGCTCGCTCCCAAACAGGGTTTAGATTTTGCACGCAATGAATGATTTTGCACAGTGACTCTTAGGAACAGTCACACGCATTGCTTGTCTGTACAATACCAGTGGTAGAACTTGCCTGAGGTGCTCTTAATAACGATGGCATGAAGTTTCTTTGTAGAAAGAAAGAAAAGTCTGCGCTAGCCAAAAGGCCGCATGCATAAAGCAAAGGTTCCCTAACTAGCAAGCTAGCAAAGGTTTTCTTTGTAGGCTTGTTGAGGTTATCGAAAAGGTATCAAGGGTCTAAGCTGCAGCGAGACCGTTACAAGTACAGGAGCACAGTGGTCACATGCAAAGAGTTGCTTTTCATCAGATCAGAAAAATGGATGTGTGATTCCTATGGATCAGCTTCCTATGATATCTACATACGGGGGGGAGGGATGGGGAGGAGCTTAATTGTCTGCAAGATGGGAGGATCATTACAGATACATGGCAGCTGAAGCAAGAGGCTTTACAACAAGGCCAAGTCAAGCTTTGAGACCAGAAATTGAAAAAGGGAAGTCTCTTTCCATGGCTTCAGAAAGCCTTGCTTAAGAGCTTAAGAAACCCGAACAGGAACAACAGGATGACTTTACACATCATCAGATGATCTCAAGAGATGATGTGTATTGGTGCGGGCACTATCTATAATGCCTACACCACTCAACCTCTTATCAACTTGGGTCTAACCAGGCAAAATGGTTACAACAGTCGACAAGGTTTTACAGAAATGAAGCCAGCCTAGCAGTCAAAACGCTTGACTGCTAGGCTGGAATTACAATTGGGTCATAACAACGAAGCATGTCGCAAAAAAGAAATGTACAGTTGTATTATATGATAGCTATGTATAGCTATGTATAGTTGTATTTTATGTTATGATAGCTGCAAAATGTACTGTTGTATTATATGATAGCTATGTATAGTTGTATTTTATGTTATGATAGCTGCAATGCAGCACGGTCAGCTTGAAAGAAACCTTGCCAGGCCCAGTAATTAACCAAGGACTAAGAGGGGAAAGATTGAGGTGTATTGAAACACACAAAGATGTTTTGAGAAATAAGTTTGGCACTGGGACTTCAGGAAGACTTCAGGCATTCAGGAAAGCAAATGAGCACTCAATGTAAGAGAGAGCGACTACCTACCCGAAGATTAATGACTATAACTTACACCAGACATTAACTTCATTTTCAGGGGACTTTGGAAGGGGGGGGCTGGGTGCGCGGCAGTGGAGAGCTTGAGAAAAGGGCCCAGGCATCCAGGAACATGGCTGACAACCCTCCAGGCCCTCGTTTCATCTTTCTCTGGCTTTCTTCTGGGCTACATATGTCAAGTTTAAGTTTGAGGGCCCTTTGGTGCGACCCTTGCTAGCTTGCTAGTTCCTTAACCTTTCCTTAGGCCCCGGTCACACTGGCGGGATCATCCCCCCGGATCACCCCCCCTGATCAGGGGGGGGCGGATCAGGGATCAGGGGTCGGGATCACGCGATGAATAAAATCCAAGCTAAGTAAATACGGCACAAGGAATTTAGTGGAACGCTCAAAGAATTTTTTTCTCGCAAAAACTAAAAATCCGACCCCTGATCCCGGGGGGTGATCCCAGAGGGTGATCCCGCCAGTGTGACCGGGGCCTTAATGCAGCCTTTTGGCTGGCATAGACTTTTCTTTCTTTTCTTTCTTATCCATAGCTGGTATAGTAGCACTGTGAAGTAAACATGGCTGCGTGGATAAAGTCCCCTGACTGGCAAGCTAGCGAGAGCCTCACCACAGGGCTAAAGAAATAAGGAGAGACTACACAAGCCAACAGGCTCTTTGGTCAGACCCTTACTAGCTTGCTAGTTTGGGAACCTATCCTTAATGCATGACAAAGCGGGACCCGGCTTGCATAGTCTTTTCTTAGTCTTTTCCAACAGGCTGCGTGCATTAAGGTAGATATACAGGTTTACATGTACAGGTATTCAGACGCCTCGACCAGGGGTGGGGACCCCAAAACACAGGGGATTGAGGATTCTGCATGGTTAAGCAGATGGTGCCTCCCCAGGAGCCTCCGGAGACGGAGGTGGTCCCGGGATCAAGCCCTTGTAGCGGTGAGGTGGTTTATCACTGATAACACTTTGGCTTGTGACCCTGTGAACCTCAGTCAATTTGTGGTGGACCTGAGATCTAGACACCTGGGCTATTGGAACCAATTCACAGCCCCTGATCCAAGAGTAAGCAACAGTAAGCGGCTGACTTACCATCAATGGTGCGCTCTCCCTGTCAGAAATGCACATGCCATTCACCCACCTTATACAATGCCTAAATACATGTACTTGGATCTTCCCCATCATGTCATTCGCAACACTGCCAGATTCAGGCTGCGGGTACATGCTCTCCGAGTTGAACGGGCTACTTGGTCCAATAGTACTTCTCCGGTCTGTGATATCTGTGATTCTGATGACATACAAGATGAAAAACATGTGTTGTTCAGATGCTCCAATCCCCAGGTCTGCTCTCTCCGTCAAAAGTATGCCTCACTTTTTGAGCACAACTTCTCTTTCCTACACCTCCACATCTCCCACAGGATGTCCTGTCTAGACACCATTCACCATGTGAATTCCCAGGATATCAATACTTTTCTAAACCAGGATAACAACAAACTTCCTTTTTTTCTTCATGACCTCATGTGTATTTATGAACAGGCTAGCAGTCAAACGTCTTGACTGAGGCCTTTTTTTCCCCTTGTAACCCTTGTAACCCTTGTAACACTTTGGCAAAAAGTGTTCGCACCTGGGATGACCCCTTTCCTTGAAAAGAAAAGAAAAGAAAAGAAAAACTACGCTTGCCAAGTCTGGCCGCGTGCATTAAGGAAAGGTCACCTGAAATGCAGGGCCCCACCACGCAGACCAAGAGGAAGAGGTGACACAGAAGTCTACACCAGCAAGTTGGCCTCCACCATGGGACCTTTCCTTGATTGACGCTTGTGGTGTTTACAGATTTAAAGAGGGAGACGTACAGCCGGACACATTGGCTGATCAGCCTGTGGCTGGTCCTCGCCAGCCAACAGCAAATCCAAAAGTTCAGACACAAAAAAAGGAAAGCTAATTGTTGTGCTGCAAGAGGGAATCAACTACAGCTTGGACGCTAAGTTGTTGCCGCAAGAAAGGTTGTGCAGGTCACCAAATTTTCACGGTGAAAATTTGCCAGGTTCCTCAAGAAAGGTAGTGCAAGAGTATAATCGCCTCTGAAATAGTTCTAAGTATTCCCGCATCAGAGCACATACCCCCTCATGCCTATACATGAAAAGGACATGGACCTCATCTTGACATTGTCCACATGAGCACCAATTGCACACAAGGGAGGACACCCATCCTCACAGGCCGAATTTTCACATTCATAGTATGAGATCTCAATTTTAATGGTCTTTTTTCAGTCTTTTTTTAATTGGCTGACATTGTGCATGAAATGCTGAGGCAAATCCAGATGCAAGTGCCGAGGTAGCCAGATTGGCTTGTGCACATTGTGGTCAAAAGGCAAAGCAAAGAGGGCTTGGTACGTCGCCATTTCATTATTTGTTTCTTGCGGGTCAACTCCCTCAATATCCCTCCACACACCTCGCAATCTGTGCCTCAAATCATCAGTGAAATTCTGCATGGAAATGAGTGTCCCTTGAAAATCCCTCGCCTTTCTTGATGCATTCTGTCTCACACCGGCTTGCACACATGCCGGCTGGGATTCAATGTGTTTTTCCAACCAGAGCATTACATGCGGTCTGTCACTAAGTGCATGCTTGCGTACAAACTGCCCTATCCGGTAGGCAGAAGCCATTAAGAGCATGTTCCTTCACTTTAAATCTAGCAGGGACTTCACCTGGCCCTCAAACCTAAACTAGGCAAGCTAGCCTAGGAGAAAGCCAAAAACATTATTGCTAATGGGGATCTGGAGGTTCAAACACTGCGGAGATACAAGGCCTGGTGTCCAGCTAGAAGCCTCAAAGCAAGAACACAGTGAACTGTTCAAACAACTTCAAGGTACCGAGATCACTCTCCACACAATCCTTCTGAGTGTGGGTGGGACTATCTATACTGCCCATACCCTGGATCAATTTATAAAAACTAGGGATTGACCTGCAAACATTCACCAAGCTTGCACAAAAACTCCATGCCCACTCTGTGCAATATGCGCAAAACTTGCCTATACCAGACGTGCCATTGAAATCAAAAATACTCAACATTACTCTGATGCCCTGGGGCCGCATGCTTCTAGAAACCCACCAGACCCACGCTAGCTTCCCTCTTACCTTTCTGGTGAGGGAGACTCACAGCTTTTTGAGTTGACGTGTCTCCTTTTCCTTAATTGCTGTAGGGAGTGTTCAAACTGCCTATGTACTTATTTCTTTTTCTTTTTGTCTGGAGGTTTGTCAGCCATTCAAGGGGTAACAAGGGGAAATGGCCTCAGTCAAGACGTTTGACTGCTAGCCTGTTCATAAATGCATATGAGATCGTAAAGGAAAAAAGGAAGTTTTATCGTGGTTTAGTATACTAAATTATTAAGTTATTACGTAATAACCCGGGAATAAAAAATTAAACATGTTAACATGGTGAATGGTACCTAGACAGGGCATCCAGTGGGAGGTATAAAATGTAGAAAAGAGAAGTTATGCTAAAAAAGAGGAGCGTACTTTGTCAGCTATACTCCTGGACATCCGGACACACCTTCTCCCGTTCTCCAATGCTGCGCGCCCAGCAGCCCCTCTCCCCCTGGGGCCCGCTGTAGGTCAAAAAGAATGAAAATCACGCAGGCAGTGAAACCATCCCCCACATCAATTCACCATCCTCCACATCAATTTTTGAAGAGAGATACCTAGGGCCGAGGAACTGTGTACCCCTTTCACCAAGAGAAACAAAACTGATAAACACTTCCTTCTAAAATGAAACAAAATAATTACCACTACCACACAGGAACCCTCTTTGATCAAAAGCACACATCTCGCTCTAAAAGCCCTCTTAAAGCAGGTGTTGTCCCCAGACATGGGCTGCGCAGAGCATCCTGCTTTACAGAATCTGCAGATCTCTGAACAATGGTTACAATGGGTTTCGACCTTCAGCCAGGCAGTAAGAACCCTGAACACTCAACAAATAGAACTCGGGTAGAGGCTCTCCCTAGATATATAATTTGGATCGTGGTTTCTTTGACAAAGAAAGGCTTACTAAGCCTGACTGAAGGGCGACTGGAAGTAGTACTTTCAGCCGCCCTGATGCAACATGGCTTCTTTCCGATGAAAAGAGTGACTGGCAAATTCCTGGTATCCGCTGAGAAGTAGAGGAATGTTTAGGGGGAAGAGAGAGCACTCAGCACCAGCCGCAGCCACTTCACCTGCATTCAAGATACGTAACCCTAGCCAGCTCCTTCCAGGTCAGGGGAAAGAAAGGGTATGTAAAAATAGAAACGTTGGCAGAGGAAACTCTCCCTAAGTTTAGGAAAAGGATAATAGCCAATAGGTATTGGCTTTAAAGGGCTGTGAGTCCCCTACCACAAAGTTACAAAATCGAAAGTGCTAATGGGAATCTGGAGGGTTACTGGAAGCACCCGGCTCCAGGACCTGGCTGTGAGAACTTCTTGAAGTATTCGCGTTTTCAATAGCACGCCCGGTGGTAATTGTTAGTAACAACTTGTTACTTGAAGCTTGTTGGCATAATTGAGAGAATGGGCATGAAATTTGTGAGCAAGTTCAATGGCACGGTGGTGATCCAGTCCGAGTTGTTTAAACAGGACAGGGGCACATTCATCTTGAGGAGGTCAAATTCTATGAAGAGACCAGGCCCAAGAATCAGGTCGAGGCCTACAAGCAGCAGCAGTGTGGCCTCTATTGCCATCTTTCAAAGGCCTCAGATCAAGTCACCCTCCATACCATTTTGTTAGGTGTGGGCGGGATCATATACACCCCTCACACTTTGGAGCACTAAAGAGCTTAGTCTTGACACTCATGCAGCCACCAAGCTTGCTCTAAAGCTTCATGCTGAAGCTGTCCAGTAAACTTTCTAGCACCAGACGCGCTCTAAAGAAGACTTCTCTCAACTCTTATCACCAAGATCAGTCACAGGCTACTGCTAGTAACTCTCATGATCCCCATTATTTTTCTCTTGGCGGAGAGAACATTTCCATCTTCCTCGGCCCCAGACATCCTCGTTCCTTCAATGATGTGGAGAGCATTTTCACTCCCTACGTAACAACCTTTTTTATTCTTTTCCTCCCAACTCTCATCACCAAGATCAGGCACGGGCTACTGCTAGTAAACCTCCTGATCCCCATTGACCTCTTTTTTCCCCTCTTGGTAAAGGGAATACACGATGCTTCAGCCCTAGCTATCCTCTTTTCCTTAATTGAAGTGGGGAGTATTTTCATTGCCCGCGTTTCCTTGTTCTTTTCATCAGAGGGTAAGAGGAAGAAGCTAATGTAGGTTTAGTGGATATCTGGCATGCGGCTCCAGGGCACCAGGATTATTGCGACTCTTTTTTCTTATCAATGGCACATCTGATTGAGGTAAGTGAGTGCACAGAGTGGGCATGGAGCTTGCAAGCAAGTCTGGTGAATTTCTGTAAGTCGATCCCTACTTTTCATGCTGATCCAGGGCATTGGCAGTACAGTTAGTCCACCCACACCCAAGGAGAATTGTGAGGAGAGCAATCTCAGCACCAACTTATTTGCACAAGTCATTGTGTTCTAACTGTGAGGCTTCAAGCTGGGCACCTGGCCTCATATTTTCACAGTGTATGACTTCTATCAAATATGGAGATTTTGGAAATTCACTTTGTGAAATTGCCTAACTGGACAGGTGTCCCCTCTTACGCGTCAGGAAGGGGCTGAAATGGATTGTCCGCTCCAGACCAGTCACCTTTAATTGTTTAAGCGTGTGCTTGGAGTTAAGCGTTCCACTTGCAACTGGTCCGTACTGCATGAGTGCGGTCTGCAACGACCATATTTGATTTTGATTTTTCAACCAGCACTGTTTTTGCAAAAGAAATTGTTTGCCTAGGCCTGTGCATGCGCACACATCTTGATAGCCTTTGCTTACTTAAGAGGCTAAAAGCCATATCTGCACCCTTGTATGATTTGAGACACCGTGCACGAGCACAGTGATTTGACTAGTTGTTGACACTTTGCTTTGAGATTGATAGGTACCTTTAAATGTTGTGCCACTCTAGGCTGCTGAGATGGCCAAGACTGAATGTGTCACCTTGTTTGCAGCATACTACCCTTAACTGTGCTGGGTTGGAGTTGATGAACAGGCTCGAGGCAACATACCAGTCTGTCCCGTTTGGCTAAGTAGGCTCCGTAAATGAGCTCCAGAGACAGAAAAAGGCTGCCAGCTCATATTGCTGACGCTGCATGCCAAGTTGGTTGAGTTGAAAAGACACATCAAGCTATCCTTTGCAAGAACATACATGTGGATTCTAAATTCTATTTTGCTAGTTGTTGCTTTGCTAAGGAGTAGACTTGACCTTGCTGACTGTTTGCCTAGTTGTCATCAAATCTCTATTTCAGACCACATATGAAGATTTACTTTTGTGTGTATGGTCATATCTTGATGAGATTCAAGTGTCTGGCTAAGGATGAAGATTTGGTCTAGATTTGCAGTACAAATTGCGCCGCCTTGTATTGTAATTTGTGGTGCATGTTTTGGTGTGTTTTCTGTCAATTGCTGTCTCTCTTTGAACTGTGTAAGGAATTGGACCGCCATCTCTGCTGCCCCAGCTCCGTGTACGTAAAGGCAAGGAGTTCAGCTATCCTTAGTGCAAATCCCAAACCTGAGTTGCACGCGTGTGTCGTGACCAACAGCACCCAAGCTCGAACCACTAACCGTGTTGCCAGCCTGCGCCACACTACAGCAGCTGGTGTACCACACAAACTTGGTTGTTACATGGTCAAGATCCCTACACTTCTATTGGTTGCGGGCGGCCATTCGATTCTTTAACTCTATGTTCACTTCAAATAGCGAGCTTGTGAGGAAAGTAATGAAGGCTGATAGGGCATTGAGTGCAGCCCCCGGTGTGAAGTGTTAGATAACAGATTCTGGAGCTTTTCACGGTTTGGAGAAGCATGAGCAGTGCTTCCCAGGCTGTCCTGGCAGGAACAGCTATCAATACTATAAACTTTGCTTCTGATTTGCGCAGTTGTTTGTGTAGAGATTGGAGGAATTTGGAAAATGTTGAGCCAAGGAAGCACTGCCATAAGCGGGCCTCTTACCGTCGATGGTTTGCTTCTCCTTTGAGTACTTTGAATGCTCATGTAAGTTGCCTAGGTACCTTCATCTTGATTTGAGTAGGAGAGTGCAGCATGATGCCTCTAGATTTAGACTTTGTGCTCACACCTTGGGAGTTTAAAAGGCTAGTTGGCAGCCTGGCAAAAATGGCCATTGTGATTGTGATTTTTGTGACTTGCGTGATTTGCAAGACGAAAACCATTCCCTTTTTCTTTGCAATTGTGATAATGTGTGTGCTGCTAGGAACAATTACGCAAAACCTTTCTTTGAAGCTTCCCCACAGACAAGAAATCCCTTTGGTGCTTTTTTTTGCTCTACACTGATGTACAATTGTTTACACAAAGAAGCCATCAGCCAAAACGCAACGACTGCTAGGCTAAAGTAAGAAAGAAAGCATCAAAACGGGATTTTTAGAAAGTAGTAGTAGTTCAGGCGTAATTGCAAAAGCATCAAATTCAATTGAAAGAGGCACTTCAAAAAGTTTTCGTAGTCCAGGCGTAATTACAGAAGAAGCATTTCAGAACCAAGTAATGATTCTGGCGTACTTGCAGTAGTAGTAGTTCAGGCGTGATTGCTACTAGTACACAGTACATTAAGAGAATCCATAAGTTGCAGTTGTAGCAATAAAGAGAGGAATGCAGTTGCTGTAGCACATACACATTAGATGGTTTGTTAGACAACGCAGCAAATGAACAACGAGACTGAATTTTCGAGGACCAACCGACCACATACAAAGGGGAGGTGGGCAACACTTCAGAGTTTTGGCAAAGTAGAAAGAAAAAGCACATTGACTGCCATGCTGTGCAAACAAGCATCATGGAGGCCAAAATATGTGAGGCAGAGAAAGAAAAAAAGTGAGAAGGAGCGCATGCGCAATGAGAGGGCCAAATGTACCAAGCATGGATAGCACTTGCCTTGTCATGCTGAATCACCGTTACTGCACATTTGTTGTTCTCAAAGCAGGTAATACATTATTAATTCCCCGTGCTATGCTAATTAATTCCCCGTGAATTATGGCTGAATTAATTAGCATACGTCCAGGTAAGGCCGTGGAATAAGCAGGTAATACATGGGCCAAAGTCCGATGGCCTCTAAGGACACACGCCGACACGCGCCCATCCGCTGAGCTGTAACCCCAAACGCTGATAGCTCGGTCCCCCGCTGCGCAGAATACGCCTGTGCTTGGCACAAACGGTTCTCGAGTGCGTTCCCCGTGGTGGTGGCGCCATGAGATGGTTTAACGTCCAGGGTTGCCTATAACCATGCAACAAAGGACGGGTACACTCGTGCTGTTGGCTGGAGTTGCGAGTGCACCGGCTTAGCTCTTCTTCATATAGCTGCTAAGCTGCTCTTGGTCTTGCTGAACAGTGCTGGCTCGGCTGCAGCACGAAGAGAATGTCTGGGGCAGACACAGCGTTTGGACCAGCTTCACCAGGTTAGGGTTACATCAGAGACAAGGTACCCCTGGCACAAGGCCAGGGATAACAGAAACAGAGCCGAACCTCAATGGAAGGTGGAACAGAAGGTTGAATAAGAGAGAGCATCCAATAAAAGAACCCCACTTAAATACAGGTCACACCTCACACTCTAGGTTTTGCAGTGATTCAGCAATAACCACGATTTAACGTGACAGCCTTGCTTTAAACTGAGTAGTTTCATCACACAAAAAACAATTTACTCTGGTTTTTAGGTTAGCAATGAGGATGTCTTTCAATTCCTAAGGCAAGATTCGAATCAATCGTACTACTTTATTTATAATCTCGTCTTCGTGGTGGAGGGGATTCAAGGCTCTTCAGAGCCAATGTGTCCCCTTTTCCTTAATTCAATTAATCAAGTTGACGTAGGGAGAGTTTTCTGAGTGTGACTTTTACAGTTGACACTTCTGAACTCAGCTCAAGGCTTTCAGTTGACATTTACACAAGTTTGGTTTGGTTTGGTTACAGGCACCTTTTGCTTCAGCTAAGCTGCCCTTGTAGGCAGGTACAGCTTTGTAACCCTATCCTATCCTATCCTATCCTAGGGAGAGTTTTCTCTACCCACATAGTTTTTCTTTTCTTTCCATGATATCATGGATGTTTTTCGGTTGCCTGGCAGAGACCAGCAGGCTGAGCAGTCAAACCACCTGACTGGAGGCCCAAACCCCATATAACCCAACCAATCTTTGAGCACCCCCCTCCTAACCCCTTTCCTTTCCTTGAACCTTCGAGCACTGCTCTTTTGGTCTTGCTGATTCTTAGCCACTCCCCTTGTGTCTAGGCCAGGTTGTGTTTATCTGTTCTGCCCATCTCAGGATTTAACAGAACTGCACACTCAGTTCCAGCATTTTTTAGCTCTGCCTTCCCAAACAGTGCATCGCGCATTAGAGACTTCACGAACCAGGCTGATGTCCTAGGATTAGCCAAGCTCGTGTCTGCATGCCTGAAATGCTGTGACTGAGCTTCTAGTATTGCTTTTAAATTGGACTGGTTTGGTTTCAGGCACGTCTTGCTTCAGCTAAGCTGCCCCCGCAGGGAGGTACAGCTATGTAACCTTCCCTTGTGTTTACCAACATGGTAACCAACCTGTTTGCTTCATTCAGGTTAAGCAAGGTCAAGTGCCACATTCCACGAGTTTACAGAAGGCCTTGGTAACACTCAACGTCCATCGATTTTGAAGGTCCCAGTATGTGACCCAGTTCACGCTACCAAACACGCCGCCTACTCCCTCTTGACTTCAAAGAAATCAGGCGGTGGCTTTCAAACATTGTCAATCGAGACAGCATGGGCATCAGTCTCTGGACTGGCAAGAAAGTCTGTTGCTAGAAAGGTCATCTAGTTGATATAAAAATCACAAAAAAGGGAATTCGATGCGTTTGTTGAAGAAACCATGCGTGGTTCAGGTCTCAGTTTGAAAATGAATGGACGAAATGACGTCTTGCGTGCGCAGCGCACGGAGCGCCTGCCTTATGTCCTGAGCACGTCAGCACAATAAGCTACATCGTCTCATGCCAAGCACAGTACATAGCCATTGGCAGCATATGCTGCTTACGTTCTCCCCCCTGCAATGAATGTCCAGCCGACTCCAGATGGATGGGTACTTACAGGCGGAACCCTTGCTTGTCAAAGTGGCGCTGCAAGCAAAAGGTGTAGGAGAGCACCAGAGCTTGAGCACAGTACGCAACTTGTTTTCATCCGCCTGAGACGCATGCATCATCACCAGAGCCTGCCAAAAGAGCCGTTTTGGCGCGCAAGTGTACAGCCTCGAATGCCTACGTGCCTGGCATGAGAAGCCTGGCAAAGCAGAGCTGGAACCAGAGCAGGAATACATGCATGTGTTTGTCGCAAATCAGATGAAGAACCCTTGTTCAACTGACCAAAAAGCTCATGGCCCAGTTTTATCACTTCACACATGAATGTGAGCAAGGGGAGCTGTCCACGGTGAGGGGATTGTGATGACCCATGGCTCCTAAATAATGTGGTCCAAGCATGGTTTAAAAACACAAACATGAGATCAGCGCAAGGAATTGCAGGCTGTGGTGACATTCCCAAGGGCAAGCCGACATATAGAACTCTACAGTCAAGACTCCCAGCAGATGCATTTGATTCAAGGGGCGCTAACACGCTTGCCTGTAGCCGGCAACCACCAAACCGCGCACACCCAACCACCAGCACCTGAACACTTGTAGCCCACCATGCTTGCAAAATAGGCTTGGCCAATTCCGTACTTTTAAGTGCTGTATACTTCAGTTTTTTTGCATGGAAAATGTGAAACATGTGGCATATATTACTGACTGTGGCCAACCCTACTTCAAGGCCTCTACCCCAGGCCCTACCAGAGCGCCCCCCGTCCTAAGATTTAGGCTAGCCCCCTGAACAAACTCCGGCAAGACAGGTCTCAACAAGCGCACCTGTGTGCGCCCGTGCTTGCAAGGCAACTCAACACAGCACCGCAGTCACCCACAGCATTTCACACCGGCAGCACGTCCAGCATTGCCTGTACCAGCGCAGACCCACCAGGTGTGTCCGTACAGCATCCGCACAACAAGGACTTACCCAGCATAGCTGAAAGAAAGCAGCCTTGGCCTAGCAGAGAGTCGCGCCGACTCTGCAGGATATGTGCCCTGATCAGTTCCTTGGCTGGAAGCTCCCAAACCCAGCACTGTTAGCTGCTGCGCGCCACAGCATCACACTTATTTCGCTACACATTTTGTTAAGCCCAGGCCCAGGCTCTGGTAGCCACATCAGAGGAAGTTGTGTTGAAAACCTTTTCAAGCTAGCAGTCGCACGTTTTGACTGAAGGCCTCTCTTTCCTGTAACCCTGAAACCCTGTTGAAAACCTTTTTAGCAAACTGCTGTCCATTGGGTCCCAAGAGACTGGTGCAAAGATATAGCAGTCCTCATTTGCAAAGCCGCATGAAGTCCCCCTGCTTCAGGCCTGCTTAATAATCACTGCAGCTCCAGCTCTCGCCTTCACCAACCCACCAACACACTGCTGCTTATTCTGATTGATAACAATCTAAGACACCATCGATGCTTTCTTTAGAAGCATTCCACCTACCTCAAACTCCAACCTCAAGGAGTTCCAGAACCCAGTATCGCCCTTCTTGAGGTTTGTTCCGGCCTTGGAGGTTGGCTGCGTAAGCAGAAAGGCATGGTGTACCCATGACTTGCGTGACTCACAGTGCATGTGCGCGCATGCATGCATTCATGCAAGTGTGTGTGTGTGTGTGTGTGCGCGCGTGCATGTTCCTTGCTCTCCTTTCTCATCCGAAATCAACCAGACTGAGACCACTTATGCTGTGCCCCTTGATGCCCAGTTCTGTCTGTCTACACCAGACTTGGTTACAGATTTTGACGCTGTGTTGAGCATATATCACCAGCACCCGATCAGCCAGGATACAAGACTGTGGGCCTTTTTAAATTCCTTTCTTATTGTCTGTCTACATCAAGGACAGCACTGATTATTAGTTACAAGGAAGAATGCGAGAGAAATAGAGGGTTGTTTGCAGGAAACAAGGCAGTTGCACTGTAAATAAAAAATTAGATAGCCGAGGCTGGCACCTGCCCAACAAACTGTGTCAACATCACCTGCCTTGCAAAAATAATTTGTCACAGGCATATCAGAAAAGGCAGCAGGCGCTTGGAAAACCTTGGTAATTTGCCTTCCAGGTTACAAGTGCACGAATGCGAGTGGGTCTAGCATCATTTTATCGTGGCCTGTTCCTGCATGGCAGGCGTCAGAGGGCCTTAGGAACCCTATCTAGTCCCAGAGGGACCAAGGGGCCACTCTGACAAGTCTTCACTCTTGGTGGGCAAATCCGCGATATGATGTGTATTTGGCTACTATTCTTGTTCCACTTCTTTGCTTGAGGCTTTGGAGCACTTTTGTTACACTGTTAGCGCCCACACATGCTTAGAAATGCATGGTAAACAATTATAGTATTGTCTTGAGAGCACTGCTGCGCCCTGCTCTCCAGGCTTCTTGGCCTATTGCAGCAGCTTAAAAAATCATTCCTAGGAGGTCATTCAAGACTAGGTTCCACTGCTCCATCAACCTGAATGTCCTTAAAAAGGTGCGTGTCGCATTACTGTGTCATAATTGCAGTCCCACCAGTGCAGCAGTTGACAAAACACGAGCGAAAAGTTTGACTCAGGTGCAGTTTGATGCACCTTGTATTTTGAGCCTCGCCCCTAGACTTCAGGGCACCTCAGCTAAAGCCAAGTCCAAGATTCCCAGCCGCATGGCACGTGCACAATTGCAGCCATGCAGAGTGTGTTCCTTGACAGCTGGGACAATGTGTGGAGAGGCAGGCAGTGCAGCTGATAACCTCAGAAACTCCTATGGGGCATGGTTGAGAAAACTTGTTTCGCATGCATGGCCATCCTGCTACCATGGCTGTTGAGGGGCTCACCTCAATCAGGCCAAACGCCAAGAACAGGGGGTACAGGTCACCTCCACGGCTCAAATCGACGTGCACAGGCTTAATGGCACCGCCCTCAATCAGGCTGAAATCAAGCTTGACAGGCTTTGGGGCGCCTACAGTCTGCAGGTCCTCCACGTACTTGTTCAACACCTGGGACCAGCAGCGATTTACAGCACCGGGGCATGTAGCAGTGAGGAGAATGACATGAGCACATGGGGTGCGAGTCTTCAACGGAGTCTGATCAGCACCAATGTGCATGTGTGTGAGAGCATGCGTGTGCGTGTGCGTGTGTGTGTGCGTGCGTGTGCATGTGCATGTGCATGTGCATGTGCGTGTGCGTGCGTGTGTGTGTGTGTGTGTGTGTGTGTGTGTGTGTGTGTGTGTGTGTGTGTGTGTGTGTGTGTGTGTGTGTGTGTGTGTGTGTGTGCGTGCCCTTCTCCAGCACATCCGCATAGTGTCATCAGCAGACTGGGTGCTGATGTATGCACACCAAAATCAAATCAGTTAAGCCAGAGGCTTCTGGAGTGCCCATCATGCTTGCATGCTTGTATCTCACAGCTGTCCGTGCTCAGCACACACTGGCACATACTTTCAGCTGTTCGTTGTTCTTCTGCAGCTCTGATGGGTGATCCTTGTAGTGGTCGGGGTGCAGCTTGCCCAGCACCTCCCTGTATGTGTGAGAGAAAGGGCGTGGGAAAGCGGGTGAGCGCGGGTCGCAAAAGTATCGAGTGCAAGCTGCGGCATGTGAGGCGCACAAGCGAGGGCACAAGAGCTTGGGCGGGACGCATGTACAGACATACACGAGCAAAGATACAACTGCAGAACATGGTGATGAGCAAGTCGTGCCAGGCGAAGCACTGCACTGCGTGCTCGCTAGGTTTCGAAGGAGGCCGCACAGGTACAAAACAGCCCGAATGAGGGAAGCTCCAAGCCGGGGAGCACGCAGACGATCTCATGAGAGCACACACGCCGTTGGCACACACACGACGTGGCGGGGTCGTCTGTTCGAGGACGGAAGACCGATATGAGCAGTCAAAACACCCCCCTAGGAGACAGCCACACGTCGTGCGCGACGTGGACGCGCGACATACCTCAGTAATTCCTGCTCATCCTTGTCGAGAGGGTGGCTGACTCGGGAGAACATTGGAAACGGAACCTAGACAGCGACACACTAAGGATGAATGGAAAGATTAAACTATCCTTTAATTACTTGTGATTTACAAGTGATACGTTGCCTGAACAAGGAATCAGACATTGATATGGCATTTGACTTGGCAATTTGCGACGGTCGACAGACCTTGTCATCGCTTTAGTTTTTGTAATTGAATTTGATTTTTATCACACCCAAACCCACAGGCTCCAAAGGGCCTTACAGGATGCATTTGAAATCCCTCCTACCTAACTAGGCACACGTGGTGGTAAGTTGGCAGCTACAACTTGCTGGTTGATGCTGACAGGAGAGGCTGGGATGTGCCTGGGGCACATTAGAGCTTGAGGAGCGCCCGCTTCTTCCATGGAAGGTGCGTATCTTGCAATCGGAGAGGAAATCTTCAGAGATGTAAGGTTGTGGCTTGCAGCCCTGGCATTTGCCAGTCCAGCGATGAGCTCATGCAATGCTCTCACATTAGTATGAGAGTGAGGGGAGGTGGTGAGGAAGCTGACGCAGCAACTTGCATTTCCTGTATCCCAAGGTGGCGTACCTCCTGATGCTGCCATGCTTCGCTTGTTGCTGGGGGGAGGAGACTCATACTTTGCGTCTTCGCTCACTGCCATGCTGAGCCAAGTACCCCAAGGCCCTGCACAGCTCGTTCATGCAACAAGCCCGCAAACAGTGGATGCCACAATTGATGCCATGGCCATGGTACGCAATGGGAGCTGTCTCAATATTAAGGAATTTAAAAAGGTGCTTGAAGCCAGTTTTTCTTTCAGCACGTGCTGCTGCTGGTGCCCATGTGCCCTCTGTGACTAAAGCGCTTGTAATGCTGTAATTGTGAAAGCTTGTTGCTCATACTTTGAGTGGAATGCCATTAGCCTTGTACTGAAGTTTATATGACAGCAGGTATCATGTTCCAGGGAGGATGCTTGCCAGCTTGTTAGCACTGTAACCAGGGTGCGCTTGGGTTAAGTTATACACACATACACACACTGCGCTCACTCAACGCACCACGGAGTGTATGCGTGTGTGTGTGTGAGAGAGAGAGAGAGAAACCGTCAGTTCCTCTAATGACCACCTCTTGTCCCATGGTTCACTTGAACGAGCCTTTTCTGCTCACTTGAAATATTAATTTCTGCCATGCCCTTGGTTTCAAGCATGCACAACATACTGATGCTTGTTTTGAAGACCTTCAAAAAGCATCGCCACAGAGAGGACACACATTTCAGCATTTTGGCCAAAATGCTCATTTTTGTCCCCCAACAAGCAATCATTGCAGAAGCGCACATGGTAAGCTGTTGCCTGAGACTCACTTTTATAAAAGCCCTCAATGAAATGCTTGCTTACCTGCAAACCAGCATACAGTCTTTCTTCACTCCCTATGCAACCCCATGGAGACCCTTCTTCCTTCACTCTCGTTCTCCCTGATTCTCCGGTGTGCTGCATCAATGCAGCTGGCTTCATTGATATTGCCGGCATCGATGTTGCTTCATCAATACTGCTGGCATGCAGATGGGCAGGCCCGCGCACGCCCTGCTGCTGCACCCGCTCCTGGCTGTGCAAGATGGGGGCCTGGTGGCCAGGGTGCGACGCAAGCTGCCTGGCGCAGAGGTGGTGCTGCTGCAGGGGGAAGGCATGGACGCGGGCAGCGGGGCGGTGCTGGGAGTTGATGATCGCCTGGTGGGTGGTATAAGTTGGTGATGGACTAGTGGTGCTACTGCAGGGGGAGGGCATGGGTGGGGGTGGCGAGGAGGTGCTGGGAGTTGATGATCTTGTGGTGGGTGGTACAAGTTGGTGATGGGCTTTCGATCAAATGTGAAAGCATTGATGGCGAGAAGGACTTGTGACTGAGAAAAAGGGGCTGATGACAGAAATGGGGAGCTTGTGACCGGGAGAAAGGCTTGCGCTGGGGTAGTTTTTTTCTTGCAAGCCCCAGGACTGCTCTACATTAGGTCGTGTCAAGCATGGGCAGGTATGACGCACTCGGTGCAGCAGCATGTCTTTTGCGACAGCGTTGGCAATCAATGGTGCGCTGATATTTGCGGGACGCCCACACTGGCAAAGCAATTGACCGAACACCTTGCTTACCACTTGGCGGACACAAGCTCTTCATTACAAAAGCCACTCATGGTACTTTGAGTCATGTCGTCATGAGCGACCGTGGCTCGTGGGTCATATGTCACCTTTCACATGGCACTGCCTGTGTTGAAATGTGGTTTGTTATTATGGCGCACGGCAGCTGCCCTCTGTTGGTTACAATGGTTAGTTAGTGAAGGGAAAAGCTGGTGAAGTTGTTGTGCGGCATGGTAACTTTCTCACGGACACACACATTCACAACACACACCGACAGGGTACAGCATTCTCACGAACATACACATCACGAGTTGTCATGTAGCGTGGCAGCTGTCCTCAGATCTCTACAATGGTCACATGGTCACACTGGTTACAGTGAAGAAGAGTTTCTGATTTTTTCATTTTTTGAGGGGTGCTGACTAAGTCCACATCTCCAGCTGCTTCAAGCAATGGTGACGTGAGGGGCTGGCTGTGGGTTTGGATGGATATGTTGCAGTTGATTCTTCTCAAACACTTAGGGGGTTGAACAAGAACGTGGGAGTAATGAGGAAGGCGGCAAGGAAGCCATCACAAACATGGAAGAAAGCAGGGATGATGATGGTGACGATGTTGATGATAATGATGATGGCCACGGTGATGGTGATGATGGTAAAAAGGAGGAGGTGGACGGGTGTGTTGGTAATGATGAGGATGATGTTGATGATGTTGTAGTAGGCACTCATGAGTCAATGAAGAATGTTGAACACCTTGTTTGTCTCCCTTGCACCCTGCCCATGATGAGAGTTCAGCATCAATCAAAAGAGGGCCAAAGAGGCTCAAATGAGGGCAAAGAGGTTCTAAACAGGCTCTTTAGAGCCTCTCCCAACAGACGCTCAATTCTCTTTACGCAATCCTGCTCATGACTTCCTCGCTTTGCTCTTCCTTCTCCCTTGGTTGCTCCCTCACATTCCTCTCATTTCTTTCCGAGTGATGACCTGCACCTCTCCTAAGTTTTTATGCTTTGTACAAAGAGGTTCATGGCCGCTCCTTCCATTCCTGATGGCAGGGCTCCCATGCTGAACCTCGTGTACATGCACTACCACCTGCATACTCAGAGGTGACAGCTAAAGGTTGCAGAAGCAAAGGGCCCTGCAAACTCACGCATCCTGTCGCTCCCACCACGGCTGTACTTTTTTCATGAGGTTAAACAAATGCATTCACAGTATTGTGCCTGCTTCGTGTTGAGGTTGCAGAAGCAAAGGTCCTTGCAAATTTACTCATCCTGTCACTCCCAGGATGGCACCCATCCTCACTGCATAAGCTTGGACACATGCATGCACAGTACTGTGCCTGCTACGTGTTGAGCCTATGCATTTAGAAGGTCAAAACAGTCATCCCATCTGAAAGTGGCAGCGATTTGACTCGCTGGCTGTGTGTGTTGTGCTGCTGCAGGCGGTTCCCGTAGCCAAGCCTGCCTTGCAGCTCCTGCTAGTCCGCCTGAAGGCACGCATGCTGCTCAATACCAGCCGGCAAAGGCAGCAGCAGCAGCAGCAGCAGCAGGGGCAGCAACTCACCCCCTTCAGCTCCCCGCTGCAGCCGCCACTCGCCCAGGCCAGCCTCATCTCAGGGAGCACGCTTGCTGCTGCGCCACTACCATCAGAACTGCTGGGCGGGTCCACCGCCAGCCCTCCCCCCTTACTCAGCACAGACCTGGGTAATGGCAGCAGCTCTCAGGCCATGCCTCACTTGGGCACACCGCAATTGGGTAACGGCAGTAGCTCCCAGGCCGCCCTGCAGCTGAATGGGGCGTGGCCCTCGGTATCCTCACCTCCGCTCAGCAGGACCAGTAACAGCAACACCTCTGACCTGGGCTGTCAGGTGGACAACTCTGCGAGCTTCAGCTCATTCCTGTCCAACCCACCCTCCGTGAGGGGCTCTGCGGTGAGGAGGGGTGGCTGGGATGGGAGGAACTGTGTTGCCACTTGTCCATATGTTCCTTGCGTCTCTTGAGGTCTTGTGGCTGAAGCCTTCAGTGAAGGCTTGGCTCTGCAAATTTGGTGTGTTGCTTGCGATGTTTCCTCCACTGCGAGGGAGTACAGCTTTTTGTCAGGGCTACAGGGGACCATGTGTTTGGGTGCATACTCAATTCTTGAATTGATCAACCCTGACTCATGCAGGCGGTTTAAGTGTGCATGAGCACCCCTGCCATGTACGCGCATGCATGCATGCATATGTAAATTTACATATGCATGCATGCATGAAGACGCTTGCCACAAATGTAGATGCATGCGCGTGTATGTGGATACATACACGCACGGAGCACCCCCTGCCATATATGTGCATGCATGTGGATGTGGATGCATGCATGGTGAAGTCATGTACGTGCATGCATGCACGTGTATGTGTATGTGGATGCATGCATGATGAAGCCGTGTATGTGCATGCATGTGTATGTGGATGCATGCATGGAGAAGGTTGGCCTGCTCCATGTTCATACACTGTACACCACATGTTTCCCTTGCAAGATAGTTGAACCATACAGCATGAGTGCATATGGCATTGGCCAGCCCTATGCATGAAGCGCACCCATATGCGCACAGGCGTCGCATCTGGGGTACAATTTGCACGTGCAAGCTGATCAGGACACCTGTGCTCTTGTGTGTACCTGCATGTGATGGGAGCTGCTTCCTCAGAGATGTGCACTTGTGCTTGCATGTGGTGGAGGGCGCCTCTTTCTAGAGGCAAGCACTGTGCTTGCATGTGATGGGTGCTGATTTCCTCTAGAGGTGTGCACTTTTGCTCGCATGTGATGGGGGATGCTTTCTTCTCAAAGGCATCAGCAACCTTACAGTGTCCAAAAGACCCCAGGATGGCAGTTGCCCTCCGCGTGTTGTGTTTGCTTGTGGTGGAGGGTGCACTTGTGCTTGCATGTGATGGAGGGTGCTTTCTTCTAGAAGTCAAAGGCACCAGCCACCTCGCAGTGTCCGAGAGACCCCACAAATGGCGGTTGCCCTCCGCGCATTGTGTTAGCTTGTGGTGGAGGGTGCACTTGTGCTTGCATGTGATGGAGGTTGCTTCCTTCTTGAAGGCACCAGCCACCTTGCAGTATTCAAGAGACTCCAGGATGGTGTTTGCCCTCTGTGCCTTGTCTGTGTGTATGTGTGTGTATGCATGTATGTGTGTGTGCTACACCAGCGACATGCAACCCTAACTTGACCGCACCTGTGTGCTCCCGCAAATGCTTTTGTGCACACGCAGATGGGTGCTCCGGCATCAGTCAGCATGGGCCTGCATGCTTCTCCTTCACTGCCTGGGCAGGTTGCCATCCCCTCTGCGCCCTCTTTGGCTCAAGGTAAAAGGCCCAGGGTCATAGGTCTCCTAAGACTCAGATGACGCGTTTGCCTTGGAGAGCGTTTTTTGCAACCGTGTTTGAGGCAGCGTGCCACCACTGCGCATGGTCGCATTGGCATTTTCCAGCAAAACACCTCAACCCTGTGTGTGACGCTCTTTTGCCTGTCTCCCCTTCAACAATTAATTCAGCTCAAGTGGAGCAAGCAGCATCAAGGTTTTGCCTTCTGTCATTTGTTGAGGCGCAAGGTATTGGCACTGCAGAAGTGGGCCCTGTGCTCCGAGTTTATGGGCATGTTCGTTGGTAGCAGAGGGAGGTACTCGCCTCTGAGAACTGTGTGGTATGACCGACACCCATGCTTTGCTTTCCTGATGTCGTTGTGATTGTCCAATGACTGTGCAGGCGGCCAGCAGGCCTCCCGTCCCTCTCCGCAGCCTGAGATCACCCCCTGTGAAGACGCGGTGCCTGCGAGCACGAACCCAGCCCTGCCCGTTTGGTCAGGCATAGGACGGTCCTCTCAGCCGCAGTTGCCTCAGCAGCAGCAGCAGCAGCAGGTGCAGCAGCAGGTGCAATCCGGGAGGGGCACAGACGCCGTCGTGCCCGCTCCCCTCACCCTCCCTCCATCTCTGCCTTCGGGCTCCTCCAGCCGCCGTAGCACAGCGCTGGACTCGCTGCCCATGTCTCCTGCACAGCCACAGCAGGCGCTGCAGCAGGCATGGACTGTGACGCCGGGCGTGGGTGGGGCGTCAGGGATGGGAGGTGGTATGATGGGCACTGGCAGCATGCCTGCTGGGGTGGGCGGTGGGATGATGGGCAGCGGCAACTTCATGGCCGGTGGGGTTGGCAGTGGGATGATGGGCGCAGGCAGTCTCATGCAGGGGAGTGCAGGGTCCAGCACCAAGAG